>SJYO01033645.1:28984695-29547687 GCA_006410555.1 Capra ibex | reverse complement strand
GGGGATGACAGAGGATGAGATGGCTGGATGGCATCACGGACTCAATGGACGTGAGTCTGAGTGAACTCCAGGAGTTGGTGATGGACAGGGCGGCCTGGTGTGCTGCGATTCATGGGGTCGCAGAGTCGGACACGACTGAGTAACTGAACTGAACTGAACCTTCTAGACAGCTCAGCCTCTCCCTCTCCAGGACCACCAGGAGTCGGTTCCCTTAGGACTTCCCACCTGTGCCTAAGGCAGATATGTAAGCCATTCCTTGAATGCCAGCCCCTTGATAAACTGCAAGTGGCCTGCAACCATACTATGTTCTGCTGTGGTCCAAGAACCTTGACTGCCAAGATAAATTGATTACCCCTAATTCTGTAGGTTCTAGGGAGATATCAAATGTTTCCCAACTGGAGACTGACATTATCTGAATAGGTGTGTCAGTGACCTGTTTCAAACCAAAAGAAAGGAAGAAATTTGAGTATTAAAAGGAGAATGAGAAGCCTCTACATGGGGCTGACTTGTTTTTGTTTTTGTTTCTTTTTGTCTTGTGCACGTGACAAAACCTGCCCAGAGATTCAATGATGGGACAATAGATTGTTTTCCTGAACCAAAGGGAGAAGGAGAAAAACAGTCAATAGATTACAAAATGGACACCTTCCCCCCCACCCCCCACCCCCAGGGCCTGAACCCTAGAAGCACTGGTCCAGAAGGCCAGACAACTCATTCTCCTCTCTGAGCCCTGGGGCTGCTCCTGGTCTCTCTTTGCTGCCCAGCTCCACGGATATCTGTGGATGGGGGATAAGTTAAGCAAAGCTAGTGTCAGATCAGGCATGATGGAGAGTGTATATCCCTTCTTGAGACACTTTATCATTCAGACTGAGTGTTTTATGGTCCTGCATAGAGGTTGCCATAAAATACCATTTTAAGGAGCTTGAGGGCATATTTCATCCATTAACGTCCTCTTGCCCCAAGAGGCAAAACAAACTAGCAGGTGGCTCAGGATTAACATCTTTATTACAGATGACCTCACTATTGTGTTCTCTATAAAGAAAAAATATTACAAAGCATTAACGCACTTTAACTATTAAATTAATACAGATTTACGGCTCATATCCGGATCTAAATTTCTAGGCTTGCAGGGTCATTATTTTTCCGTGATTTTTTTTGACAATATTGCTAATGGGGACCAGAGCAAAATTGATATGAACTGTGATGGTGGATGCATGAATTCAGGGAGGCAGCAGGTTATGTCTCTTCATAAATCACTCCAGTGGCAGTTTTGCACTAAAACTTACACCAGTATTTTCAATATTTGAGCAATAGCCACAGAAGGACATTTAGCTGAGAGGATGCAAGTATTAAGATTCCAATATTTACTTTGTTCTGACAAATGGCAAAACATGAAGACTATGCTTTAATTACTTGGAGAGGCTTTGGCACACGACTCCTCCTGCCCCCACTCCATTTCTAATGCTTAAGGCAGCCATTACTTATTTCATCTCGATGGGTTGCTACTGAACGTTTGTGTTCATACATGCTTAAATTGAAGTTGTCTTCACTTCTACTCCTTTCTGGAGTTCTGAGTCATAGTATACACTGGTCACTAGTTAAATAGGAAGCAAATTATCAATTATATTGTTAACGACCAGCAAGCACCCAAAGCCCCAGAGTCTGGTGAAAATGAATTATAGAGCAAGGCTTAATACTGAACATAGTTTTCCTTCTGCCTTCCAAATTAAAAACTTGGGAATCCCTCAGTCATTCACACCTTAAAGTGTCAAAGATAGAAATGACATCTATACCAGCCTATTGATCATGTTACAAAGGTGAAAAGGCATTAAGAAATTCCAGAGAAAGTTGAAAGTTAACAGGCGATTTGCATGAACTCTGATATTATATATTTTCCTTGAACACAAAGCCCCTCCCCTGTCCATTTTCTACATTCAGGTTAGCCAGTTCTTTACAGGGAGATGCAAGGTATAGAGAGGCAGTTATGGTCCCATCAGTATCCTGGGTAGGGGGTTATCGGGTGGAGAGAAGAGGGCCCTTGAAAGAAAGTCTGGGCTCTCCATGGCCTTAGAGGAAAAACCCTTAGGAAAAGGTAAAACATGGAATCTCATTTCAGAGGATTTGCTGTACAATTTATCACCACCTAGTCCAAGTTTCATGTATCATTTAGGGTAAGACAATATCTTGACACGTGGGCTTTGAAAATAGATAAACTATGACTTGGCTCAGTAACTTCCTCCCTGAAAAAGTCCTTGTAAGAAATATGCAAACGTGAAACAATGAGAAAGCATCTTGAGAGTAAAAATGCTTTTTTAAGCCAAGGGGCATGTGAGATCTGGTTCCCCAACCAATGGCCCCAAATTCTAATGCTGACCTCTAGCCAGCTAGGCTGAACTAGGAGGAGGAATCTTTGGGATAATCTCAGCCCCTCCTACCCACCCTCACCCCTTCCTGGTTGTTAAGAGAAAAGGGTAGATCCATACAAACCACAATGAGAGCAGAGAGTGCACATGTCCTGCTGCTGCTGCTGCTAAGTCGCTTCAGTCGTGTCCGACTCTGTGCGACCCCATAGACGGCAGCCCACCAGGCTCCCCCATCCCTGAGGTCCTCCAGGCAAGAACACTGGAGTGGGTTGCCATTTCCTTCTCCAGGGCATGAAAGAGAAAAGAGAAAGTGAAGTCATTCAGTCGTATCCGACTCTTAGCGACCCCATGGACTGCAGCCTACCAGGCTCCTCCATCCATAGGATTTTCCAGGCAAGAGTACTGGAGTGGGGTGCCATTGCCTTCTCCGATAAATCATAGAAGCCCCTTCAAAATTGCCACTCCTGGAAAACCAAAGGTCACTTTAAAAATAGGATGTGCAATGAAGACAATGTTCATTTAGCCAAGAACTGACTTCTAGAAAGGAGACAAAATGTGAGCTGTTCCCAACCCAAAACTACCACTGGTAACAGCTGCCATCTAAGGAGTCTAAATCTTTAAGCATGGAGCTCTCCTTCCTCCCGTATCAAGGCTGAAAATCTCTCTTCTCTTTTCCACCCCATCATGAGTAGTCTAGAAACCATTCAGAAGAGAGAGCTCCAGAAAACACTCAAGTCCATCCCAAGAAAACTCAAGTCTCAGCAGAAGAGGTTGACAGGTACATGTCCCTGATATGCTCTAACAGCTTTGGTATTTGGAAGCCAACTGAAACAGAAATGATCGCAAATATCTCAATAAGCGATAATATAGTAATGTGGAAACCACTGGCTGGTGTTTCTTGACATCTCCCAGGAATATAATCCCAAGAAACAAAACTCTTCCCTTCTCCTTCCAAAATATGAATGTTCATAGGCATATAGTCAGTGTGCACATGTACGTGCATGCTCTGTGTGTGAGTACACACAGCCTTCTGCACTCTGGGCACGCACTGGTAATCAGATGCATGCCTGCTGGTGTGCTTGCATGTACACCTCATGAATAGTCAGGCACCTGTATGTGTAACTTGTGCATCAGTGATCAATGGATGCACGTGTGCAGGTATTTTGTGCATATTTTGCACACTAGTTTGCATGCATACACACCCAGGTGTGTCCTGCATGACCAGGAAAGAATGTCACGTGCATGCACAGGTGCATGTGTAAATTCTGTGTCTGTGTGTTTGCGCGAGTCTGGGTTCTTAAGCCCAACCACGCACCAGGCTGTTTGCAGCCAATGTTGAGCCGCTAATGATTTTAATGAGAGTGCCTTCTGGATTCATATTTTTTTCATAAAATACATCACACTAAAAACCAAATCAATGAGAAACATTAATTAGGGCCTTTGTAGATGCCTTCTGTGGTGGTGTTTTTCTTTTGAGAAGCACCAGACGAAGAATGCTGGGCTTTATTTAAGCTAAGTTGTTTGACATTTAGATGAGAGAAAAAAGGGGAAGAAACTAGCCAGCCCAGGAACCGTTTTTGACAGCTCTTTGTCATGCAAGGGAGAAAAAAGGCACTGGCTGTGAGAGTCTACTTTGAAGCCCTGGAAATTTGTAATGAAAAATTTAAGATACAAGAGAGGCAGAAAGATGAGCTATTCACGGGGCTCTGCATATATTAACACTTGTAATGCAAACTAAAGGTTTGCTATGTGTTTTTATAATTTGGCCGCTAATAAATATCTTCCAGAAGTGCTTTGATTTTTTAAGCTTGGGTATGGAGTTCGAATCCATTAAAAAGTAAAAGAAACAATTGGCATTGGACTCTGGTCCCTGATTAGGGGACCGTGCACATCAATTATTACAGACAGACCACTGACGGATTTCAAAGGATGCTGGAAGCCCTTGTGTGCTCAGAGGAAGCCATGCATCTGTGGACATGTCTCCCACTGCAACTGTCTCCCACGCTGACCTCCAGGTCAACTCTTCCTGGGTCCCCGAGCCTCTCCCCTTGACCACCTGGGCATGATTACTAACGATTCTTTCTCCAGGGACAGGCAGATGCTAGGGATCCACTGAGGAAGTTCTCAAAATGCAACATCTTCATTGCTGAAAGGGCAGAGTTTCTGTGATGTCAAAGCAACTTTTACAAATTTGGGATATGGAAGCAAATCAGTTCTATCCATGTATTATTTCCCATGAACCTGGATCATGTTCATTTTGCCCAGTGCATTTGATTACATTCAATGGCATCTTTGCTTCCTCTTTTCTTTCTAGATTTTCCAATGATCTTCATGCCCCTAGTTCTTTTTTCTTTAGTCTAGAACTTCTATTCCTTGGTTAACAAAAACTAGACATCTTCACACATTCTTCAAAATTCTTTTCTCTTTGCTTCATGAGTGGGCAGGCTAAGTCAGTGGGAGGAATGTGGGCTCAGCAGTCAGACAACTGCCTCGAATGAACATTCGAGGAAGTTCCAACCTCGAATGAACATGATGAAAGGGAGATGGTACATGGAGGCCAAGGAGTGTGGGGGGAGCAGGCTAGCAGGTTTCAGCCTGGGGTTGGGGCTCTGGCCCCCACATCAAAGCAGCTCTGGGTAGCACTGACATTCAGTGCCCAGGGCCTTCATCTTTCAGGTCTAACAATGCCATTTCCTTGGACTACTGCTCTGGCTATAATGATTTTGGTCTCTCTTAGAAAAGTGTTCATCCAGAATACTCTGAGTCCCAGAAACTTACACTTCTTCCCCCCTATCAAGACACCAATACAGGTTCTTCCAATTCCTCAAGCAGAAACAGACCAGGTCCAACAGATCAGGGGTTTTCAAACTCTGTTCTTTGGACAGTTTGGATTAGATAATTCTTTTTTGGAGGGGCTATCCTGTGCATTGTAGGATATTAGCAGCATTCCTGGCCTATTCATCTTGTTAAAATGGACAACACCAAGTGAATTTCAGGTCGCCGCTGGCTGTTCTCATGAGACCCAATGTGGCAATCCAGGGTCCAAGCAAGGTTCCTCTCCATCATAGTCATGGTTTGTGAGGCTGGAGAAAAACTACCAAAAGACATGAAGTGGAAAGAGTGCCTCAATCAGGGACCTGACAAAGAGGTAGCGCATCAATATTTGTAAGAGTGTGTACAGTACTCTAGAGCTACTGCAGTTGGGAGCCGCTATTACCTCTGGGCCAGAAGAGAAGGGAGGAAATAATTAATCAAAAAGCTGTATGGAGAGGGGCTTCTCAGAAGAGCTGTGGTGAATGGCCCACTCATGCCGGGGGCCAGCGTGAGGAACTCCGCCCATGGCAAAGGTCATGAGGAAGGAGGCTTGGCATACGCAAAGGCATGACCAAGCCTCAGGAAACCCCCTGTTCCCTAGCATCTACCCCTAAAACCAGAGTCTGTTTCATGCTCTCACCTACACCTCTGACTTTACGGGGGGCTCTCCCTCATAACCATTTCTCTCGGAGAAGGAGTTAACTTGCAGCTCCAGTTTATAAAAATTCCTGGGCGTGACAAGAGAGTTTCAACTTAGAAATTCCTCTGGAGGTCCTCTAGCCTCCCTGATCAGGTTCGTCCGGCCACATGTGATTGTTTACAGCCTCCCAACCTTGACAGACACAAGATGCTTTAAAACTTTCTAAATACAGACTCTTTTGAGAAGTTAGAAAATTATTAGTATAGTATAGTGGGTTGATTAGAAATTATATTGGTGAAGGGTTTTTTCATTTGTCCTGCCAATAATCACTGCTAATTCCCTGCCCTGGGTGTGACAAGGGTGTCTCAGGTCAAACCTCTCTGATGACAGACTAGCTTGTGTGACAACCTCTCAACCATAAACAGCACAGAGAGTTTGGAGTATTAGCATAGGGCTTTTCTCATTGTTGAGTCAACGATTGCTGCCAGGCCTGCATATCCTTAGGCACCTGGGAATATATTAATCAATGTATTTGGAATATAGAAAAGGAAATATAGTAGTTTTTGANTGACAGACTAGCTTGTGTGACAACCTCTCAACCATAAACAGCACAGAGAGTTTGGAGTATTAGCATAGGGCTTTTCTCATTGTTGAGTCAATGATTGCTGCCAGGCCTGCATATCCTTAGGCACCTGGAATATATTAATCAATGTATTTGGAATATAGAAAAGGAAATATAGTAGTTTTTGATGTTAGCAATACTAGACTTTTTGAGTTAATAAATTTTCTCTTTTGTTATAGATCACTGTACTTTGTTATAAATCACTGTGTCCTTGCTATGCAAAAATGTAACTTTATCACTATCTTAAGACTAAACAGATCTTAAGGGGAACACTGGTGAAGGGTTTTCATTTGTTGATCCAATATTTGCTGGTAAATTTCCATATTCCTTGCCCTTATAATGAATATAACTAGCATATAGGAGAAATAAGTATTAACCTTTAAGATTAATCATGTTAAACCTTAGGTTAAATAAATTCCTTTCTTAGTTGTAATCCACTACACCCTCACCCTATAGGAATGCAACTTTATTTGGAGGGTGGCACCTGATTTAAGAAAAAAAATCACCCCTGGAAAAATAAGTTTTCTGGTTAACTGACCAGTTATCAGAAAGGGCCATAAAATGTCAGCAGGCCTCATGGCCAGAAGATGATGTCAAACCCATAAGACCTTTGTATAATTTTATATGAAGCACCTAATTGTGACAAGGGTCAGGTCTGCTGACCCCACGTGACTCTGTATTCATCCCTATGTATAACAAAAAGGTATATAAACAAACCTGAAAAATAAAGAAATCAGATCAGTTTCTGGAAAGACTGATTCCCCTGTGTCGTTTCTTTCTTGCTCCCCATTTTCCTGGCTGAATTCCCATCTGGTACGAGCGTACGCACCAAGCCTACTAACTTTGCTGGGGCTTCTAAGATCGAACCGGGGAGGCCTCAGTGCCTCCTCTCCCTCGGGAAAACAGAAAGAAGCCTGTGGCCTACGTAGGTGGTGATTGGTATTCCAGTAAACCAAGTTATTCAGCCTCTTTTTCTCCACTAATATTTCCTACTACACTATCCATTTCTAATCTTTCTATATATCTGTAATTAAGTTTTTTCCTAGGACACTGATTCCATCCCCACCTTCGAATCACCCTGGATCCACCGGGGCTGGACCCCAGCACACTCACAATAATCCAGAAGGCAAAGGCTGGAGAATAAACCCCTCCCCTCCCCAACAACCTTATGTTCCTCCCAAACTCATCCCTTCCTCCAGAAGCAAAGGATCCATTGAGGCACTCTAATTGATCAGACTCCCAGAACCTGATCAATATCTCTGTACCTAGAACAGAGTACAGGCATACCTCATTTTATTGTGCTTTGCTTTGTTACACTTTGAAGATGTTTGCATTTTTTAAATATAAAGGTTTGTGGCAACCCTGGATTATCAGGTGATGGGTTGTCATTTTTATCAATGAAGTATTTTCCAATTAAGGTACATTTGTTTTTCAGACATAATACTATTGCACTCTTAATAGACTACAGTATAAACATAACATTTACATGAACTGGGAATACGAAATATTTGTGACTTACTTTATTGTGATATTTGCTTTACTGCACTGGTCTGGAACCGAACCCACAGGATTTTCGAGATACGCCTACAGAGTGGAGGGAGAGTGAGTGGATTGAGGGGCAATGGGAAATATCCAGCACAGGTGAAAGGTGTCCAAGAGATAGTTTCTGGGCTGCTGCCTTGGCAGAGGTATATAGTCAAGGAAATTAGGAGAATAATTACCGGCAAGGCCTAGAGCTTCAAAGGGCACAGCTAAAACACTAGCCAAAAGCGAGTGGTGAAAAGTGACCCAGCCGAGTTCTTAATATCTGAGAACGACAGTCTGCTGGCTACAAAGGTCACATCCAAAGGGGTTAGGTTTATTACAAGAAGGCTAGGAGGAAGGAAGTCACATCCAAATCAAACTCCTTTTGAACATGAATATGACAGTCCATGATTTAAGATTTCCTTATCTGCCGTAAAACGTTCCTATGGTCCACCGTGTGTGCGAACATTTCAAAATTCAAGTTGTACAACTTAAATCTATACAACTTTCATTTGTCAACCATACCTCAATTCAGATGGGGGAAAGAGAATTCCTAAGAGTCACTGTCAAAGCAAAGAGCCTACATTCTTTCTTTCCCTTCAGCAGAGGAGTGAATCCTTCCCACAAAGTGTGTACAGTTCAAGCAGGGCCCTAGCACCTGCCCACCTCTCATGTATTTCTCAGGGTACCTGGTCAGGGGCAAGAACCCGGAACTTGGGGTTGTCATGTTTCTTGCCCCTCAGTCTGGACAGTCACCTGAGTCCTTAGTTAGGGAAAGCCACTGGACATCTTTCCAGCAGCAAGCACTAAAATCTTGGCTGATTCCAGCTGGTAGGATGATGGACAAGGATGTACCTCTCTGTAGTTACAGAACTTAGCTCTTCAGATACATATCCAGATCCACGGCACCACGTCACTGGACTTCCTGAGAGTGACAAGCTTCCCTTGGTTCTGACTCCTACAAAAAGCTGGACAACAGTCTACACCCAGATCCTACGGCATACGCCAACTGTCCACTCTCCTAGAGCATGTTCCTATTGTCTCCCTAAGGAACCTCCCCCAGGCCCTCTTTTCCCGGGCAGGAGGCTAGGGCCAACCACAAATTGCCTTCACAAAGTCTGTGAGTCTGTTTGGAATCTCAGATTAAAAGCATTCGTTGTATTTCTACCTGGACATTGGTATGATGAGGGTCACTGAGGGACCTTAAAAATAATGTATTACCTCAAAAGGATTACAGTCCAGCAGGAAACATTTAAAATAAAAGTTTGCATGTTTGCGCAGCAGAAAAGGACCTCAGGGGAGACCTCCCTTGCTGGCAAGGATGAGTTATAGAGAGGTAAAGGAGGTTGATGTTGGCAGGTAAGGAAGGAGTGAAGGGGATACTTAAGCCACACCTCGCCTATGAGCAGACTCTCATCAGTTTGGATCGCTACATCTTTTAAGTTATAACCAGTGTGTAAGACTTTGCCCACTCCCTTCCTGCTGCCTCTTCTCCTACTTGTGATCTCTGGAAAACATTTTGGGAAAGAGATGTTCTAAAGATGTTGGTTAAACAGCTCTGTCTCTGGTTCTCCATTTGAAGCCAACTTCTTAATTAAGGCACTACTGCCTGCCTGGACATAAATGCATTTATGTATATTAATTTTTGCTCCACTTAGCAGAGTGGTCACTTAATTAAATGTCTTCAGTTGTTTTATTGGAAAAAACATAACCCATCCTCCCCCCCAAGGCATTTGTCCTTCCCACTTAGCTCCTCTGTTATGCTGTGAATTTAAACATACTATTTGTTGCTTCCCATTCAGTTCATTTGTAATCCTGATGCCACTGCATTTGTAGGAACTGATATTAAAAAGTAATATCCGAGACTAAAGTCGCTAGACTGTTTAGTAGATTTTTAAATTGAAACCAAAATTATACAGATTTTTCATTCTGATAATTCCACCAATTCACTAATTCTTTAATCTTTACAGGTCATTGAACAGTTCCACATTAATGAGATGTAGTTAAGAACAAATTTTACACTTTTTCCTTTTTTTTTCCTTGAAAAATGTTTCCTATCATTTGTAAATTAGAAAGAACTTGTTCCATTTATGGTCCATTTATTTAAAATAATCGAATGCATGGGATCTGGCTGAACACTGTGTGTAATGATGCTTTTAAACAAATTACCATTTATTTATAAGCAAGAAATAGACTTGTAAAAAGCACCCAGACTTGGTTACATTATTAATGATGTTCTCCAAGCCCAACAGCTCTAGGGTGTGTGTGTGTGTGTGTGTGATGTGTGTGTGTGTGTGCATATGCACACACACATAGATGTGGATTTTATTCCAGTGAGAAGGTTGAGAATTTGGGAGTAAAACTGAAAAAAAAAAAAAAAAAACCAGAAAGCTTCTAGAAAAGCAGCATATTTTTTCTTTTTCAGAAAGTTGCAAATGTTAATGAAATTCACCCATGATGAGCCAACAATACCAAAATCTTCACTGTAAATGTGGTTCTCATCACAAGTACCCAAAGTGAAAATCAACCCTACCCTCCTTGTTCAGTGGGCCAAGAATATGGAACAAACAGAAAAAGTCCTTCATCCCACGTATGCAAAGCCCATCTCTTCTGCCAGTGGCCCAGGAGTTCCTAGAGAATACTTGCGTTTTTATAAAATGCTATGGAGTTAATTGCTTGGATTCAAGTATTGTAAATTACCATTATTCCTTGCCACACACTACTGCAGGGAGGAAAGTTTGTCCTGTTAAGTGGTAGTTAAAGAGCTTGCATTGTAGAGAACCAGGGGAGATGGCTGACTATGCTAAGAATTAATGAGGTGAGATTATCCTGGCTTCATCAGCTTTGGTTCTAAGACTATCTTCATTTCCTTTCTCCTATCTTTCTTCTCCTATGCAGACCAAATAAAGAATAAATAAATCATAAGTAGTGCCTGGGACTTCCAATATTTAATCCTAGCCCCAGTCCTGCAACTGCTAACAAGTATGTAATCCCCAGAGAGCATCTGGCAGCTCCAGCAAAATCAACCAAAATAGCCCTGTTCACCAATATTTTTTATTTGAGAAGGGAGTCTACATGCCTAGAAAGAGTTAGGTGGGGGGGAGAATATATATATATATATATATACACACACACACACACACACACACACACACACACATATATATACATGAGCATGTATATGGAAGATAAAGGAGAAAAAGGGAAGAAAGTGGAAGAAAAAATATGAATCTAAGATACCAGAGGAATCAAAGCTGCTAAGCAAAGGAAGATATTAAAAGTTTTCAAGACTGAGGGAATAAGTGGATAAGACTACTTCATCCCAGTGATTTTGTGAAAAAAAATCATTAAAAAAAATTTAATGAAAGGAAAGTTTCTTAAAGACAAAATGAATACATATAAAGATAACTCTTGTACTGCTAGCACCAAGAACAGCGTCTGACATACAATGGACACTCAATAAATACTTGTTGAATGATCAGTTCTCCAAAAAGTTTGAGGTAGATCTAGAATCTAGAGGTGAGCTACTTCAACTACTAGAAAAACAATAATTATTAAGTTGGTAGTTTTGAAAGCCTAGGAAATGAGTAACGATGCGAGTGAAAGTCACTCAGTTGTGTCTGACTCTTTGTGATCCCACGGACTAAACAGTCCATGGAATTCTCTAGGCCAGAATACTGGAGTGGGTAGCCATTGCCTTCTCTAGGGGATCTTCCCAACCCAGGGATCAAACCCAGGTCTCCCACATTGCAGGCAGATTCTTTACCTGCTGAGCCACAAGGGAAGCCCAGGAATACTGGAGTGAGCCTAACCCTTCTCCAGGGGATTTTGCCAACCCAGAAATCGAACCGGGGGTCTCCTGCACTGCAGGTGGATTCTTTACCAACTGAGCTATCAGGATGGTCAGATCCCATTAGGACAAATCTTTCAAGATAAATCGAGTGGCCATTTTTTCATTGAGTTATCTGTAGACCAATTATATATTGTTTTCAGTTAAGTGTTTGACAAACTATATTGTGATATATTGTACAACTGGGAAAATATGGGAATTTGCTGAACATCTATACTAAAGTGAAAAATTATGATTAATAGATAAAAATCTCTAGCGCAATCCTATAGGTCCATTGACTATTTGTTGTACCAATAATCAAAGATAATGGAAGAGAGTATTTATGGTTGGTGCCATCATTAAAAAAAATTCTGGAATTTATGATGATATTTAGTAATAGGGTTCTGTCCTCAGCCCTAATGTATTTCATCTTTTTCTCAGAATCTTATATAGATGTATCTAACATGCCAATCAAAATTCGTAGATGACAAAAATTTGGGAGAACAGTCAGATAGCTGAATAAATATAGGGAATTATCAATCTGACAATGATAAATGTAATTTTTTAATAGGTTCAAAAATTCAGCTCCTCATAGATACACATGGAGAATACCTAGCTAAATAGCAGTAGTCACTGAAGATAAGAAGATATCCTTAAGGTGTTTTAATTTGTTACAAGTTTGATATGCAAAAAGGATAAGATGGGATCATCAAGTAACCCAAGTTGTTGGAATTTGTATTAATGGAAACTATCACTGGGAGGTGGCAGTTGACTGAGAAAACAGCCATTTGAGTTAGACTAAGTAAAATAACTTAGTCTAAGCTTCAGAAGGAAAACTCTCTCTTCAGTATTTCTTTACTTGAACTGTTTAAATTTGCAGATTAAGTTGGGAAGAATTAGCATCATTTCCTATTAAATTCTTCCATTCAGGAACATGGCTATTGTTCCATTTCCATTTATTCCAGATTTCTCTTATGTTCCTCAGTAAAGTTTTATAGGTTTATTCAGATATAAACCCTGTAAAATTACTCTTGGTAATATTATTTCTAGTATTTTAAAGTTTTTCTTGCTCTTACAAATGGTATCTCTCATACTACATCTTTTTCTGGTGTACATGAAATCCACTTTAACATATTATTTTATAAATTAAATTTTATTGTACCTTTGTACTAGAGTGATGGCTTTAGCTGGTTCACTTGGATTTTTCCAAAAATCTTTATGTCTATTCTTTGATAATATTTATACCTTTGTTCTTTTTCTTATTGCATCAGCTAGAAATTTTCAAACAATGTGAAATAAGGGTTATGACAACGGGCGTTATTTTAGTACCCCTTGTCTTTGGGGATGGCCTTCCCAGATGGCTCAGAGTAAAGAATCCAAATCTGTCTGCCAGTGCGGGAGACACAGATTTGATCCCTACGTCAGGAAGATCCTCTGGGGTAGGAAATGGCAACCCATTCCAGTATTCTTGGGTGGAAAATTCCATGGACAAAGGAGCCTGGAAGGCTGGAGTCCATGAGGTCACAAAGAGTCAGACACAACTGGGCACACATATACATTCACTGGGATAGCTGCAGCATTTCTCAAACAAAGAAACAGAGGCGTCAGGGGGCTGGGTAATAAACTCTTGGTACAGAGGGCATGGAAGTAGAGCTATCATACTCACCTCCCTGTGAGATTTTGATAGGCTGTTCTTGAAGGGCTGTCAGTTGCAGTTTAGAATCACTGCATAGTGATGTACCATCAGCAGAATTTGCTGTATCATTCAAGTACATCTGAGTGCAAAAATGTTGAGAAAATGAAAAACCTGTGTTATAATACTTCACTATGTGTTTGATGTTTGCTCTTTATTTACAGTATTCTATAGGACAGCATCATATACCTACATTACTAACATGAGTTTTTGTTTTTTCAGTCTGAAATATCAATAGGTATGAACTTTATGAAATGTGTTTGGGAAATCTGACATGATTACATAATGCATTTTCAAATGCTTAACAAACAGGATCTTACATTGAGCTAGTGGTAACATCTTCACTACATTGTTGCTCACAATTTGCCATTTTGTCTAAGAGTTTTGCAGCTCTATTTGTCTTTATACCCTTGGCGCTTCATGTACCCTATGCTTTAGTCAAACTAATGTATATACTTGCAATGTGCTTCCCAATTTCTGTGCCTTGAATTTATTTACTTTCCTTTATTTACTTCAGTCATTTCCATATGCGCAAACCCAAATCAAACACCACATCTTCCATGAAAGCCTCCCTGAAAACTTCAATTACATAATTCCCCTTCTACACTTACTTTAACTTGTTTCTGCACCTTCCTAATGACACTTATTTCTGTGTGCATCACTGTTGATTTAGCTTATCCCTTCTCCTAGACTGTAAACTTCCTGGAGGATCTACGTCTGACTCATCTGCATCTTCTTTACAGCGTTTTACAATGGTGCTGAGTAGGTACAATGCGATAACATACCAGCTCCCCCTCTTTCTAGCTACATGACCTGTATAAGTTACTTAACTTTTTTCACCCCCCGTTTCTTCTACAGTGTGGAATATCAATAGAGAGCACTTGGAATAATTCTTAGCATAGCTTTAGTCTCCAATATCTTTTATTTATCACAACCTATTAGAAATAAGCTTAAGGAAGGCAGATATTTCCTATGTTTTGTCATTTGCTAATTTTTAATACCTAGTGCAGTTCTTAGTGGACTACCCTGATGGCTCAAACAAGTAAAGAACCTGCCTGTGATGTGGGAGACCCAGGTTCAGTCCCTGGATTGGGAAATCCCTTGGAGGAGGAAAGGGCAACCCACTCCAGTAATCTTGCCTGGAAAATGCCATGCACAGAGGAGCCTTGTGGGCTACAGTCCATGAGGTCACAAGGAGTTTGACATGACTAAACAACTAGTTTAGTCATCTACTTCCTATCATTTCATGGGAAATAGATGGGGAAACAGTGGAAACAGTGTCAGACTTTATTTTGGGGGGCTCCAAAATCACTGCAGATGGTGACTGCAGCCATGAAATTAAAAGATGCTTACTCCTTGGAAGAAAGGTTATGACCAACCTAGATAGCATATTCAAAAGCAGAGACATTACTTTGCTGACTAAGGTCCATCTAGTCAAGGCTATGGTTTTTCCTGTGGTCGTGTATGGATGTGAGAGTTGGACTGTGAAGAAGGCTGAGCACCAAAGAATTGATGCTTTTGAACTGTGGTGTTGGAGAAGACTCTTGAGAGTCCCTTAGACTTCTAGGAGATCCAACTAGTCCATTCTGAAGGAGATCAGCCCTGGGATTTCTTTGGAGGGAATGATGCTAAAGTTGAAACTCCAGTACTTTGGCCACCTCATGAGAAGAGTTGACTCACTGGAAAAGACTCTGATGCTGGGAGGGATTGGGGCAGGAGGAGAAGGGGACGACAGAGGATGAGATAGCTGGATGGCATCACTGACTTGATGGACATGAGTCTGAGTGAACTCCGGGAGTTGGTGATGGACAGGGAGGCCTGGCGTGCTGCGATTCATGGGGTCACAAAGAGTCGGACACGACTGAGTAACTGAACTGAACTGAACTGAAGCAACTAGCACTCACAGTTCTTAGTACATAGCAGGCAGTAAATAAATATTTATTTAATGAAGATTAAATGAGTAAATAAAATAGATGCGTGATAAAATTACCCTCTGTAAATTTAAATTGTTATGCTGGTTTCACTTCTCTGTTATTTTACCCAGAGAATGTAGATACCATGTCACAGAATCCACTAAGTTCCACCCTGTAATTTATCTTTCCCTGGAAGTTATATACTAGCCCTAAGATAAACATGAAGCTGAGACAGAAAAAAAGGAGTTGGGGAACCTCTGATAACCTACTGAGCAAAGCTGGGACCCAACTTACAGCAGACAAATACAGTATTCTGTTCCAATCAATATCTTTGTGGTTACAATGAATCAGCCTCTTTAGTTTTGAAGTGTTAGATAGTTCGGGTTATTCTTCTTTGTCAAAATGCCTGAAGGATAAAACTTATGTGGCAAAGAAAGAAGGAAGAGGCCAAGTGCTAGAACCAGAACATAATCCATTAGTAGCACAGCAATGGTTAAGATAAGAAGACTGAAAAAGACCACTTCATGAACCTATGGACAGCTATACTATGAACTACTTCAGGAGACTAGCACATTGAATTGCTCCAAAAATGAATAATTATGTTATACTTTTGTTTATTGCTTCTATGTTCCACTTTAGTATTAAAAAGACTAGTCTCTGAAATCAAACCACCCTTAGAATGAATTACATATAATCTTAGAAAAGTAACTTCAACCCTCTGAGCCTCTGTTTTCTCATCTCTAAATATCAACCTCATAGAACTACTAAAATGATTAAATGAGATAATGCATATTCCTCGCTCATTTCGGGGCATATAACAAATGCTTGCTAAATGTTAATGCCCTTCTCCCTTCTACCATTGTCACTTTTACCATCATTAGGAGTAATATATGTCTGTACTTGAGAAATATTCTCTTTATTATTGTCATCATTATGTTCAAAAGCTGAAAGACCATTCTAGTTCAAAGTACTAGGTATCATTTTCAGTCATGGAGTATAAAACATAGCATTTGCCAAACATCTGGCTGTAAGTTTTGGGCTTATAAAAGAAATGGGTGATTTTTACTGATCATTGATTTTTTTTTACTAAAGTATAGTAACAATGTTGTGTTAATTTCTGCTATACAGCCAAGTGATTCAGTTATACATACATATATATATATATGCTTTATTATATTCTTTCCCATTTGGTTTATCACAGGATATTGAATATATTATCCAGTATTACACAGTAGGACCTAGTTGCTGATCATTGATCATCTTGCTCCTAGATGGCACACGTGAGAAGTTTTCAAAGACCACTGATTTTAAATTAAGCAAACTGGTAAAAATCAATCTTTCTTTAGAGTCAATACAGAATATTTTGAAAGAAAAAATTTTTTAAACACAACATATTAAAAATCTGTGAGATGCTGCTAAAAAAAAGACTTGGAGGAAAATGTAAAAATTAAATGCTTGAATTAGAAAATAAAAGGCTCAAATTAATAATCTAAGATCTGACTCTAATAAATTAGAAAAAGAAGAGCAAGTCAAAGTAAGCAGAGGAAGAAAATAATAAATATAATAGCAGAAATCATAAACTGAAACAATTGGGAGGAGGACTTCCCCAGTGGTCCAAGTGTTAAGACTTTGCACTGCTACTGCAGGGACCGCAGGTTAGGTTCAATCCCTAATTGGGGAACTAAGATTCCGTATCCAGCGTAGCACACCCAAACACACACACACATGCAAAAAGACAACCAAGGGGGGTAAAAAGAGAACATGAAATCAAGGGCTGGCTCTTTGAAAAGATCAATTAAACTGATAAATCTCTAGCCAGACAATCCAGAAATAAAGAGAGAAGATAAATACATCTGTAGCAGAAATGAAAGAATATACTTACACATTCCTCAAACAAAAGGAGTATAAGAAAGTATTGGGAACAAATTTATGCTAATAAATTCTGTATCTCAGATGAAAGGAAAAATTATTTGAAGTATTTTTTTTTAAGTTCATTCAAGAAAAAATCAATAATCTGAATAGCTCTCTACCTATTAAACTTACTGATGGTTCTATCAAATATGTAAGGAAAAAATAATGCCAAATCTACACAAACTCTTTCAGAAAACAGAAGGGCAAACACATCCAGGTTATTTTAGGAGGCTAATATAACCTAAAAACAAGGCCTAACAAAGAAATTACAAGAAAAAATATCACAGACCCATATTCTTCATAAACATAAGCACAAAAAAGCCTTTAAAAAAATGTTAGCAACCACTATTTCAACACTGTCCTGGAGGCTCTAGCTAACCCAATAAGACAAGAAAAGGAAATAAAAGGTATATAGGTTGGGAAGGAAAACATAAAAATGTGTTTGTTCACAGATGACATGATCATCTATGTAGAAAATCTGAAAGAACAGACAAAAACAAACAAAAGCTCCCACAACTTTTGTTTAAGTGATTAAAGTAAGGTTGCAGGATACAAAGTTAATATACAAAAAAGTCAATTATTTTCCTGAAAGTGATCGCTCAGTCATGTCCAATTCTTTGTGATCCCATGGAGTCCATGGGATTCTCCAGGCTAGAATACTGGAGTGGGTAGCTGTTTCCTTCTCCAGAGGATCTTCCCAACCCAGGGATTGGACCCAGTCTCCCACATTGCAGGCAGATTCTTTACTGGCTGAGCCACAAGGGAAGACCAAGAATTATGGAGTGGGTAGACTATCCCTCCTGCAGGGGATCTTCCCAACCCAGGGACTGAGCCAGGGTCTCCTGCATTAAACTGCTTTACAAACTTGGATTCTTTACAAACTGAGCTCTCAGGGAAGCCATCATTTTCCTATATACCAGCAATGAGCAAGTGGAGTTTAAAATTAAAAAAGAAACCATAACACATTAGCATCCCCAAAAGAAAACTTAACTATAAATCAATAAATCTAACGAAATATGTTTGTTATGAACTATGTGTGTGTGTTAGTCACTCAGTCGTATCTGACTCTTTTTGTAAACCCATATACTATAGCACTCTCCAGGCTCCTCTGTCCGTGGAATTCTGTCCAGAGTACTAGAGTGGGCTGCCATTCCCTTCTCCAGGGGATCTTCCCAACCCAGGGACTAAACCTGGGTCTCCCACATTGCAGGCAGGTTCTTTACCATCTGAGCCACCAAGGAAGCCCTAAGAAAATACGTACAAGATCTATATGAGGAAAACTCTGATGAGTAAAAACAAAGAGTTAAATAAATAAAGAGTTATGGTTTATGAATAGAAAGCCTCAATACAGTCAAGATCTCAGTTCTTCCAAACTTGATCCAAGAATTCAATGCAATGCCAATCAAATTCCAGCAACTTATTTTATGAATATAAACAAAATAACTGTAAAATTCCTATGGAGAGGGAAAACATCCATAATAGCTTCACAAAATATTGAAGCAGAAGAATAATGTAAGAACACTGACACTGCCAATTTCAAGACTTAGTATAAAACTCTAGCAATCAAGACAGTGTGATACTGGTGAAAGAATAAATAAGGCCAGTGGAATATAATAGGGATCCTAAAAATGGACCAATATAAATATAATTAAGTGATCTTTGACAAAGAAGCAAAAGCAATGCAATGGAGGAACAACAGTCTTTTCAACAAATGGGGGGAGAGCAAGTGGATATCCACATACAAAAAAATAAATTTAGACACAGACTTTACACTCTTCACAAAAATTAATTGAAAATGTAAACACAATTTTATAAATGTAAAGCTAAGTATAAAACACAAACATAAAACTCTTAGAACATAACACTAAGGAAAATCAAGTTAATCTCGGGTATGGTGATGACTTTTTAGTTATAACCGTAAAGCCATGATCCACAAAAGAAATAATTGATAAACTGCGCTTCATTAAAAATTATAAACTCAGGTCTGTAAAAGACAAAGCCAAGAAAATGAGAAGACAAACCACAAACTGGCAGAAAACAATTGCAAAAGACATTTGGTAAAGAACTATTATCCAAAATATGCAAACTCTTAAAACTCCATAATAAGAATACAAACAACCTGATTTTAAAAATCAGGGCCAAAGACCTTAATAAGACCTCACCAAATAATAAATGTAAATGAAAAATAAGCATCTGAAAAGATGCTCCATATCATATATCACCAAGGAAATGCAATTTAAATCAGCAATAATGCACTACTATATACATACCTATTAGAATGGCCAATATCTTGAAACACTGACAACATCAAATGCTGGCTAGGATGTGGAGAAACAGGAACTCTCATACACTCCTGGTGGGAATGCAAAATGGTATAACCACTTTGATGGTTTCTTACAAAACCAAATTCTTGTCATATGAACCAGCAATCAAACTCCTTGATATTTATACAAGGGAGGTGAAGACTTATGTCCACACAAAAATCCTCAACATGGATGTTTACAGAAGCTTTGTTCATAATTGCCAAAACTTGGAAGTGAACAGAATGTCCTACATCAGTTAAATGAATAAACTATAGTATATCCAGACACTATAATATTATTCAGCACCAAAAAGAAATGAGTTACCAAGTCATGAAAATACATGGAGGAACTTTGAGTGCTTAGTCCTAAATGAAAGAAGACAATCTCCAAATGCTACATTCTGTATAATTCCAACTACATGACATTCCAAAAAGGCAATACTATGGAGACAGTAAAAAGATCAGTGGTCATCATGGGCTTGAGCCAAGGGTAAAGGGTTTGGGGGACGAATAGACAGAGCACAAAGGATTTTTAGGGCTTTGAAAATATTCTGTATGCTAGCATAATGATATATATCAGTATATATCTGTCAAACTCATAAAATGCAAAATACCAAGAATGAACCGTAAGGTAAACAGCAGACTTTAGGCAATTACCACATGTCAATTGCGATTCATCAACTGTAACAAATGTACCACTTTGGTGAGAGATGTTAATAATGGGGAAGGCTATGCAAGTTTAGGGTAAAGGATAGTAGGGAAATTGCTATATTATCCCTCAACTTTGGTATGAACCTTATATTACTTAAAAATACACAAAATCTTAATTTTAAAATGTTAGCAATTCAGATACAGCAATACAAAGAAAGAATAATCCATCATGTTCAAGTGGGTATTTCCAAAAATGTGATATTGGTTTAACATCTGAAATATAATCAGTATAAATTCATCACTTTAACACACAAAAATAGAACAACTACAACATAACTTCAACAGATACACAGAAAGATTTAATCAAATTCAATATCCATTCATGATTTTTTTTAATACCTTCAATGTCTTAGACCATTTGAACTTCTATAACAGAATACCATAGACTAGGTAGTTTAAAGAACACACACTTCTCCTAGTTCTGGAGGGTGGGATGTCCAAGATCAAGGAATCAATAGATTTGGTATCTGCTGAGGACTTGCTTCAGGTTCATAAGTGTGCTATGTGTGGTGGAAATGGGGGCAACTCTCAGAAATATTGTTTATAAGAGCACTAATTCCATCCATGAGGGATCTTCCCTCATGATCTAATCACTTCACCAAAGTTCCATCTCCTAATAGAGGTGCCCTCTTATGCCCTCTTGCAACACCTACAAGAGGGCATCAAGGGCAGACACACTAAAACCATAATCACAGAAAATTAGTCAATCTAATCACACTAGGATCACAGCCTTGTCTAACTCAATGAAACTAAGCCATGCCCGCGGGGCCACCCAAGACGGGGGTTGGGGGGGGGGGAGTCATGGTGGACAGGTCTGACAGAATGTGGTCCACTGGAGAGGGGAATGGCAAGCCACTTCAGTATTCTTGCCTTGAGAACCCCATGAACAGTATGAAAAGGCAAAATCATAGGATACTGAAAGAGGAGCTCCCCAGGTCAGTAGGTTTCCAACACGCTACTGGAGATCAGTGGAGAAATAACTCCAGAAAGAATGAAGGGATGGAGCCAAAGCAAAAACAATACCCAGTTGTGGATGTGACTGGTGATAGAAGCAAGGTCCAATGCTATAAAGAGCAATATTGCATAGGAACCTGGAATGTCATGTCCATGAATCAAGGCAAATTGAAAGTGGTCAAACAAGAGATGGCAAGAGTGAACGTCAACATTCTAGCAATCAGCAAACTAAAATGGACTGGAATGGGTGAATTTAACTCAGATGACCATTATATCTACGACTGTGGCCAGGAATCCCTCAGAAGAAATGAAGTAGCCATCATGGTCAACAAAAGAGTCCGAAATGCAGCACTTGGATGAAATCTCAAAAACAACAGAATAATCTCCATTCATTTCCAAGGCAAACCATTCAATATCACAGTAATCCAAGTCTATGCCCCAACCAGTAACACTGAAGGAGCTGAAATTGAACAGTTCTATGAAGACCTACAAGACCTTTTAGAACTAACACCCAAAAAAGATGTCCTTTTCATTATAGGGGACTGGAATGCAAAAGTAGGAAGTCAAGAAACACCTGGAGTAACAGGCAAATTTGGCCTTGGAATGCGGAATGAAGCAGGGCAAAGACTAATAGAGTTTTGCCAAGAAAATGCACTGGTCGTAGCAAACACCCTCTTCCAACAACACAAGAGAAGACTCAACACATGGACATCACCAGATGGTCAACACCAAAATCAGATTGATTATATTCTCTGCAGCCAAAGATGGAGAAGCTCTATACAGTCAACAAAAACAAGACAAGGAGCTGACTGTGGCTCAGATCATGAACTCCTTATTACCAAATTCAGACTTAAATTGAAGAAAGTAGGGAAAACCACTAGACCATTCAGGTATGACCTAAATCAAATCCCTTATGATTATACAGTGGAAGTGAGAAATAGATTTAAGGGCCTAGACCTGATAGATAGAGTGCCTGATGAATTATGGACGGAGGTTTGTGACATTGTACAGGAGACAGGAATCAAAACCATCCCCATGGAAAAGAAATGCAAAAATGCAAAATGGCTGTCTGAGGAGGCCTTACAAATAGCTGTGAAAAGAAGAGAAGCAAAAAGCAAAGGAGAAAAGGAAAGATATAAGCATCTGAATGCAGAGTTCCAAAGAATAGCAAGAAGAGATAAGAAAGCCTTCCTCAGTGATCAATGCAAAGAAATAGAGGAAAACAACAGAATGGGAAAGACTAGAGATCTCTTCAAGAAAATTAGAGATACCAAGGAACATTTCACGCGAAGATGGGCTCGATAAGGGACAGAAACGGTATGGACATAACAGAAGCAGAAGATATTAAGAAGAAGTGGCAAGAATACATGGAAGAACTGTACAAAAAAGATCTTCAAGATAATCATGATGGTGTGATCACTCACCTAGAACCAGACATCTTGGAATGTGAAGTCAAGTGGGCCTTAGAAAGCATCACTATGAACAAAGCTAGTGGAGGTGATGGAATTCCAGTGGAGCTCTTTCAAATCCTGAATGATGATGCTGTGAAAGTGCTGCACTCAACATGCCAGCAAATTTGGAAAACTTAGCAGTGGCCACAGGACTGGAAAGGGTCAGTTTTCATTCTAATTCCAAAGAAAGGCAATGGCAAGGAATGCTCAAACTACCGCACAATTGCACTCATCTCACACGCTAGTAAAATAATGGTCAAGATTCTCCAAGCCAGGCTTCAGCAATACATGAACCATGAACTTCCAGATGTTCAAGCTGGTTTTAGAAAAGGCAGAGGAACCAGAGATCAAATTGCCAACATCCGCTGGATCATGGAAAAAGCAAGAGAGTTCCAGAAAAACATCTATTTCTGCTTTATTGACTATGCCAAAGCCTTTGACTGTGTGGATCACAATAAACTGTGGAAAATTCTGAAAGAGATGGGAATACCAGACCACCTGACCTACCTCTTGAGAAACCTATATGCAGGTCAGGAAGCAACAGTTAGAACTGGACACAGGAAAACAGACTGGTTCCAAATAGGAAAAGGAGTACGTCAAAGCTGTATATCGTCACCCTGCTTATTTAACTTCTATGCAGAGTACATCATGAGAAACGCTGGACTGGAAGAAACACAAGCTGGAATCAAGATTGCTGCAAGAAATATCAATGACCTCCGATATGTAGATGACACCACCCTTATGGCAGAAAGTGAAAAGGAACTAAAAAGCCTCTTGATGAAAGTGAAAGAGGAGAGTGAAAAAGTTGGCTTAAAGCTCAACATTCAGAAAATGAAGATCATGGCATCTAGTCCCATCACTTCATGGGAAATAGATGGGGGAACAGTGGAAACAGTGTCAGACTTTATTTTGTTGGGCTCCAAAATCACTGCAGATGGTGATTGCAGCCATAAAATTAAAAGACACTTCTTGGAAGAAAAGTTATGACCAACCTAGACAGCAAATTCAAAGGCAGAGACATTACTTTGCTGACTAAGGTCCGTCTAGTCAAGGCTATGGTTTTTCCAGTCGTCATGTATTGATGTGAGAGTTGGACTGTGAAGAAAGCTGAGCATCAAAGAATTGATGCTTTTGAACTGTGGTGTTGGAGAAGACTCTTGAGAGTCCTTTGGACTGCAAGGAGATGTAACCAGTCCAAGGGACTCTCAAGAGTCTTTCCAATACCACAGTTCAAAAGCATCAATTCTTTAGCACTCAGTTTTCTTCACAGTCCAAATCCCACATCCTTTTCTCCTTTGCTTTTTGCTTCTCTTTTCTGAAGGAGATCATCCCTGGGATTTCTCTGGAAGGAATGATGCTGAAGCCAAAGCTCCAGGACTTTGGCCACCTCATGTGAAGAGCTGACTCTTTGGAAAAGACTCTGATGCTAGGAGGGGTTGGGGGCAGGAGGAGAAGGGGATGACAGAGGATGAGATGGCTGGATGGCATCAAGGACTCGATGGACGTGAGTCTGAGTGAACTCCAGGAGTTGGTGATGGACAGGGTGGCCTGGAGTGCTGCGATTCATGGGGTTGCTGAGTCGGACAGGACTGAGCAACTGAACTGAATACAGGTGCATTAGGGATTAGAATTTCAACATGAATGGGAGGGAGGTGTAAATATTCAGTCCATTATACTCAGCGAACTAAACAAAAGAGGGGCTCAGTGGAAATATCCAGACCTAGCATAGGATTCCATGAAAAAAACTGAAATCATTTAACCTAAAATGAGGAATAAGGCAATGACACCTGTTTGTACTATTTCTGTTCGAAATTTTGCTGGAGCGTCTAGCCAGTACAAAGGAAAACAAATAAAATTCTTAGAAATTCAAAAGAGAGAACTGTCATCTTTCTTAGGAAGTGTCATCTTCCTAAGAAGATGACATGATTACCTATGTAGATAATCCCAAGGAATCTACCCAAAACAGTCACTGAAAATAATAAGTGAGTTTATTAAAGCTGCAGGATACAGGGCCAATATACAAAAATCAATTGTATTTATATACACTAGAAATGCGTAATTGGGAATTGAAATGAAAAGAAATATAATAAAAAAAGATGAAAACCTAGAGGTTAATTTAGCAAAATAAGTTTAATATATCTTTGTAGAGAAAATTATAAAACATTACTTAGAGAAAGTAAAGAAGACCAAACTTGATAACAAATTACATCATATTCATTTATTGGAAGAATCAGTAGCGTTAAAATATAAGTTCTCTTCCAATTTATCTACATACTCAAAGCAGTCTCAATAAAATCTAAAGGTTTTTACATAAATCTAGGCAAGCTGACTCTGAAATGCATATGAAAATGAAAAGAAGCCAGAGTAGCCAAAATGACTCTGTAAAAAAAAGAATAAAATTGTAGGATCTAAACTCCCTGATTTCAAAATTTATTATAAAATTGCCAATATCAGGACATTGTTACAGTCCTGTAAAAAAATCAGTGGACTAGAATGAAAGTGAAAGTCGCTCAGTCCTTTCTGACTCTTTGCAATCCCATGGACTGTACTCCATGAGATTCTCCAGGCCAGAATACTGGAATCTGTAGACTTCGCCTTCTCCAGGGGATCTTCCCAACCCAGGGATGGAACCCAGGTCTTCCGCATGGCAGGCAGATTCTTTACCATCTGAGCCACAGGGGAAGCCCAAGAATATTGAAGAGGGTAACCTATCCCTTCTCCAGTGGATCTTACCAACCCAGGAATGGAACTGGTGTCTTCTGCATTGCAGGCAGATTCTTAACCAACTGAGCTATCAGTGAAGAGATTAGAAAGTCCAGAAAGAGCTCATACCTATCCTCAGTTCATTTCTGACAAAGATGTGAACGTATTTTAATGGAGAAAAGTAGGCTTTTTTCACTGGTGGAACGACTGGATTTCCCCATGTGAAGAGGCAGGTGAGGAGGAGGGTGGGGAGAGATGGGGGAGAATGGGGATGAGGAGGCAGTGGGGGAAAGAGGAGGAGGAAATAACCTCAATCCCAACCGCATGTCATACACAAAGAAAATTAACAGAAACCGGATCGTAGGTCTAAATGTCAAAGCTAAAACTATAAACCTTCTAAAAGAAAACATAGCAGAAAATCTATGCGACCCTGGGGTAGGCAAACATTTCTGAGAACATAAGGAGCACAAAACATTTAAAAAAACAACAACAACATATGTTGTACTTTATCTACATTTAAAAGTTAAAAATTTTGCTTTTGGAGAGGCACTGTAAAGAAAATAAAAAAGGCCTTTCACAGACTGGGAGAAAACATTTGCAAATCACATAAAGGACTTACATCAGAATATACAAAGAACTCTTAGAACTTTTAATAAGAATGAAACAATCAGTAAAATAATGGACAAAATATTTGAACAGACACTTTAGCAGAGAAGATGTATGAATGGCAAATAAGCACATGAAAAGATGCTCAACATAATTAGTCATTAGGGAAATGCAAAGTAAAAGCATGAAATACCAACACCCACTAGTATGACTAAAAATTAGACATACAAAGTGTTAGGATGTAGAACAACTAGAAATCTCACATACAGCTGGTCGAAATGCAAAAAAAAAAAAAAAAATGCAGTCGTTTTGGAAAACAGTTCAGCACTTTACCTATACGATTACTACATGACCTATGATTACTACTGCTTGTATTTCCTTATGAGAAATGAAAATATATGTCCACACAAATACTTGTACATTAAAATTCATAGAAGCTTTATTCATAATAGTTAAAAACCTGAAATCACCAACTGAGAAGTGGATACGTATATTGTGGTATATCCCTGAAATGTTCCTGAGCAATAAAAAGAACAAACTACTGAGATACAATGTATATACCATATGATTGCATGACCTGGATGAATCTCTCAAAAGCATTATGTTAAGTGAAAGAGGCACAAAAGACTCTAGGATCCATTCCTATAAAGTTTTAGAAAATGTACTACAGTCATTGAAAGCAGATCAGTGGTTGCCTGAGCCTGGGGATGAGAACAGGTATTGACTGCAAAGGGCACAAGTAAACATTTTGAGGTATGGAAAATATTGATTATGTTTATATCACTGTACATATTTGCCAAAATTTATGACAGAGTTTTATACCTTAATAAAGCCAACTGTCAACCAATCAATCAATAACCGTAAGTTAGATCACATCATTCCCAGGCTCAAAACCCTCTAATAGCTTCCTATCGTGTTTCTAATGATATCCACAACCCCTGCCTCAGCTTATGCTGAGGCACATAAGCTGTTTCTACAATCCCTCCAGCCGCCTCCACCCACTTCTCCCTCAATGTTTTCTGTCATATTGTCCTCCTTAGGGATTCTAGTACAAATCAAGGATGTTCCTGCATCAGAGTATTTGCAGGTGCCATTCCCTCCATTTGGGATATTCCTTCCCTTTTCATTGATTCCTCACTTTTTCTAGGTCTCTGTTAAACTATCAGCATATCAAAGAGTCCTTTCCTCTATATTCTTTTTACAACAGCACCTCCTTCACATTCTCCTTACGCTTTATTTTATTCATAGCACCTATCACTGTCTGGTATTATTTTATTTACTTACTCATTTTATTTTCCCCACTTAAATTATCTCCTTGAGAGCAGGAATTTCTAAGGTCATATCTGCACCCACTAGCACAGTATCTGGCACAAAGTGGATCTCAGTGAATCCAGGTTATTCCATGAAGAATCCTGAAATCTCTACATATTTGAATCTTGTAATATAGCCAAAACAATGCACATAGAAAGACACAGTCATAAAAACTTATATTATTGAACAAGAATGAAGCCGAATGAAACACTGAATTGAAGAAATTAAAAATAAAATGAAATAATTCTAAGGAAAACAGAAAGAAGGAACTAATAAAATGAAGAAATAAATTAGAAAATAGGCTCAGAGTTGAAATAACAAATCCAAGAGCTATTTCTTTGGGGAAAAATAATGATGAAATAAGTAAATCACCAGCTTATTTACTCCTGAGTAAAGGGAATAAAGTTAGAAATGAAAATCAGGGAAATTAGAATAGAGAGGAATTATTTCAATCCTAAGAAAAAGATTTGTTCTATGAGGCAAATGTATTTGAAGACAAAATTGCTTTGATCCCCCACAAACTCCTCACTCGGTTGACATCATTTGGACCTACTGCTAATCACTGGCTCTCATGTGGCTTCATTCTGCTCTCGGGTCTCTAGGAACATCTCTGCAATATGCTAACCATGAGGGCGCTCAGAGAGGCAGCTGTTTTGGGTTAGGTGATGCACATTCTAAGCATCGCAATTTAGGCTGTTGAGTCAGACCATCCACGCTCTGCCAATAAACAGCTGCATGACTTTAGTACCTCCAAATCCTAGTGTCCTCATCTGTAAATGGAATAATAATGCCTGCCTCACAGGTGTGGATGAGTGAGTGATCAGGTAAAGTGCTGTGCAGAAGTGCTCATTAAATGTTACTTAGAAGTACTATATGATATCACTAGAGGAATACAAAAAAGTTAAACCTATAAAAAACAGAGTAAAATGGAGGTTACCAGAGAATGAGGGATGAAGGGTGGTGGATAAAAGTGAAGATGTTTAAGGGTACAAACTTGTAATCAACAGTAAATAAGTCAGAGAGCTAATGTACTGTATAATGAATGCAGACAATAATATGTGAAAGTGAAGTCGCTCAGTCGTGTCCGACTCTTTGTGACCCCATGGACTGTAGCCTACCGGTCCTCTGTCCATGGGATTTTCCAGGCAATAGTACTGGAGTGGATTGCCATTTCCTTCCCCAGGGGATCTTCCTGACCCAGGGATCGAACCCGGGTCTCCCGCATTGTAGACAGGTGCTTTACCATCTGAGCCACCAGGGAAGTCCGACAATAATACAGTAAAATAATTAATATTATATATAGTTATATCAGCAATCCTATTATAATATATAAATGTATCAAAGTAACATACCATATCTCTTAAACTTACATGATGTTACATACCAAACTTATTCAATACACTTTTTTAATTTAAAAAATTGAAAACGAAAGCCTAAGTGTCAATTGTTATTTAGTTACATGTTTGTTCTGAGTCTGAGTAGCAGGGGAAGCCTGTGAATTCTGGGTAGGTCTGACCACTGAACCATCTAGGGGAAGTATTGGGAAGCCTGAGTCACCCTACTTTCCTGGTCCCCTCACTATTCAGTCAACACTGACTAGACTGCAAACTCATCCAGGGCGTGTTTAAGAGACACGGACTTGGCTCAAGCTAAAGATGTCCTCAGCTACGACCTCTGATCTCTGGGGAACTTGGCCTCCACAATTTGCAGAATGCATTTCCAAAGATGTTTCCTGGTGCAAGCCACGCCACCGCTGCCTCTTTTGAGTGGACAGGAGGAAACTCTCCCAAGAAATGTCCAGAAGGCAGGCTCCCTTAATGTTTACCCCTGGCTACCTCAGCTCACCAATCACATGCAACTATCCTGGGCAGACCTGGGCACACACAAGCATGGAGACAGCAGTTAGCATCTCTCAGAACTGCATGTTTTTCATTTGTGATGGGCAGAAACTGGAGAAGACACTAAGGCATTCTGAGATTATTTCCAATCACTTCCAAGGAGGAACCAGCAGTATAAATAGCCATATCCCAAGGCAGGCTCACAGACATCCTTGAATCCTCCAGGGCCTGAACCGGATGAAAAGGGAAAGGAAAATGCTTTTTCCATCCCAAGGACTTTGCTGCCATGAAGTTCCAAGTAGAACTGGGTTCACTGTTCTCTGATAAAGAATACTGAGTAATATCTTCCAAAGCGACACCCATTTGAGTGCAGTCGATCACTCTTAAACTTGAGATGCAGGTTCTCAGGGAGGTTGTTCTCACTTTTAAAATAGAAATTTAATTAAATGACAAAAGAGAAAACAGTTACTACAGTCCAAATCCTTCCCAGAATCCTTACCAAAGAGACTGGATCTGAGTAAAATGATAACTGCAGGCTGTCAGAGATGGAAGGATCCTCAGAAAGCATCTCCTCCAGAGGCTGGGGGCAGACAAGGGGCCTATGATGGTGTACAGCAAGTCAGGGATGGGACCACAGCAAGAAATCGGGTCTTCCTACTTTACTATGACACTTCTCAACTGCACAGCTCCATAGGCCTATACTGCTGCTGCTGCTAAGTCGCTTCAGTCGTGTCCAACTCTGTGCAACCCCATAGACGGCAGCCCACCAGGCTCCCCCGTCCCTGGGATTCTCCAGGCAAGAACACTGGAGTGGGTTGTCATTTCCTTCTCCAATGCATGAAAGTGAAAAGTGAAAGTGAAGACGTTCAGTCATGTCCGACCCTCAGCGACCCCATGGACTGCAGCCTTCCAGGCTCCTCCGTCCATGAGACTGTCCAGGCAAGAACGTAGCTCAAAAACTGCAAACTGTGAATTCAAATTATCTGAACAACTTGGGAACTGTGGGTACCAGATGTTTTGCTCTTGTCCAGGTGTTGTGCAACTTGTTAGAGGAAGGTCTCAGGAGATCTTGTGACAAAGCGCCTGTGTCACCTGCAAAACCTATTAACAATTCCCAAGAAATAAAAATAGAATGTGGATAATCAAGTCCAACTTTTTTTTTCCTTTGTACTTAGTTTCACTTGCTCATGGGGTGCTGCTTGCAGAGTCCTTGCACCCAGCCCTTTAGACCAGAGTTCTCAGTGCAAAAGGGCTGCACCCAACACCTCTGAGACACTGTGCTTAGCACTGCAATCTGGAGCTGAGAGCTACACCTGACCCACCAGATCTCCGCCTCCTCCCCACTGACAAGAATCCTATAGAGCAGCTCCACAAATAGTCTTTCAGGGACTGTGTGCTCTAGAGTGCAAGCCTGCACCTCTCCATTCTTTGATCAAAAAGTAACACTTTCCTGTGTTTCTGAACCAAATTCAGTCTTGTTCTATTGGTTCAAATGACACTGGGCAGAAGGACTCCTTTGGGGGGCTGATTTGGGAGGGTTGGTAAGAAAATCTTTGGCATCCATGAAGGGACACTCCTTGGCCTTTTTACCTGTACCTACCCACTAGGTTTCAGGCTGGCTCTGGCTCCAGCAGAAGGATAGTGGATGATTTGGGAGGTTCACATGAGGATGACTGACTCTGATCTTTGAGTACACTCTGATGAGTTAGCACAATGGCAGCCTTCAGCCAAATTCAAAGCAACTCTGCCCAGCAACCTAATACCTGACTATGGTTCATGCACAGCATAGCCCCCAGAGTCATCTGGACTGAAGCCCCTGGAGGAGATCACACTATGGCATCATTGGGAACTGGAGACTGAAACAAACGCATGCCTGTCCACTGCCTCTGTGGGGCCTTCCCACAATACCAGATGCCTGGGAATGGAGCCGACCTGGGGATGAGAGGGAGCCACGGCAGTCTTACCCACTGTCTTGCCAATAGTGCTATCCTCTTGTTCCCTGTACAAGGCAGTAGCGGCCACACCAAGGCTTTTGCCCCCACTTACTGACCCCAGGAATCAACAGCAGCATTGTCTATAGTCACTTTCCATTTAGAAAAAGAATGGTCAGTCCTGTGAGTCAAGAGGCAAGACTGGAGAAAAGCCAGGTAATGAGGACCACCTGACAAAATGGATCGAGGACAGTCCATCAGATTTCAGGAAAAGGTACCAGGATGTTCACATGTGAAAATGTTCCTCCAAGGTAGGAAACAGGACCAGTAACTTGACCTCTTCCAGTCAGCACTAGTTTCTCTGAAGCCGGCTGGGGAACCCTGTAAGCTGCTTGCAAGACAAGGAAGCCCTGTGAGCTTCAGGCAAGAACAGGAAACACCCATCACCTGACCTCTCCTCTCCACTTGTGAGGCAAACCTTGGGTGATTCTTTATCAACTGAGGTTCCTATGGGCAGTTAGCAGCTACTATAATCCTGCTAAAGGAGCTGAAAAATTAATGTTTGGTCAGTCAGCCACTATATAGGCTCCACACCAGTTTCAGGCTTTAGTAAGTTTTAAGGGAACAGAATGGCTATCTCCTAGAAAGTCAATCTGAGTTCAGATACCTTCATTTCTATGAAAAATGGAATGCGTGACCATTATTCTCTTGCTATTAATAACATCTGGGCCTTGCATCCTAAACTGTCAGCTGTCCTCTGTCTCCAAGTAGCTAGAGTTTCTGAAAACTGCAAATGATGGTCAGATAGCAATGTTAACAGGACAGAGGCCTGTGACAACCAAGTACATGTAAAGGCAGCTGGAGAAGCTCTGCTCCTCCACTCAGGGTTACGACGGTGCCCCAGACCAGCTAAGCAGTTATAGAAGATGGACTGGCACCCCTCAGTGCCCTTCTAGAGTGAGGAGCGGGATGAAAAACCAGGGAGGGATTTGTCACGGGCAAAGCCCATTCACAGTTCCCAGGAAATTAACATAGAAAAAAATCTAACCTTTTATTTTTTTCCTTTGTGCTTCCTGTAGTTTCAGGTGACCACAGGATACTGCGTGAAGAGGGCTCCCACCAGGTACTTCAGACCAGAGTGCCCAAGGCCAAAGAGCTGTGCCTGCTTCTTAGCTTGGGACCGTGTGCAGAAGCTCTGCGCTCAACACTGCAATTCAAGATGGCTGTGGCGGCAGCAAGCCGTGTGCAGACACTGCGCGGGCAAACCTGCCCCTGCGCTGTCAGAGCTCCGCCCCGTCTCCCCGCCCAGCACTTGAACTCCATGAAGCTGCCAGGCCCACAGCCTGCCAGGGAGAAAGGGTACTCTAAGGGGCGAGCTTGCCCTTCATTCTTTCACTGAAAAACACAGCTTTCCTTTTGTTCTGAACGGTAATTGGTCTCATTCAATAGGCTCATATGGGACCAGTCAGGAGAACCTTCGTCGAGGACGGACTCAGAAGGATCAGTAACACTTCTGATGTGAAACTGAAATGTGAACTGGGTGAATTTGATGGTCCGTGAATTTCAGGCAGCTGCGTGCATCAGGAAGTCAGGCAGTTTGAGTTGACACCAGCTATCTGTTGATACCCTGTTGCTGGCACCACCATCACGTCTTGATGTCTCACTGAGATGGCACCCAACTGGCCCCTGCTTCCATCCTGGCCCTCATATAACGTTGTAATCAGAGTGGTCCTTTTCAGCATAAATCGGCTCTGTCACTCCTCCACTCTCAGTCTTATTGGAGAAAGCATTCTTTGACCGCATGTATCCTGGTGGGTCATGCTCCTTTGCTAAGATATATCCCCTTTTATGTTGATAATTTGTATATAAAAGTTAGACATCTTCTGAGCCTGATCTTCCGCCTTTACCTTCCTTCCTGCTCATTACCTGATGTCTAACCAACTCAAGCAGAGACAGTCCTCAATGAGTTGAACAGAGGGGAAAAAAACCTGGGCTCCAGCAATTATGACCATATTTAATAGTGCCATACTTGAAGCCCATGACCTCCACACAACTGGAAATAATGTTTCAGATATCACTAAACCTAGAGATTGTCCTCTCCTGCCTAGCAATCCAGGAAAACTTTCCACTAGCACAAAGTTCCACTAGCACTGTGCAGAACATCAAAAAGAGATGATAAGAATGAAAGGAAGTGACAGAAGGACAGAGATGTTCCCACAGTAATAACAAGCAGGCGTTTTTCAGAAGGTGATGTCTAACAAAAAACAAATACTTGAAATTCTAGCATTGCGTGCATCTGTACAGCAGAAAACTCCAGAATAGGAATGGCCAGAGCTATACCTAGAAAGAATAAATTGAACATAAACTGAGGAGTTGGTAGCAGAAAGGCTGAGAATTATTTATAGTCAATAACCATGTCAATTACAATGAGCAATAAATGCAGCCAATATTGTAGAAGACATATTCCTAGAAAATTCCTCAATAGAATAAGAAGAAAGCAGGTTGATAAGATAAGGGTACACCTGGCAACAGATCAGGGATCTGGTTTTACTCACAATTGGCTAAGGATTCCACCATAATGGGAAGGGATCAGTGGTAAAACTTCCACCACCTTGAATTTTAGTTGATCCTTCAGGAGTAATGATCCTTCAATTTTAGAGTTACTTCACTGGAGATGTTTGATGAAAGGCAAATTCCTGGGCCTGCCCAGACAACCAAATCACATCAACTACTGGAACCTATTATTGTTAATAAGCAAACCAGGTGTGTCTAAGGCATCTGAGTTTTGTGTTGGCTGTCAGTGGATCCCACCTTAGAAACTTCTGCTCTTTAATGTCTGTAGTCTGTTAATGTAAATAACATGGCCCATGTATTCACGTGTGCTCTTACACAAATAATTGCTTTGGGGAAATAATCACTGAATAAACTGTTTATAGTGATTACCTTTGGGCATATGGGATGAGGGCCAAACTGGGGACATGACAGCACTTTCCTTCAATCATTTCTGTTTTGTTTTATTTTTTTTCATTTTATTTGTATATTACTCATATGGTGGCAGTAGTAGTTATCTGGATATGGAGTTTAGGGCCATGGTTTTGTTCTCCTCTTTTTGCGTTTTTAAAATTTTAATTAGAAGATAATTACTGTACAATATCATGATGGTCTCTGCCATACATCAACATGAATTGACCATAGGTATACATATGTCCCCTCCCTCATGAACCTCCCTCCTACTTCCCTCCCCATTCCATCCCTCTAGGTTGTCAAAGAACACCCGTTTTGGGTTCCCTGAGTCATATAGCAAATTCCCACTGGCTATCTATTTTACAAATGATAAAGTATATGTTTCAATGCTATTCTCTCAAACGCTATTCTCGTCTACTCTCTCCTTCCCTCACTATGTCCAAAAGTCTGTGCTTTATGTCTGTGTCTCCTTTGCTGCCCTGCAAGTAGGATCATCAGTACTATATTCCCAGATTCCATATATATGCATTAATATACGATATTTGTCTTTCTCTTTCTGACTTACTTCACTCTGAATAATAGGCTCTAGGTTCATCCACCTCATTAGAACTGGCTCAAGTGTGTTCTTCTTATAGTTGAATAATATTCCACTGTGTATATGTACCACAACTTCTTTATCCATTCATCTCTTGATGGACATCTAGGTTGTTTCCTAACTATTGTAAATAGTCCTGCTATGAACACTGGGGTACATAAGTCTTGTTCAGTTATGGTTTCCTCAGGGTATATGCCCAGCAGTGGGATTCCTGGGTCATATAATAGCTTTATTCCTAGTTTTTAAAATAATCTCCATGCTGTTTTCCATAGTGGCTATATCAATTTGCATTCCCAATCCTCTTTATACTTTAAAAGTGGTAGCAAATTTTCAGTTCACTATTTCTTTATTTAAAATGGATTGAGTGCCTGCTGTGTGCCAGGCACTGTGCTAGGTACTTGGGCTATAGCGTTTGCAAAATAAATACAAAATTGAGCTTAAACTATCTGGTTTGTTGTAAAATAATCGTAATTCAAACTTTGCACATGGTCAGTTATCTATGTTTTTATTTTCACAGGTTGAAAGAGTTCCTCTGGGTTGATGAGCTGAGCCCTCAGGACAGAGAGAGGCCAGCTGACAAATGTAATCATGACCTAGGAGCCCATGGGCACACATCAAGTAAGAGACAGCTTTGCCCACCTTGTCTTAAAGAATAGTGTGTGGAAAGGACTTACTATTTCCTGCTGTGCTGCATGTTATTCACACAGTAGAGCAGAGCCTGAAGAATTGGAACTGCAGACTTTTGGCACTGAAACTTATTGAACATGATAGAAGTGGGTAGAAAAATGAAATTGAGATGGGATACTGAGCAACTAGCTTGAGGGGCAAGAGTCTGAATTTTTCTTTGCTTTCCCACTCAGATTGAGCATTCTTTATTTTATTTTCTCCAGAGAGACGAACCAGTAATAGGAGGTGAATGGGACAGTTCCCATTTGCAAGAGAAACTCTCTTCTCACAGACCCTCTGCTTCTCACAGCATGCCCCCTTTCAAAACCATGCATCAACTTCCCCAAAGCAAGTATTTTGTAAAATATATATTGCATTAAAAGAAATAACTTACAAAATACTATATGCAGAGTTCTTAGGAATATACTTGTTTTTAAACTGAAATATAAGTTATGAGTTCACTGAGCTCACAAAAATATCATCTTTATTACCATTATCAATGATACCAATAATTACATCTAGTTTTTATATGTTTCATCTTATTTCACCTAAAGTCTTATGAGATAAATATTCCCATCTTTTAGAGGAGGAAACTGAAACACAGAGAAGTCAAACAATAGGTCCAAGACCACTCAGGAGACTATCAACCCAACAACTTGCCTCCACAATCTGCAGTCTTACCCACTACTCTCTGTCCTTAAGTTTCTCTACAGTGATGAACCCAGACCATCCATTAATGAGTGTCCTAGAGCACAAAAAGGGGGTGGTGGGACCCACATGAAAAAAGAAAGGAAAGACCCAGTTATCAATGATCCCTGGCCTGCCTGGCCACAGCAATCAAGCAATAGACTTCAAGCAAACATTTACAGGATAAAGCCACTCTGCAGACAATTGCTATCATTGGGCTCCATGAGAAACCTCTGGTTGTCAATTTATCTGCTGGCCAGTCTGAATTATTTTTTTTTTCTGCAGCCAAAGAACTGCCCCTGTTTCCATCTGAAATCTTTCTTTCTCTCCTCTACTCTCTTCTTCATTCTTCCTATTTACAAAGATAAAAAATACAAGTCAGCCAAAGTTTGGAAGAGAACTTAAATTGTAGATTTAACTTTTCAAGTCAAATATCCCTTTTGCCAGAAATTTTTACCCGTTCTTTTAAAATAGCACTTCCAAAATTTTATTTTATGAAACACTGTTTCAATATATATTAATAGATATATCTTAGGGTGGCCCGCAGTCAAATAAGCTTAGGAAATAAGGCATGCCAAGTCCTCCTCTTAGAGCTATGCTGTGAACATAATAAGACTGAGAAGTCAAGCAGTAAAGAAAGCTGTTTAACTTAAATATGACAATTAATTTAAATATTTTGGGTGCCTACTATGTGCCAGTCTCTATTTTGATACAGGAAAAATACAGCAGTAAACAAGACAAAGTCCCTCTTTCTATGGATCTTCTATTATAGTAAATGGAGCAATTGTGCACTAAACATTTTTTGTGATATATTAATACCTTGGAAAATGTGTTCCATTGGTCACAAACTTCGTAAATGCCCATCCAGAGACATAAAGTTGTTGTTTAGTTGCTAAGTCATGTCTAACTCTTTTGTGAGGCCATGGACTGTAGCCCACCAGACTCATCTTTGCACTGGATTTCCCAGGCAAGAATACTGGAATGGGTTGCCATTTCCTTCTCCAGAGGATCTCAACCCAGGGACTGAACTCATGTTTTCTGTTTGGCAGGCAGATTCTTTACCACCGAGTCACCTGGGAAGCCCTGATCTACAGACATATAGTATTTATGTAATTTGAGTTTTACTCTCACCTACTGATGCCCAAATAGAGAAAGATATCCATAAATATGAGATACCCTTGGTCCTGTATTTATACAGATTTTTATGTGCTTATGGAGAAGTGCTATATTTCACAAAATTCAAAGATGAAAATAAAAACAAAAATTATTTCTTAAAAATAAAAATTGTCAAATAAGAACTCATTGAAGGAAAATCTTCAGATTAAGGGCAAAAATCACATTTGTAGACTTGCTTCATTTGTCTGTGGAGACATCCTACATAAGCTTTTTTCCTAAACATATCTATTGGGCTAAGACATGGTATTCAGTTCTTGTATCATGATTCCCACACGTATTATAGGGCTGATAACATTTCCTAACATCTTTAGTTTCTAGGTCGAATAATAAATACTTTCTACTACTCTGCTACTCTGTTCTGATTGGCAAGAATTGGTAAGTCTGGGACTTTAGGCAGGAGAGGTAGACGTATGAGTGAATTGTCTTTGGCAAGCAGACATAAAGAAGAGTCAACGTCTACAATGGGAAAAGCCACAAAGGACTAACAGTCAATTAGCAGGGCAGCAAACACACTTTTCATCCCATCTGATGGTAACTGATGTGCAGACCCCACAGCCCCAGGCTAGGATCTCCCGGTTCTCCAATGAGGGACAAGCAAGGGATTTTCATAGTTGAACTTGCTTTTGAGAATGATACTTACCATCTCCTTCAAAAGAGGGACAAAGAGAAACTTGACTAGAGCAGTCAATGAAAACAGAAATTCAATTAATGGACTTGTCCGCTAAAGGAAGTTCCCAGAGGCCCCCATGTTTGTGGCATCATTCATTCAGTTTAGATTGCACACACATATAACCCTTCACTGTCCATCAAATATTTCTTTCAGTAAACTCCCAGACACCCAAGTCTCTTTAGGATGAAAGATTCACTTTTGTATCATAGTCTCCTGCATCCTAAATATCTGCCCTGTTCTAATCTGATTCACTCAATCTTAGCCAGATTTCCATCACCCTCATAGCACTGACTCTTATTTGGTTGGTCAACTAATACTTCCTCCAAAGTTTAGTTAGAATACAAAAAAGAAAAACTAGACCAGGAGTATCATAGCAGACAAATACAGCAGCCGAGTGTTGGGCCCATTAATTCTGTTAGTCACTCAAAATTATATATAGTTGACCCTCAGACACTGTGGGAGTTATGAGTGCAGTAGAAAATTTGCATATAACTTATAGCTGGCCCTCCATACATGTGGTTCTTCCATATTCACTCCACCAACTGAAGACTGTATAGTACTGCAGGAAAAAATCTGTGGGTTCATGGACCCAGAAAGTCAAACCCATGTTATTCAAAGGTTAACTAGATGGGGCACCTGTTAGCAGCCAGATATTTTGCCAGGTGCTGGGCATTCAGTGGTGGGTTAGAGAGATGAGAGTGCTCTCTCATGAAGCTAACATTGAGGGGAATACAGACATCAAACAAACGAACAAATGAGACAATTTCAGAAAGTGAGATATCCTCTGAAGATCGTCAAACAAGGAGAAGTGAAGCAGAGCCACTAGATGGGAACATTCCCACTTCAGAAATAAGGGTGGTCTGCAGGACCAGCAGGTGCACAGGCTCTGAAAAAAGCATAGGCTTAGCTTGCTTACATGCCAGATAGAAGGGCAGTGAGCCAGACCACAGATGAGCTGGCTCAAGAGCAGGTTGGAGAGGTATGCAGAGGCTGGATCATGCAGGACCTTGAAGGCCATGGTGAGGCTCAAGTTCAAATTGTATCCTAAATCCTGTGGGATGCCATGGGAGAATTCTTAAGGAAGGATAGGTTATGATCTGTCCTCTGTTTCAAAAGATGATTGTGACTTCCATGAGGAAAGAGATGGTAGGACTGCAACGATGAAATGTAAAAGAAGTTACAAGTCTATTTTTTTTAATTCTCTCATAATTCTGTAGCAAGATGAATGTTGCCCTTAAAGTGAATTAATTTATTAAGTGAAAAAAATGGTCAAAAAGTTTTTTCAGATTTTTCCACACCACCTTACAGAAAAACCGGAACAAACTTTCAGCCAACCCAATATTAATACTGGTAAATGTTTTAAAACATATACATTCACATACACATTCAGAAACATAACACAACTTTACCTGTAAAGAGTAAAAACAACTCTATTTTCTCCAAAGTGCACTTTCTTATGTATTGGTAGATCTGATAAAAAGCATCATTAGCTACCTTTCCCCCTTGGATCTTTTATGAATACTTCACTAGTAATTGGTTAGGTCCCTTCACAACGGGAAGAGGATTACCCAGCATGACATCCATTGCTGTCAGGAACACACAGCAATTGCTGATATTGAAGAGATAAATGGGGTGAAAATCGTTCTCACCACCACCCGTCTCTGAGAGGTGACTGGGCCATCCCATCTGTGAGGGGAAGAAAGACTTGGAAAAGCAGTGCGGCCATTAGGAGACCTTAAAGAAGTCTAAGGCCACTGTGGGGAGACCAGAAACTGGTATCTTCCAGATGCCATTAATTGTCCTAAATATCAGGGATTGCCCCTGTTCTTTTTTAACTGCAAATAGCAATTACAGAAGCTATGAGGATAAATACAATATTTCTTCCAAGAATTTACAGGAACTCCAAACTAAGACTTGCTTAGTGTGGGTTCTTTCAGACCCTGCTTGAATGGCTAAAAGAACACATTTAATAAGTTCCTTGATTTAGTTACATTATTTCCTCACTCTTTTTCAAATAAGAATTTGAAGTGGCTTCTAGTGTTTTGTTTAAATGGAAAAAAAAACAGTGCTTCACACATCTCAGGGTTGAATCATTTTCAAGTGGTTCAGCTATTTCTTCTTGATTCCTTTCATTTTTTTCACAAGTTTGGTCATTCTTCAGTAACAATCTAAAAGAAAAATTCAGCACTATCGTGGTATAAATTCACTCTAATCCTGAACTCTCTGAATTCAAATGAATGAGGTGTGAACATTATTTACATTGGTATGGTTACATATAGCTCCCATAAATTAGAGGTTTAGAATTTCAGGAGGATGTTTACTAAGCATTAACTAAATATGTTGATACTGACATATAATCCAGGAAGAAAAAGAAAGTGAAAGTGTTAGTCACTCAGTCGTGCCCAGTTCTTTGCGATTGCATGGACTGTAACCTGCCAGACTTCTCTGTCTGTGGGATTTCCCAGGCAGAATACCGGAGTGGGTTGCCATTTCCTTCTCCAGGGGATCTTCCTGACCCAGAGATCGAACATGGGTCTCCTGCATTGCAGACAGATTCTTTACCGTCTGAGCCACCAGGAAAACCCCAATCCAGGACCTACCCAAATACCTAAAGGCCAAATTCTCCAGTGAGATGGACAGCCATGGTCAGAAAGAAAAGTTCCCTGGGACTCTATAGCATTCTTGGATACCATTTTTCCTCATGGAGGTGAGAGGAAACTTGAGATGCGACCTCCTTCTCTTATGAATGGGGAATCTGAAATCGAGGTAGCAGAACCCTTGCCAATGGTCACATAGGCTGAGGGATACAAATAGGCCCAGGATTTCCTGAATCCTGGGTGATTTCATGGTGCTGCCTTTTTTCATAATTTCTCAGATTTCACACCCCGGGTGCATTTAGAGCTGGCTCATCTTTAGGGAAGGTCAGACCCCGTAGGGATCCTATGAACAGAGATGACAAGAGACAGTTACACCCTAAGGCATACGGGAGACCCAACCAGCCAGCCAGAGATAATAGGAAGATTGCTACTCCAATCAGGGCCCCTCAGTGGCCACAGATCCACCTGGTACTCCTGTTGTCTTGCCGGTCACACTGTTCACTGATCCCAGGGTAGATAAGGTGCGACCCGGGAAAATGAAAGGAGACTCAAGGAGCCGTGGGGACTGCAGACATGTTTACTCTCTCTAGGTAGCAGCAACTGGGAGTCTTCAAAGACTTCTGATATACTAAGACAGACAAAAGTGGCCCACGGCCAAGTGGGCGCACAGGCGCAGTGCTACCAAGGTCAGCAATATCACTGTTTACAAAACAGAAGTTATGAGGCTGTGAGAGAGTGGGGCAGGAGAGCCTGACTGACGCCGTGTTGTCGGTTACTTTCTTCACACCTGCGTTATCACAACTCACCATTACCACTTGCAAAGACTCCCTGTGGGTGCAATACTGCACTGAACACTTTTCATACATGACTTAACTTTGAACTTTACAGAAATCCTACAAGGTCAGGCAGGTTAACAGACAGGCTCCAGAGACAAGGCAGCCTGCATTTGAATCCCATTTACTCTGCTTAATATCTCTGTGAAATTTTCCCCCCACATCTCAGTTGCCTCTCTGTAAAATGGGAATAAGTATGTTACTAATTTCAGAAAGCCATAATGACAAGTAAATGAGTAAGTTCATGTCCAGTACTTAAGGAAGTGCCTGACATATAGTAAGTGCTCTGTCAACACTGCTATTATTATCATTTTTTTTAGGGATGAGGGAATTGAGGCTAACAGAGAACAAGTTCAAAATAGCACAGTAAGTAGAAGAAATAACATCTGAGCTCCAGACTGTATCACTCCAAAGGCTGTGTTATTAACCATGTTTCTAGATCACTTCCCTCTGGAGAGACTCAAGAGGTAATTTGTGTTCTGGGTCCCATAGGTTGTCAATCCACAGCACACCAGTTCTCTACAACCAGCAGGGAGTCGATCCCAAGACATCAGGACTACCTTCCTCACCTGGCCCAGCCAAACTTTTCAGCCTCTTCCCAGCCCCTTCTTCCCTCATCATTTATGAGTCCTTGATCTTCCTTCACTGGTATCACCTACCTTGGATCAGCAGGTATGGACACTCCATACGTGTTGATTAAATTGAATTAAACAATTAGCCTTCCTTCATCCATAGAGCAACCTTTGAGAACTAAAGAAAAGATTATGATTTCATTGGGACTCATGTTCCTATAAATTATTAGAATATTCATGCAGTTAGTTATTAAATAATTCCCCAAAATCAGGGCTTTTCAAACTTTAGTGGGCATTGGAATCACCTGCAGTGCTTGTTAAACCCAATTACTGGGCCCTATCCCTGGAGTTTCCTGCTTGATAGGTCTGGAGTGGGACTTGCTAATTTGCATTTCCAACAAGTTCTCAGGTGATGTCCATGCTGCTGAAATAAAAGATCACCATTAGAACACCATCACCACCAGGGTAATGATTGCTGCAGGCAAGATCACTGATAGACGCTAATATTAGTGAGCAAAGCACTAAAGAAAAATAGGATATTTGTACAGTCTCAAAGCATCTCCAACAAGTATTTATTCACTATGGAGCTGGTTTTTATACTTGTTCACCAATTGTTTGCTTGTTCTCCCTCCTGGAATGGAGTTTAATTCCCCTCCCCTGAATGTGGGCTGGATTTAGTGACTTGCTTCTAACAAATAGAGTATGGGACATGGGATAAGCAGTATAGTAACTTCATAGTGGGGAAACCTGGCAGATGCCACCCTCACTAAGCAGTCAAGACTAAACCAGAAATGAGTCCCATTGATACCGTGTACCTCCTAATATGTTGTGATAAGGGTACTTCACCTCCGTGATAGTCTTACCCAAAATCCGTAGCCTCAGTCTAATCAAGAGAAAACATGAGGCCAGTCAAAATTGAGAAATATTCTACAAAATGACTGGGCAACTCTTTTCTAGGTCTTCCCTGGTGGGAAGAGTCAGGCAGTCAGTAAAGAGTCTGTCTGCAATGAAGAAGACCTGGGTTCAATCCCCAGGTAGGGAACATCCCCTGGAGAAGGAAATGGCAACCCACTCCAGTATTCTTGCCTGGAGAATTCCATGGACAGAGGAGCCTGGTGGGCTACAGTCCATGGGTCACAAACAGTGGGAAACTACTGAGTGACTAACACTTTCACTTCACTTTCAAAGGTTTTAAAGTCAAAGAGGAAAGACCAAATAAATGTCACAGATTAAAAGCAAATAGGAGCTATGGTAACCAATATAATATATTAAGGCAAATAACATATTATTTGGGATATATTGAAACAGAAAAAGGAAATTAGTAACTTTTTAAAAACTGGTAAAATCCAAATAGAGCCTGTAGTTTAGTTAATAGTAGGTCCGCTTCTCAGTTTAGATAAACAAGCCACAGTCATGTAAGATGTTGACATTGGGGCAGGACTGGATACATAATTTGGTGGATATAGTCAAGGCTATGGTTTTTCCAGTTGTCATGTATGGATGTGAGAGTTGGAACATACAAAAGACTGAGCATGAAAGAAATGATGTTTTCCAACTGTAGTACTGCAGAAAACTCTCGAGAGTCCCTTGGACAGCAAGGAGATCAAACCGGTCAGTCCTAAAGGAAATCAACCTGAATATTCATAGGAAGGACTAATGCTGATGCGAAGAGCTGACTCATTGGAAAAGACCCTGATGCTGGGTAAGATTGAGGTTAGAAGAAGGGGGCAAAAGAGGATGAGATGGCTGGATGGCATCACCTAGTCAATGGACATGAGTTTGAGCAGACTCCAGGAGATACTGAAGGACAGGGAAGCCTGGTGTGCTGCAATAGATGGGGTCACAAAGAGTCAGACACGACTAAGCAACTGAACAACAGGTGTAAAGTGAAACTCTGGGGCCACTTGTTCAAAATTTAAAAGATTGCGAGACAGCAACAGAGAAGAAAACCAGGCACAGGCTGTTCTGAACATGGGGTGCAGTGAGACCACACAGGTTGTATGCCATGAAGCCTGCCCTGTGTTTGGAAGAAGCAAGGTGTGAAGCACATGGTCAGGACTTTAGCTGAGCTGGGAAACAGCACTGAGCTGTCAGGCATCTGAGTAGCTGATTAAAGCAACAAGTTTTAAGAAAGAGCTAGGCCTTTAATCACTTACGCTGGTGATATAAGAGGAGAAAATGATGACTCCCCCTGGAACCATGCAGAGGTTGAAGGTCAGCTGAACCGGTGTGGATGCGGAGTTCACCTCACTGTTGAGGGAGCCCCAAGGAACAAAAGGCCCCAGCAGCGGGAGGCGAGAAAAGTTCAGAGGAAAAAAGAACTAGGGGAGGGTGTGTACAGAGTCAGAGTGGGGAAACATTCTTTAAGTTTTTCCCTCTTCCCCCGATAAAGAGCATTTAGCAGAAGTTTCTGAAAAAGACCTCCACCAAAGCCTTGGAAAAAGGAAGGAAGGTGTCTGGGCTAGGAATGTAAGTATGAGAAAGATCTCCACCAAAGATCTCCACCATAACAGGAGGAGGGGCCTGAGACCCTGATTGCAGCTCCCTTCAGATGGCTGTGCAGCTACAGGCAGAAGTATGGTGAGGGCAATGCCGCTCGCAAACCCCCTGAGGCTTGGCCACATGATGCCTTTGTGTTAACCTATGGTTGGGCCTGAAACATCACATGTAGGTTTTTAACCAGGAGCTGGACTCCTCATTTTTTTGTACTATGTTTGCAAATCTTCTATAAATCTATAATTAGTTAAAAATAAAACTTTTTTTTTTTAAGGGCTCTCTCGCCATTCTCCCATTCTTTCATCCCCCATACTTACTAGCCATTTTGTTTGCAACTGAGACTAATAACTAAGTTTCTAAGAACTAGTTTCTTTGTCCTTCTCTCCACAGGTCTTACTGAATCACTGAGGCTGCACCAGGGACCTCTGAAGACCTGGTTCATGGTCTACTTTGCCCCTTCTTCTGCACCAATAGGCCTCTTTCCCAAATGCAAATTATCAGCTTGTGGGAATAGATGCCTATGAATCAGCGGCCCTATCCAGACATACCTGAACTTGGATGGATTGAGCACCACCCACAAGTCCTCTGCCAGGTGTTCACTGAGTGGACTGCCCTTGCTCTTTCTCCATCTCTGACATCTCCACTAAGTTCTCGCAAATACCTCAATGTAGTATACACTGCTGCCTCATGTTCAATGTGTCCAGAAAGGTATTTAACCCATCACTACCCATGCAAAAAATAAATAAAAAACCTGCTTTCCTCCTAACATCTGACTTGTAATGACAATTTTGTGTTTCTAATCACCTGGGGGTTAGAACCTTAGCTACATTTTGAGTTCACCCCATTTCCTACCACATTCCATCAGTTATTCAGTCGTTTCTACCTCATCAATATGTCTCACCTGTTAAAGCCCCACCTGTGCCACAGGTTTTAATAGCTTTTTTCCTGGCTTATTACAATAGTTTCATTCAGTTCAGTTCAGTTCAGTTCAGTCGCTCAGTTGTGTCCAACTCTTTGCGACCCCATGAATCGCAGCATGCCAGGCCTCTCTGTCCATCACCATCTCCCGGAGTTCACTCAGACTCACGTCCATCGAGTCCGTGATGCCATCCAGCCATCTCATCCTGGGTCGCCCCCTTCTCCTCCTGCCCCCAACCCCTCCCAGCATCAAGGTCTTTTCCAATGAGTCAACTCTTCGCATTAGGGGGCCAAAGTACTGGAGTTTCAGCTTTAGCATCATTCCTTCCAAAGAAATCCCAGGGTTGATCTCCTTCAGAATGGACTGGTTGGATTTCCTTGCAGTCCAAGGGACTCTCAACAGTCTTCTCCAATACCACAGTTCAAACGCATCAATTCTTTGGCACTCAGCTCTCTTCACAGTCCAACTCTCACATCCATACATGACCACAGGAAAAACCATAGCCTTGACTAGGCGGACCTTAGTCGGCAAAGTAATCTCTCTGCTTTTGAATATGCTATCTAGGTTGGTCATAACTTTTCTTCCAAGGAGTAAGTGTCTTTTAATTTCATGGCTGCAATCACCATCTGCACTGATTTTGGAGCCCAAAAAAATAAAGTCTGACACTGTTTCCACTGTTTCCCCATCTATTTCCCATGGAGTGATGGGACCGGAGGCCATGATCTTCGTTTTCTGAATGTTAAGCTTTAAGCCAACATTTTTCGCTCTCCTCTTTCACTTTCATCAAGAGGCTTTTTAGTTCCTCTTCACTTTCTGCAATAAGGGTGGTGTCATCTGCATATCTGAGGTGATTGATATTTCTCCCGGTAATCTTGATTCCAGCTTGTGTTTCTTCCAGTCCAGCGTTTCTCATAATGTACTCTGCATATAAGTTAAATAAGCAGGGTGACAATATACAGCCTTGATGTACTCCTTTTCCTATTTGGAACCAGTCTGTTGTTCCATGTCCAGCTCTAATTCTTGCTTCCTGACCTGCATACAGATTTCTCAAGAGGCAGGTTAGGTAGTACTCCGGTAAGATATGGACCGGAACGTATATTCACTCGGATTTTACGGAAAAATACAAGTCCCGATACTCAGTCCAACCTAAAGTGACCGTTTGGTCTCTCTGGATTGTCAGGGTAAGCGTCCCTTGTTCCGTCTCTCCTCTGACGTCTGTTTTGTTCCTATTCAGTAAGACATAAATAAACCATAAGTTACGTGGAGGGAAAGGTCTGTCTTTTCTGTGTCAGACTCCATATGGTAAAATTATTTAGAGGGTGTAGGTCGAAATGTAGGACTTAAAAATGCGGGACTTTAATTCAAAACAGTGGTAGTATGTCATCATTAATTTTACAAAGGGACTCTAATATTCCGACACGGAAACAGGTGTCTTATGGGAACGAAGGTTTTAAGTTCTCTTTTCATCCTTTTCCCTTCAGAAAACCAACCACCCTCTCCGTCTATTGAATCTATCTTAAGGACTCTTTTTCCACATCTCAGTTGGTGTGGTGATTATTTAAAAGGGACCGACACTTGAGAATAGGAAAGTTACAGAGGTTCGTAAAGTCTTCCCTTTAAGTAGCTAAGGTATTATTTCTGTGAAATCGAGTTACGATACACGTTTCGTCAAATCGAAGACAATTGACGATGTCGACGGAACTACGGAGTCACAGGTCTTTTTACGTCTCAATCACTCCATACCTGTCGGAAGGGGTCCCCGTATATCCTTTTTCCTTTTGGGTTTGTACCTACTACTCTTTTTTTAACAGTAGTATGATGTGTCAATCCGGACGTTACAAAAAGTTTTATCAAACTTTAGTTTTGTCGGATACTAGGAGGGGTTGATCCTTACCCCTCCCTGAATCACCCACTACTAGAGTTTAATCGGTTAGGTTCAGTCGTTTCGTATTCCGTTTACCTACACTCAGAAGGTCAGAACCTCGTTACTGCCAGTGGAGACATCTATTACGTTGAAGTCGTCCTTTAGTGGGAGGGTCCAACGTTGTTGAGTGGGCACCCTTCCTCGGTCGACTGACCCCAGTCAGGGTCACAACAGTCAGGAGGTGGGTGGTAAGGGGATCTAACCGTGTTACCTTCATGACGCAAGGGATGACTCCTAAGGTGAAAAATTCTTATTTGTTTGTTTCCAACGATATTAGACTGGGTGTAAGGTGTCACCTCTTTCCGTCACCCAGGGCCCCACCCCTCTGGCCCTTCTCCTCGTCTACAGTCCGTTTGTGCGAGCCCCTGTTTCACGATCTCTCGTGTGTCCGGAGACTCGTGCCTTTTCCCTTTCCGTCCGACTCGTAGCCCCCGGCAGCGTGAAGGTCCTTGTCGTAGGGTGCCTGTGTTTCGAGGGTCAAAGGAGGGGATCCAAGAGGATATCAAGACTGTCCGGAAGTGGTACAGAAAGTTCTTCAATCCTTGAGGTAAGAATCGTCGGGTCAATTGCTGGGTCCTGCCTTAGACCGGTGGACCTAATAGCTTCATTATGTACTTTTGAAACGAGGGGGAGAGCGGTAGTGAGACCTAACGGTTTGAGACGAACATGACGAAGTGGGCCTAGTGTGGGCTGAAGAGACCTTTGACGCCGAGTCTCCACGAGACCCGGTCCTAGTGCACCTGGAAGGCGGGGAGTTTCAGGTCGAGAGCGGCGACGGCGTGCATTTGTATTAGAGACAATCTGTACCCTTTTCCCATGAAGTGAACGGTCATCTGGTGACAAAGAGGTAACGTAAGAAAAAGTATCTCAAGAAATTGTATAACCAGGGTGACAAAGGATATCCGATTCAGGTATATCTGTAGACGTTCGTCTAGACCATTCGTCAGAAGGTCTTGTGGCTTCTGGAATATGCGTATGTTAGGGCAGACGACCAGGTCGTCGGCCATCTGCGACTACGGGACCCAGACGTGGTCGTCGAGGGTCCGCCGGGGCCTCTCACGCCCGGCGACCTCGAGCCGCGTCCGGAGGGCCTTGACGAGGAGGCTCTTCCACGCCGGGGTCCGAGATAGGAAGGCGTCGCCGCCGGGGCCCCGGGCCTTCGACCTGTACTCAAATTCGTTCGGGGTTCTCAACCACTTCCTGCCCCTTCGGACCGTACGACGTCAGGTACCCCAGCGTTTCTCAACCTGTGCTGACTCGTTGACTTGACTTGACTTGACTTTTTTCATTCATACCATAACCACGTGTCTATTAGTCAGATTATTATAATTGTCTTTTATGTTTTTATCTAGGTTATCATATACTATTAAACAAACTGTTTTCGTTATTACGTTATTCATCTCTTTTCTAAAAAAAAATTACACCATAACTCCATTGACCTATCGAATTATCTTTTTCTATTTCAACCTAAGTAAAGAGTACGGTATTCGAGGTTCACCTAGTTTACAGATTTATCTTTAATATGTATATTTATAATTATAATCTCCTTTCAACTTCACTGAAGGAGATATCGACGTTCCTCTTTTTAGAAAGTAATGATACTGATTTTTAAGTCTCTTTTTACTCTTTTCTGACTCTATAGACTATGACATATTTGTTTTGAAAATAGACTTCCTTTTTTTAGTACTTACGTTCCAAAAAATTTTTCATCTTTCGATCCCCTTTCAAATATTGAATGAAGTGTCTATTTTCCAACTATGGGTATTATTTCTCACAGTTTTTTATTTCTTGAGGTTTTAACGTTGAGTGACGACTTGTTGGTAGTTGTCCTCTTACAACCTAGGGTGGTGTTTTCTATGGGGTACAGGTTCCCGTTTCCCCTTCGGGGTTGTTCTCTCATCTTCCCCGTTTTAGTGTAAATCTTAGTTTGGGGTATGGACGGTCTCTGCGAGTCTCCCGAGTTTGTTTTGGAATACACGGGGTCCTGGGTCTCTGGGGTGTCTCTGACTCGGTCTGGACAGAAACTCACAAACTCACAGAGGACTCCTCCGTGTCCAGTCGTCTCTGGACGGTGCCCCTGTCCCCGAGACCGACGTCGTCTGAACCCAGTGTGTCGTACACCGTATTCGGGAGAACCTCCTCCAGTGGTAATCGGGGTGATATCTCGGTGGTTCTTCTACTAGGTGTTTGATATTTTGTTAATATGGTTTCTTTAAGAACGTGACAATTATTACAAGAACCCGGGTATTGTCTAAAGGGTTAGACGCCTAGACCGTTTCCCTGACTCTTAGGGGTCCCTTAAACTGAAACCTCCATCCACCCTAAACTAATGTCTTGAAGGTGTCCTGACCCCTTTGTCTGGGAATCTCCCGTGTTTGTTTTGGAACACACGTCGTCCTCAGTCCTCTTTCCTCGTCATAGGTATGTTCTCTGACTGGGTCTGAACGGACACTCAGAGGTCCTCAGAGGTCGTCTCCGTACCCAGCTGTCACCGGACGACACCTCAGTCCTCGTGACTGTTGTCAGACACGTATCCAGGAAAACTTCCTCTAGGGGTAATGGTAGTAATGAGGATGGTATCAAACCGGAGTCCTGTTTGTTTGTTGTCTCCCTTGTGTCTGGGTGGGTACTTCTCTTTTAACCTAATTTCTAAATGACTCGTACCGGGATGGATAGTCTTGTTCTAGGTCTAATGGAGTGACAGTCAGAGAGGGTAGTCCTTCGAAGGTGTTTGGAGAAAAGGAATAGGTAGTCTCCCGTCTGTCTTTCTTTTGGTTTTAGTGTCTTTTGTTTGTCTGACTAGTGTACCTAGTGTCGGAACAGATTGAGTTACTTTGATACTCGGTCCGGTACATCCCGGTGGGTTTTACCTGTCCAGTACCACCTCTCAAGACTGTTTTGTACCAGGTGACCTCCTCCCTTACCGTTTGGTGAAATCATGAGAACGGAACTCTTGGGGTATTTATCATACTTTTCCGTTTTTCTATATTATGACTTTCTACTTGAGGGGTCCCAACCTTCCATGGGTTATACGATAACCTCTTCTGACCTCTTTGTTGAGGTCTTTCTTACTTCTCTACCTCGGTTTCGTTTTTATTACGGGTCAACATCTATATGGTCACTACCCTCATTTTAGACTACGACGTTTCTTGTTATAACGTATCCTTGAACCTTATAATCCAGGTACATTGTTCCAATTAACCTTCGTCAGTTTGTCCTCTATCGTTCTCACTTGAATTTATAAAATCTTAGTCACTCGATTTTATTTGTGTTACCTACTTAAATTAAGTCTACTGTTAATATAGATGATGACATCCGTTCTTAGGGAATCTTCCTTACCTCTTCGGGAGTATCAGTTGTTTTCTCAGACTTTACGTCACGACACGACACGAATCAACGAGTCAGTACAAGTTGAGAAACGCTGGGGGTACCTGATATCGGGAGGACCGAGGAGTCAAGTACCCGTAAGAAATCCGTTCTTAATCATCTCCCCCAAACTTGGGTCCAGAGGTCATGACGTACACCGAAGAAATGGTAGACTCGGTGGTCCCTTCGAGGACTTTACGTCATGAACCCACGTTAGAGTTGTTACTGTCTTACTAGAGTCAAGTAAAGTTTCTGTTTAAGTAAGTTATAGTGTATTAGGTTGAGATACGGGGTTGTGATTACGGTTTCTTCGATTTCAACTTCCCAAAGTACTACTGGATATTCTGGAAGATCTTGATTGTAGTTTTTTCTACGGGAAAAGTAACATCCCCTGGTCTTACGGTTTCGTCCTTCAGTTCTCTATGGACCTCATTGTCCGTTCAAACCTGAACCTCACGTTTTACTTCGTCCCGTTTCCGATTGTTTCAAACGGTTCTCTTGAGTGACCAGTATCGTTTGTGGGAGAAGGTTGTTGTGTTGTCTACTGAGATGGGTATCTGTAGTAGTCCACCAGTTATGGTTTTAGTCTAACTAATATAAGAAACGTCGATTTCTACCTCATAGAGACATGTCAGTCGTTTTTGTTCTGACCCTCGACTGACATCGAGTCTAGTACTTGAGGAATAACATTTTAAGTCTGAATTTAACTTCTTTCATCCCTTTTGGTGACTGATAAGTCCTTACTGGATTTAGTTCAGGGAATACTAATGTGTCATCTTCACTGTTTAGCTAAGTTCCCTAATCTAGACTATCTGATTCACAGACTACTTGATATCTGCCTCCAAGCACTGTAACATATCGTCTGTCCCTAGTTCTGGTAGGGGTTCTTTTTCTTTACGTTTTTTCGTTTTGTCAACAGACTCCTCCCGAATGTTTATCGACTCTTTTCTTCTTTTCGATTTCCGTTTCCTCTTTTCCTTTCTATATGGGTAGACTTACGTCTCAAGGTTTCTTATCGTTCCTCTCTATTCTTTCGGGAGGAGTCACTAGTCACGTTTCTTTATCTCCTTTTGTTATTTTACCCATTCTGATCTCTAGAGAAGTTCGTTTACTCTCTATGGTTCCCTTATGAAGTACGTTTCTACCCGAGTTATTTCCTGTCTATACCATACCTGGATTCTCTTTGTTTTCTATAATTCTTCTCCACCGTTCTTATGTGTCTTCTTGATGTGTTTTTTCTAAAAGTACTGGGTCTATTGCTGCTACCACACTAGTGAGTGGATCTCGGTCTGTAGGACCTTACGTTTCAGTTCACCCGGAATCTTTCCTAGTGATGCTTGTTTCGATCACCTCCACTACCTTAAGGTCAACTCGATAACTTTTAGGATTTTCTACTACGACATTTTCACGACGTGAGTTATACGGTCGTTTAGACCTTTGAGTCGTCACCCGTGTCCTGATCTTTTCCAGTCAAAAGTGAGGTGAGGGTTTCTTTCTGTTACGGTTTCTTACAAGTTTGATGGTGTGTTAACGTGAGTAGAGTGTGCGATCGGTTTATTACGAGTTTTAAGAGGTTCGATCCGAAATTGTCATGTATTTGACTCTTGAAGGTCTACAAGTTCGACCTAAATCTTTTCCGTCTCCTTGGTCTCTAGTTTAACGGTTGTAGACGACCTAGTAGTTGTTTCGTTCTCTCAAGGTCTTTTTGTAGATGAAGACGAAATGACTGGCGTGGTTTCGGAAACTGACACACCTAGTGTTATTTGACACCTCTTAAGAATTTTTCTACCCTTATGGTCTGGTGGACTGGACGGAGGACTCTTTAGACATACGTCCAGTTCATCGTTGTCAATCTTGGTCTGTACTTTACTGTCTGACCAAGTTTTAACCCTTTCTTTATACAGTTTCGACATATAACAATGGGACGAATAAATTGAATATGTGTCTCAAATAGTGCGTTTTATGGTCTGACCTACTTCGTGTTCGACCTTAGTTCTAACGGACCTCTTTATAGTACTAGTCTATACGTCTACTGTGGTAGTAATACCGTCTTTCACTTCTCCTTGATTTCTCGGAGAACTACTTTCATTTCCTCCTCTCACTTTTTCGACCGAATTTTGTGTCGTGAGTTTTTTGACTCATGTACCGTAGACCAAGGTAGTGAAGTACCGTTTATGTACCCCTTTGTTACCTTTGTCATTCTTGAAATAAAAGAACCCGAGGTTTTAGTGACGTCTACCACTGACGTCGGTACTTTAATTCTGTGAACGGAGAACCTTCTTTTCGATACTGGTTGGATCTGTCGTATGATTTTTCGTCTCTGTAATGAAACGGTTGTTTCCAGACAGATCAGTTTCGATACCAAAAAGGTCATCAGTACATACCTACACTCTCTTCCTGGTATTTCTTTCGACTCACGACTTCTTAACTACCAAAACATATCACCACAACCCTTTCTGAGATCTCAGAGAACCTGACGTTCCTCTAGTTTAGTCGGTTAGGATTTCCGTTAGTCAGAACTTATATGTAACCTTCCTGACTACGACTTCGACTTCGAGATTATGAAACCGGTGGACTACGTTTTGTGACTGAGTAAGTTTTTCTGGGACTACGACCTTTTCTAACTTCCGTCCTCCTCTTCCCCTACTGTCTCCTACTCTACCAACCTACCGTAGTGACTGAGCTACCTGTACTCAAACTCATTCGAGCCCTCAACAACTATCTGTCCCTTCCGACCGTACGACGTCGGGTACCCCAGCGTTTCTCAACCTTTGCTGACTCACTGACTTAACTTTTTATTTCTTAAAACTAGGTGAAGGATCTCATTAATTTTTATTTATTCATTTATTTATTCATTCATTCGTTAACCCTGGATTACTTGGAAATTTCGAAAATGTGTCGTTTCCCTTGATTTATTTTGTTATTCTATTGGGAGTCTTACCCTCTTTTATAAACGTTTCCTTCTTTGACTGTCCCCTAATTGGAAGTTTTATATGTTTGACGAGTACGTCACGTTATAGTTTTTTAGGGTTTATTAGGTTAGTTTTTTACCTGTCTTCTAGATTTATCTGTAAAGAGGTTTCTTCTATATATCTACCGGTTTTTCATGTACTTTTCTACGAATTGTAGCAATTAATAATCTCATTATGTTTTGATGTTTTTACATAGTGGAGTGTGGTCAGTCTTGACGGTATAAGTTTTTTTAGATGTTTGTTATCTATGTCCTCTCTTATACCTCTTTTCTCTTAGAAGGATGTGACAACCACCCTTACATTTGACCATATAGATGATACCTCTTCTCATACTTTCTAGGAGTTTTTTAATTTTTATCTTGATGGTATACTGGGTCGTTAGGGTGAAGACCCGTGTATGGGTCTTTTTGCTATTAAGTTGTTCTATGTAAATGGGTGTTACAAGTGACTTCGTGATAAATGTTATCGGTCCTGAATCTTCGTCGTATTTACAGGTAATTGTTTCCTTACCTATATACACCATGTATATATGTTACCTTATAATTAGTCGATATTTTTTCTTCTTTTATTACGGTAAACGTCGTTGTACCTACCTGTATCTCTAACAATATGACTCACTTGATTCATTGTCTTTCTGTTTATATTATACTATAGTGATTGTACACCTTAGGTTTTGTGTTCCATGTTTGCTTGAATAATGTTTTGTCTTCATCTCAGCACCTCCATCTTTTCTTTCAACGTGAACGGTCCCCTACCAGGTCCTTCCCTATTTGTCTCTCTGACCCTGACTGTATACGTGTGACGATATATATTTTACCCCGAAGGGTCCACCACGACCACCATTTCTTGGGTGGTCGGTTCCGTCCTCTACGTCCTTTGAGTCCAAGCTAACGGACCCAGCCCTTCTAGGGGACCTCCTCCCATACCGTTGGGTGAGGTCATAAGAACGGACCTCTTGGGGTACCTGTGTCTTCGGACCGTCCGATACCAGGTATCCCAGTGTTTCTCAGTCTGTGTTGACTTTGCTGAATCGTACGTGCGTGCGTATATATTTTATCTATTGATTATTCTTGGTCGACATATCGTGTCCCCTGAGATGAGTTATAAGACGTTACCGGGTACACCCTATTCTTAGAATTTTTTTCTCACCTATATACATATACATATTGACTAATTCGATTGTATTGTGTCATTTAGTTGATAACAAGTCACCAATTCAGTACAAACTGAGAATCGTTGGTGTACTTGACGTCGTGACGTTTGAAGGGACAGGAAGTGATAGAGGGACTCAAACACGTTTGAGTACAGGTAACTCAGTCACTAGGGTAGGTTGCTAGAGTATGAGACAGCGGGGGAAAAGGAGAACGGGAGTTAGAAAGGGTCGTAGTCTACCGGTTTTATAACCTCGAAGTCGAAGTCATAGTTAGGAAGGTTACTTATAAGACCCAAATAAAGGATATCCTAACTGTCAAAACTAGAGGAACGTCATGTTCTCTGAGAGTTCTCAGAAGAGGTCGTGGTGTCAAACTTTCGTAGTCAAGAAGTCGAGAATCGGAAGGAATACCAGGTTGAGAGTGTAGACAATCACTGATGATGTTTTTGGTATCGAAACTGGTATACCTGTAAACAACCGTTTCATTCCAGAGACAAAAAATTATGTGACACATCCAAACAGTAACAAAAAGAAGGTTTCTAGTTTACAGAAAATTAAAGTACCGACGTCAGTGGTAGGCGTCACTAAAACCTCGGGTTCTTTTATTTTAGACAGTGACAAAGATGAAAAAGGGGTAGACAAACGGTACTTTACTACCCTGGTCTACGGTACTAGAATCAAAAGACTTACAACTCAAAATTCGGTGGGAAAAGTAAGAGAAGAAAGTGTAAGTAGTTCTCCGAGAAATCAAGGAGAAGTGAAAGACAGTTGATATGAGGTCATTTTAAAAAAATATATTTGTTTTTATTTCTTCTTTAGTCACCGAGTAATTTCTTAGGAGGGACGTTACGTTCCCAGTCCCAAGTTAGGGACTAGGTTCTTCCAGGGTACTCACGTGTCGTTGTTCCAGGTACACGGTGTTGATAACTCGGACACGAGATCTTGGACGGTAATAACTCGGGTGAACGGGAACTCGGGTACGAGACGTTGTTATCTTCGGTGGCGTTGCTCTTCGGTCGTATACCGTTGATTTTTTCATCGTGAATGACGTTGATCTCTTTTTGGAAGTGTCGTTGTTTCTAGGTCGTGTCGGTTTTTATTTATATATTTTAAGAATTTTTCTTCTTTTGGTTGTTAAGAACTCTTCTTACTCGACTTCATCTGTCGAGAGTCTCTTTCTTTATGTTTACCTAGAATTGTCTACTTTCCTAGAATCGGACTGAGTGTGTTTTTTTTCATGTTTAATTTTTAGATGACTCTTATGACAAGTGGATAGTTTACTCATTTTAAAGTTTCAAAATATCGTATGAGACAACAGATCCAACTCGTCTTGTCCGTGAGAGTAAGTAACAATCCTTTTAAAGGATCGGTTGTTTCTTCCTTGATATTATATGTGTTGTTTTAACTACTTAGGCTTTTTTTATATGACTCATGTTCTTCGTTCTGTGTTTTCTCATGTAGAATATACTAAGGTAAATAGATTTATGATTTTGACCATTTTGTTTTGATATCTCTTTTTTTCATCTAGTTCCTAACTGTCAAGACCCTTAATTGACGTTCTATTGTGTAAATCTCGATTCTTTCATTAGATATGGAACTGACTTTACCACCAACATAAACAGTTTTGAACAGTTTAATATTTTACTTACGTAAATTAAAATATATTTAATATGTAGTTATTTCAACTACAAAAATCTTTTTTAGATAATCTCAATGTGACTTATTTCTTTCCGTCACATTCCTGTCCCTTCCCTCTTCTCCCTCCCTCTTTGTTTGTTTGTTTGAAGCAAGTATGTTTTGTCTTGCTCTTTTTTCCTTGTTTCTAGTCTACCTGTTTTTGTTTCTCTTCTGTCTTCTTCTATTTGATGGAGTCTTTAATATGATACATTTACCTGATTTATGAGGTTAATTTCTGTTTCTAACATCCTGGTGGATTTTTGTGTTCTTGATTGATATACGATAAATATTTACAATTTAATTTTCTTACCCCCTTCTATGTGGGACTTTTGTGATTGTTGTTACGTAAATACACCGTTATAATTTTAATCTATTCGTTTGAAGCTCAAAGAGACCACCAAGTCTACCATTTCTTAGGTGAACGTTAAGTCCTTTAGGTCGAAGTAAGGGACCCAACTTTTCCAGAGGACCTCTTCCCTTACCGATGGTGAGGTCATAAACACGGACCTCTTAAGGTTCCTGTCTCCTCAGACCACCCGATGTCAGGTACCCTAGTGTTTCTCAGCCTGTGTCGAATCACAGATTGTAAAAAGTCAAAAAAGTTCGGTTGTAATTCCATTCTTCATGATGATTATTATTTTCTATAATTCTATCCAGTTAAAATTGTGGATAAAATTCTATCCAGTTAAGTTGTCATTCTTTTTTGGGATTTAAAATTTAGATGATTATCGTATTAAGTTTTACATATACATGAGGATACAAGTGTCGTCGTGATAAGTGTTATCGGTTCTGTACCTTTGTTGGATTTACAGGTAGTTGTCTACTTACCTATGTCTACACCACGTATATGTACTACCTTATGATGAGTCAATATTCTTTCTTACTTTATACGGTAAATGTCTTTGTACCTACCTGGATCTTTAGTATGATCAGTCTTTCTCTTTCCGTTTATGGTATACTATAGTCAATATACACTTTACATTTTATGCCGTGTTTACTTGGATGGATACTTAGTCTTTGTCTGAATGCCTGTGTCTCTTGTTTGGACACCCTCCCCCAACCCCCTCCCTACCTCATCCTTCAACCTCAATCGTCTACGTTTGATAGTGTATATCTTACCCATTTGTTGTTTTAGGATGAGATATCATGTCTGTCGATATAAGTTATAGGACACTGTTCGGTATTACCTATTCTTATATTTTTTCTTACACATACACATATGTATATATATATACATGTCGTCTTTAATTGTGTTGGTACATTTAGTTGATATGAAGTTAAAAATTCTTTAATTTATTTAATTTTCGTAAGATTTAACTTTTCTTTTTATTAATCTTTTAAAGTGTTTATAAAACTTTAATTCGTTATGTAAAGAGATACTGGATATGTAATTTTTTTTTTGGTATTACTTTTTACTTTTATTTTTATACCGTATCGGTTTAAACACCTGATTTTAACTTTTATTAATACCTTTTTTTAATTTAGATATATATATATGTGTATACAGGTACCGTACGTTGTCCACCCAGAATCAAGGGACTGATCTCTATCTTGGGTACGGGGAACGACACCTTCGTCTCCGAATTGGTGACCTAGTGGTCCCTTCAGGATTTGTATGTATAAAAAATTTTACTTTCTTACTCTTAGTCAAAGGAATCGAAGGTAGAGTTCTTCGATCTTTTTCCTTTTTTTCTTGTATCTAATTCGGGGGTTTTCTTCTTTCCTGTTTTATTTCTATTCTTGTCTTTCATTACTTTATCTCTCGTCTATCTTTTATTTCTTTTAGTTTTCTCGGTTTTCAACTAAGAAACTCTTATATTACGTGTTCAGGGATCGTTCTGACTTGTTCTATTTTTCTCCTATAGATTGTAATCCTTATTTTTACCTCTTATAGTGATCTCTAGAATGTATATAATTTTCTATGATTCTCTTATAACACTTATTAAAATACGGTCATTAAAACTATTAAATCTATTTTATTTAAGGAACTTTTTCTGTTCATTAGTTTTTAAATGTACTCATTTATCTTTTAGATTTATCAAGATATAGACTAAAATTTTTTTTTTTTTGTGATTTTGAACTTGTATCCCGAAGGGACCACCAGGTCACCAATCTTTAGACGGAACGTCACATCCCCTGTGTCCAAAGGAGGGACAACACTCTTCTATGGTGTACGGCTCTTCGTTGATTCGGGTACTCGGTATTGAGGACTCGGGTGTACGACGTTGATGACTTCGGACGGTTCATGGGTCTCGGACGCGAGACGTTGTTCTCTTTGGTGGCGTTACTCTTCGGACACGTGGTGTGCTTCTCATAAAGGACTAACGTCGTGGATCTCTTTGGGACGTATGTCGTTGTTTCTGGGTGGTGTCGGTTTTTTATTTTATTGATTTAGAAATTTTTGTAATTTTTGAACTTATATATGAAATTTGAGGAGGATCAGGTTCTTCCTTCTTTATACCACTGAGACTGTTTTTAATATAGTCTCCTTTTTTTACTCGTAAAGGGTTGAATAAATTAATTGGACCATATTAAAGTGGTTTTATGTATTCCTGTAGTGTCCTTTCATTTTGTGTCTGTTGATATAGAGTACTTACATCTGCGTCATTAAGATTCGTTTGTTTATTTTTCAGTTTCAGTTTTGGTAGTTATACCTTTTTTATTATTAGTACTAGTCTACCAAAATAACGTCCTTGTATTCTCACCGAAATATAAGTTTTAAGTCACATTAAGTCACGTAGTCGTTTTACTTACTTTTTGTGTAATACTACTCATATATGGTAATAAGTTATTGTCTTTGGTTCTGAGGAAGGTCTTTCCTGACTAAGATCCCGACCCTGTCCCTTTTATTCGTTGTATTTGGACCTCATATAACAGTACGGTCTATCGTTCCTTTATTTTTTGTCTCCGTTCGGTTTTCCTGTGTCCTCGGGTGGACTTTCTCGAGTGTTACCGGTTTCGACCCTGTTAAACTCGTTGTTTCATTCACTATGTTATAATATGTCATTTACTGAAGTATGACTATATTTACTAAGTTATTTATATCTTCTCTGTTTATAAAAAATCTCTTCTTAAGGTTTGATATATAGATTTATGATTACAACCTTTTTCGTTAGAGTACGTACATTAGGTAGGTGAGTGTGACCCGGTGATTCTGACCCAGAACCCGGACTTTGTGAAGGAATCATTACCATTTCCCGGGTGTGTCGACACGGTCCGAATAATGGAACACACTCTTATAAAGAGGTTAAGAGTCCGAGTTACTCACCAAACAAAAAAAAAAAAAGGACGAATTTGTACATATAGCTATCGGTTGTGGAGATCAAAAGTCATAAAGTCTGAGGTATCCTCTCCACCCCCTTAGGAAGACGTCGTCCTCTCCCCAGTGAACGGGGTTCAACCGATCCCCGTGACTGATCGACACTCCCTAGTTCCGTATCATAACCTCGACTAGAACAAACCAGAGAAGAGATACACTCATCTCACAGGATAGGCCACGAACTGACACAACATAAAAGGAGTCACTGAGACGACGTGTCAACGTCACCCGTCTTCACAAACCTGAAAATAAGGACCTCCAACCGTAACACTACTAGAGACAATAAGAAGAGTCAACCCCAGGACGGGACTCTAAACAGTGACGATGTGTCGTAAGGCGAGTTGTTGGTGGGGGAGGTCCTCTGCCTCGAAGTATAGGGATGAAAACACACCCTACCTCAAGGTTTCCTTCCCTTTCCCTTGTTGTCATTGAAATGTTCCTTCTCTAGACCGTCCATGATGAACCTACTTCACTAGTTCTAATTGTATGGTCACTGTCGAGTACAACTGTCCCAATTATATCGCGTGCGACTATATTAAACTACTCTCCCCGTGAAGTGAAGATACTATAAGAAGGCTTTTAGGATTTCGATACTATCTTTGGACTCCTTTCGTAATCTGTTTAGGTTTAACTCCCCGTAAGATGGTTTACAACTGATCTTGAGAAGTTTTAAGAGTTTCAGAGATTTTTTTTCTGTTTTATTTTTCTTATTTACCAGGTGTTGTAACATTTAGTTGATATGAGGTCATTTTTAAACAATTTTTTTATTATATACCTGAATTTTCGGTTAGTTTTGACTTCGTTTATTAAACATTAAATTATTTTTTTTAAAAAATTCTTTCTTTGACAGTATCAGGTCTCCTCTGATTCCTTTAAATTACATCGTAGTACCTAACATAGAACCTTGTCTTTTTCCTGTGATGGTTTTTTTTGACCACTTTAAACTTTTTATAGATCTTAAATCAATCATCATTGTGTGGTTAGATTATAGAATCAATATTGATTACATTAGACCAATATATTCTACTTTTTGATCCATTTTTCCCCTCTTTTCATGTGTCCTTGAGAGACATGATAGAAACATTGAAACGTTACTTAGATTTTAATGAGGTTTCATTTTTCAAATAAAAGTTTCAATTAAAATAAATTTTTTTATTTTCAAATAAAAATTTTCAAATAAATGTCTTCTTGACCTTACTCGAATAAAACGTATGACAAAATCTCGTTTTTCTTTGAAAAGTTACAGTTTTTCTCACATTGTACATATAAAAGGTGTTTTCAAAAGATTAAATGTTACGAAGGGAACATTCAGTTTTCTTCACCGTTCAAGTCAAAGTGGTGTTGGATTTTCTTTTAGTACTTGCAAATTAGTTCCTAACCTAGTACAGAATGTAGAACTTACTGATGTTGATAAAAAAACTTACTGGATACAAAAAATAATAGAAGTAACTTTACAGAAGTTACCTACTTGAGTCTTAGTGTCTTCTTTTAGTCTGAGCGGGTAGAAGAGAGAGATGTTGTGTGTTATTATTATACCGGGGTGTAGATCACTCGATTTTTACAGTCGGAAATGGGACTAAATTGGACAGAGAAGAAGTACTGGTACTCTGTACAGTGAAGAAGGACTCCACAGATTTCTGGAGACTTCTGGAACCTGAGGTCGACTTCTGAGACCTCGGGGGTAACCATCCGTGTTTCAACGAGATGGGAGTGGTGGGATTGACGAGTCTCTGACCGGTCGTCCGTCGGTCCCAGTGCGTTTCCGTCAAAACACCCAAGAGAAGACCCGTCACTGTAACTAAATGTCCTACTTTTTCTCTTTCCTGACACTCAAAAACTCTAATCGTCTTAAGTCCCCTCTTGTCAGATAGAGTTCCCTCGAAGTATTTTTCTTAAATTCCAAGACCCAACGTGGTGAATTGGTTAATTCAGAAAGATTTGTACTAGTAGTTCTGTCTAGTGTCCTCGGTAATCCCCTTTAATAGTACGGTTAGAAACGACCCTCGGGAGGGGTTTCTTACAGTATCTTTTGGGTCTTGGGTCGCTCTAGGGAGTAAGGACTGACATCCCGTGTGTGAAGTGTCTAAGAAGGGAGGAGAAGGACAGAGAGTGTCAGTTAGAGAAACCACGGTCCTTCCCCCACTGACTGTTTTAGGTCTTTCTGGAGTCACTTACACCCTCAATGAGGGTCAGGGTGAGACTCCATGTGTCCCTCAGAGAGTCTCCAGTGTGGGGGTTCCTGTTCGTAGTTTATTTGGAGATGTCGTTTCAGATTTTTAGGCAGAATGAACCTTTTCCGGGGGTTTTGTCCGAAATGTTGTAAGAGAAAGTTTTACAAATAAACGTGAAATCGTCTCGACAAGAAGGATGAACTCGACCTGGTTCCCTTGTAGACGGTTTAGGACCCAGTACAGTAGGACCCAATGAGGATGAAGATTTGTGAGGAAATTCCAGACTCTGGACGTGTCTAGTGACTGGTGGTGTCTGGTCCCGGAAAATCTGGGTGGGGGTGGGGAGTCGTTTTATTTACGTAAGGGTCGAGGTCCGGAGAAAGGAGACGTCGACTTCAAATTACCCCTACCAACACCAACAAGTCAGAGAGTCCACACAAGTTGAGAAACGCTGGGGTACCTGACGTCGTGCTGTCGGAAAGGACAGGAAGTGGTAGAGGGACTCAAAGAAGTTTGAGTACAGGTGACTCAGGTCGGTAGAGTAGGAGACAGTGAGGGAGGAGGAAGACGGAAGTTAGAAAGGGTCGTGGTCCCAGAAAAGGTTATTCAATCGAGAAGTATAGTCTACCGGTTTCATAACCTCGAATTCGAAGTCTTAGTCAGGAAGGTTACTCAACTGTCCCAAATAAAGAAAATCCTAACTGACCAAACTGGAGGAACGTCATGTTCTCTGAGAGGTCTCAGAAGAGGTTGTGGTGTCAAACTTTCGTAGTCAAGAAGCCACGAGTCGAGAAAACTATCGGATTAAGAGTGTAGGTGTGTACTGATCACCTTTTTGGTATCGAAACTGATCTGCCTGGAAACAACCGTTTCGTTACAGAGACGAAAAATCATACGACAGATCCAACCAGTATCGAAAAGAAGGTTCCTTGTTCACAGAAAATTAAAGTATCGACGTTAGTGGTAGACGTTACTAAAACCTCGGGTTCTTTTATTTCAGACAGTGACAAACGTAACAAAGGGGTGCCTAAACGGTACTTCACTACCCTGACATACGGTACTAGAAGTAAAAAACTTACAACTCAAATTTGGTCGCAAAAATACGAGAAGAAAGTGGAAGTAGTTCTCAGAGAAATCAAGGAGAAACTAAAGACGGTATTCCCACCATAGTAGACGTATAGACTCCAACAACTATAAAGAGGACCGTTAGAATTAATGTGGAACTCGTAGTAGACCATACCGTAAAGTATGCTTCATGAGACGTATATTCAATTTATTCGTCTCACTGTTATATGTCGGAACTACAAGAGGAAAAGGATAAACTTTGGTCAGACAACGAGGTACAGGGCAAGATTGACGATAAAGAACCGGACATATGTCCAAAGAGTCCTCCGTCCATTCCACCAGACCATAAGTATAGAGAAATTCTTAAAAGATGTCAAACGAAACTAGGTGTGTCATTTTCCTAAAACACATCAGTTACTTCGTCTTTATCTACAAAAAGACTTTAAAAGAACGAAAAAGATACCAGGTTACCTACAACCGTTAAACTAGAGACCAAGGAGACGGAAAAACTTTAGACTGAGCATGTAGACCTTCAAGAGTCAGGTGTATGACAACTTCGGATCGTACTTCCTAAAACTCATAATTAAACGGTCGTACAATTTACTGACATTGACACACCATCAAGTTTGTAAGAAACCATAACGGGAAGAAACCATAACCTTACTTTTGACTGGAAAAGGTCAGGACACCGGTGACGACTCAAAAAGTTTAAACGACCGTATAACTCACGTCATGAAAGTGTCGTAATAGAAAATCCTAAAAGTTATCAAGTCGACTTAAGGTAGTGGAGATGATCGAAAGTCCTAAACTTTGTCGAGTTAACCTTAAGGTAGTGGAGGTGATCGAAACAAACATCACTGCGAAAGATTCCGGGTGAACTGAAGTGTAAGGTTCTACAGACCGAGATCTGATCACTAGTGTAGTAGTACTAATAGACCCAGTACTTCTAGAAAAAACATGTCAAGAAGACACATAAGAACGGTGGAGAAGAATTATAGAAGACGAAGACAATCCAGGTCTAGTAAAGACAGGAAATAGCTCGGGTAGAAACGTACTTTACAAGGGAACCATAGAGATTAAAAGAACTTCTCTAGAGATCAGAAAGGGTAAGACAAGAAAAGGAGATAAAGAAACGTAACTAGTGACTTCTTCCGAAAGAATAGAGAGGAACGATAAGAAACCTTAAGACGTAAATCTACGGATATAGAAAGGAAAAGAGAAAACGAAAAACGGAGAGAAGAAAAGTATCGATAAACATTCCGGAGGGGTCTGTCGGTAAAACGAAAAAACGTAAAGAAAAGGTGTCCCTACCAGAACTAGGGACAGAGGACATGTTACAGTGCTTGGAGTAAGGTATCAAGTAGTCCGTGAGATAGATAGTCTAGATCCGGGAATTTAGATAAAGAGTGAAGGTGACATATTAGTATTCCCTAAACTAAATCCAGTATAGACTTACCAGATCGCCAAAAGGGATGAAAGAAGTTAAACTCAGACTTAAACCATTATTCCTCAAGGACTAGACTCGGTGTCAGTCGAGGACCAGAACAAAAACAACTGACATATCTCGAAGAGGTAGAAACCGACGTTTCTTATATTAGTTAGACTAAAGCCACAACTGGTAGACCACTACAGGTACACATCTCAGAAGAGAACACAACAAATCTTCTCCCACAAACGATACTGGTCACGTAAAAGAACCGTTTTGAGATAATCAGAAACGGGACGAAGTAAGGTGTAAGGTTCCGGTTTAAACGGACAACGCGGTCCACAAAGAACTGAAGGATGAAAACGTAAGGTCAGGGGATATTACTTTTCCTGTAGAAAAAACCCACAATCAAGATTTTCCAGAACATCCAGAAGTATTTTGGCAAGTTGAAGTCGAAGAAGTCGTAATGACCAACCCCGTATCTGAACCTATTGACACTATAACTTACCAAACGGAACCTCTACTTGTCTCTAGTAAGACAGTAAAAACTCTAACGTAGGTTCATGACGTAAAACCTGAGAAAATAACTGGTACTACCGATGAAGTAAAGGAGACTCCCTAAGGACGGACGTCATCATCTATATTACCAGTAGATTCAATTTAAGTGGGTAAGGTCCGGTAAAATCAAGCGACTAAGGATCTTACAGTTGCAAGTGGGAACGGTAGAGAACAAACTGGTGAAGGTTAAACGGAACTAAGTACCTGGACTGTAAGGTCCAAGGATACGTTATAACGATAAATATCGTAGTCGAGAACGAAGATAGTGGTCAGTGTGGGTGTTGACCCATAACAAAAACGAAACCGAAGTAGGGAAGTAAGAAAGACATCAATAAAGAAGAGACTAGAGGTCATCGTATAACCCGTGGATTACTGGACCCCTCAAGGAGAAAACCATAGGATAGTATAACGGAGAAGTATTACAAGTACCCCAAGAGTTCCGTTCTTATGACTTCACCGAACGGTAAGGGAAGAGGTCACCTGGTGNCGAAGTAGGGAAGTAAGAAAGACATCAATAAAGAAGAGACTAGAGGTCATCGTATAACCCGTGGATTACTGGACCCCTCAAGGAGAAAACCATAGGATAGTATAACGGAAAAGTATTACAAGTACCCCAAGAGTTCCGTTCTTATGACTTCACCGAACGGTAAGGGAAGAGGTCACCTGGTGCAAGACAGTCTGGAGAGGTGGTACTGGGCGGGTAGAACCCAACGAGACGTCCGTACCGAACCAAAGTAACTCAATCTGTTCCGACATCAGGATCACACTAATCTAAACTGATCAAAAGACACTCATACCAAAGTCGTACAGACGGGAGACTACGGGAGAACGTTGTGGATGGTAGAATGAACCCAAAGAGAATGGAACCTGCTGATTCCAGGTAGATCGGTTCCGATACCAAAAAGGATACCAGTACATACCTACACTCTCAACCTGACACTTCTTTCGACTCGCGGTTTCTTAACTACGAAAGCTTCACACCACAACCTCTTCTGAGAACTCTCAGGGAACCTGACGTTCCTCTAGGTTGGTCAGGTAAGACTTCCTCTAGTTGGGACCCTAAAGAAACCTTCCTTACTACGATATCGACTTTGAGGTCATGAAACCGGTGGAGTACGCTTCTCAACTGAGTAACCTTTTTTGAGACTACGACCCTCCCTAACCCCCTTCCTCCTCTTCCCCTACTGGCTCCTACTCTACCGACCTACCGTAGCACCTGAGTCACTTGCACTCAGACTCACTTGAGGTCTTCTACCACTACCTGTCCCTCCGGACCGCACGACGCTAAGTACCCCAATGTTTCTCAACCTGTGCTGACTCGCTGACTTGACTTGATGATCGAAACAAGTATCATTACGAGGGATTCCACGTGAACTGAAACGTGAGGTCCTACAGACTGAGATCCACTCACTAGTATGGTAGTACCAATAGGTCCAGTAATTGAAAAAAAAAAATTGAAAAAAACATATCAGAAAGACACATAAGGAACCACTGAGTCTACCATTTCTCAAACGGACGTTACGTCCTTTTCTCTCAAGCTAGGGATCCAGCCCTTCTAGGAGACCTCTTCCTTTACCGTTTGGTCATAAGAACGGATCCTTTAGGGTGCCTGCCTCTTCGGACCGTCTGATGTCAGATACCCCAGAGTTTCTCAGTCTGTACTGACTCGTCGAAGTGAAAAAAAAGACATATAAGGACGGTGGAAAAGATTTCTAGAAACCATAGATAATCCGTGTATGGTAAAGATAGTAAATGACAGAGGTAGAAACGGACTTTACAAGGCAACCATAGAGAGTAAAAGAACTTCTCTAGAGATCAGAAAGAGTTAGATAACAAAAGAGGATAAAGAAAAGTAACAAGTGAATTCTTCCGAAAAAATAGAGAGGAACGATAAGAGACCTTGAAACGTAAGTCTACCTATATAGCAAGGAAAAGAGGAAACGGAAAGTACAGAGAAGAAAAACGTCGATAAACATTCCGGAGGAGTCTGTTGGTAAAACGAAAAAATGTAAAGAAAAAGAACCCCTACCAAACCTAGTGGCGGAGGACATGTTGGAGTAGTTGGAAGTAGGTATCAAAAAGTCCGTACATAGTCTAGATTGGGGAACTTGGATAAACAGTGAAGATGATATATTAGTATTCTCTAAGATAAATCCAGTAGGGACTTACCGGGTCACCAAAAGGAGTCAAGTCAAATCAAGTCAAGTCAGCGAGTCAGTACAGGCTGAGACGCTGGAGCACTTAACGTCGTGTGATCCGGAGGGACAGGTAGTGGTAGAGGACCTCAAGTGAGTCTGAGTGCAGGTAACTCAGTCACTACGGTAGGTCGGTAGAGTAGGAGCCAGCAGGGGAAGAGGAGGACGGGGGTTAGGGAGGGTCGTAGTCTCAGAAAAGGTTACTCAGTTGAGAAGCGTACTCCACCGTTTTCATGAACTCAAAGTCGAAATCGTAGTAAGGAAGGTTTCTTTAGGGTCCCAACTAGAGGAAGTCTTACCTGACCAACCTAGAGGCACATCAGGTTCCCTGAGAGTTGTCAGAAGAGGTTGTGGTGTCAAGTTTTCGTAGTTAAGAAACCGCGAGTCGAAAGAAGTGTCAGGTTGAGAGTGTAGATATGTACTGGTGTCCTTTTTGGTATCGGAACTGATCTGTCTGAAATCAGTCGTTTCATTACAGAGACGAAGACTTATATGATAGATCTATTCAGTATCGAAGAAAAGGTTCCTTATTCACAGAAAATTAAAGTACCGACTGGAAAAGGTCAGGACACCGGTGACGACTCAAAAGGTTTAAACGACCGTATAACTCACGTCGTGAAAGTGTCGTAGTAGAAAGTCCTAAACTTTATCGAGTTGTCCTTAAGGTAGTGGAGGTGATCGAAACAAACATCACTACGAAAGATTCCGGGTTCAGTTCTGGCCCTTGACTGACAACGAGTCTAGTACTTGAGGAATAACAGTTTAAGTCTGAATTTAACTTCTTTCATCCCTTTTGACGATCTGGTAAGTCCATAGTGGATTTAGTTTAGGGAATACTAATATGTCATCTTCACTCTTTATCTAAATTCCCAGATCTAGACTATCTATCTCACGGACTACTTGATACCTTACTCCAAGCACTATAACATGTCCTCTGTCCCTAGTTCTGGTAGGAACACCTTTTCTTTACGTCTTTTCGTTTTACCGACAGACCCCTCCGGAATGTTTATCGACACTTTTCTTCTCTCCGTTTTTCGTTTCCTCTTTTCCTTTCTATATTCGTAGACTTACGTCTCAAGGTTTCTTATCGTTCTTCTCTATTCTTTCGGAAGAAGTCACTAGTTACGTTTCTTTATCTCCTTTTCTTGTCTTACCCTTTCTGATCTCCAGAGAAGTTCTTTTATTCTCTATGTGGTTCCCTTGTAAAGTACGTTTCTACCCGAGCTATTTCCTGTCTTTACCAGACCTGGATTGTCTTCGTCTTCTATAATTCTTCTCCACCGTTCTTATGTGTCTTCTTGACATGTTTTTCTAGAAGTGCTGGTTCTATTAGTACTACTACACTAGTGATTAGATCTCGGTCTGTAGAACCTTATACTTCAGTTCACCCGGAATCTTTCACCAAAAGGATGAAAGAAGTTAAATTCAGACTTAAAACGGTATTCCTCAAGTACTAGACTCGATATCAGTCGAGGGTCAGAACAAAGACGACTGACATATCTCGAAGAAGTAGAAACCGACGCTTCTCATATTAGTTAGACTAAAACCATAACTGGTGAACCACTACAGGTACTCATCTCACCAGAGAACACCCTTCTCCCATAAACGATACTGGTTAAGTAAGAGAACCTTTTGAGACAATCGGAAACAGAACGAAGTAAAACGTGAGTTCCGGTTTGAATGGACAATGAGGTCCATAGAGAACTGAAGGATGAAACCGTAAGGTCAGGGGATACTACTTTTCGTGTAGAAAAAGGCCCCAATCAAGATCTTCCAGAACATTCAGAAGTATCTCGGTAAGTTAAGTCGAAGAAGTCGTAATCACCAACTCTGTGTCTGAACCTAATGACACTACAACTTACCAAACGGAACCTTTGTTTGTCTCTAGTACGACAGCAAAAACTCTAATGTGGGTTCATGACGTAAAGCCTGAGGAAACAACTAATACTCCCAATGAGATAAAGAAGATTCCATAAGAACGGGTGTCATCATCTATATTGTCAGTAGACTTAATTTAAACGGGTAAGGGTGGGTAAAATCAAGTAACTAAGGATTTTACAGTTACAAGTGAGAATGGTAGAGGACAAACTGGTGAAGGTTAAATGGAACTGAGTACCTGGATTGAAAGGTCTAAGGTACGTTATGATAAGAAATATCGTAGTCTGAAATGAAAGTGGTGGTCTGTATATGTTCCAATCCGTAGTAAAGGCGAAACTGATATGGGAAACAGTGTACTGTTTAATTTTGTTAAATTTTTACTAAAATTACCCCGAAGGGACTATCGAGTCAACGATTTCTTAAACGGACGTCACGTCCTCTGGGGACAAGCTAAGGACCTAACCCTTCTAGACGACCTCTTCCCTATCCGATGGGTTAGGTTCTAAGAACCCGAAGGGAACACCGAATCACCCATTTCTTAGACGGACGATACACCCTCTGGACCCAAGTTAGGGACCCAACTTTTCTAGGGGACCTCTTCCCTTTCCAATGGGTGAGGTCATAAGACCAGACCTCTGAATGTACCTGGCATATCAGGTACCCCAATGTTTCTCAGCCTGTGCAGACTCGTTGAAAATGAGTCAAAGTAAGTTCCGTTTCGGTAAGTACCTAACTTTCGTATGTTAGAAGTGTTCATCGCCTTGTGAGAAAGGTACCCCTAAACTCATTCTTACTTAAAATACCTCATTATCTTCTCCGTTGAGTCTTTACCAAATCAACCGATCCTCCAGGATAAGAGGTCACAGCTATTTTTCTACGTGTTGGACTCTCAACTCTCAACTCCAAATAAACCCCGTTTTACTCCTGACATCGGATCTTCTCTCGTGGAGTCTATCGCGACTCTTTGACGAGGATTCTCTATAACCCCCTTCCAGTTATATATTCTAAAACCACTTCCTCCTCAAGTTGCGTTAGTTGTAAATGAAATGTTTTCCAAAAGACGATCAGTCCATCTTGACGACAGTGGTACTTCCCTAAATCACGAAAAGATCTATCCTTCTCTAAGCTCCTGACCCTAGAACTACAGTCAAAGATTTAATAGATTGATAAGTTTCTGGATAAGGTGGTCAAAGGGACCTCGTGTCTTACGGAGTAAGAGGTGGAACTTCAGGGAGTCCCATATAACTTCCAGTTGTCGATGTCGTCGTGTCTCAAGTTAGAGACGTCTCCGTCTACCGTTTACGGGAACCGTTCTCGGTTAAACATCAACTGTGATCCTATTTCACATGACATGAGGTTTCGGTTTAAACGGACAATGAGGTCCACAAAGAACTGAAGGATGAAAACGTAAGGTCATGGGATTTTTTTTTCCTGTATAAAAATCCCACGATCTTTCCAGAACATCCAGAAGTCTCTTGACAAGTTGAAGTCGAAGAAGTCGTAATGACAAGCCCCGTATCTGAACCTAATGACACTATAACTTACCAAACGGAACCTTTACTTGTCTCTAGTAAGACAGTAAAAACTCTGACGTAGGTTCATGACGTAAAGCCTGGGAGAACAACTGTTACTACCGATGAAGTACAGCTACTACAAGTGAACACGGTAGAGGACAAACTAGTGAAGGTTAAACGGAACTAAGTACCTGGATTGTAAGGTCCAAAGATACGTTATAAAGAGAAATGTCGTAGTCTGGAACGAAGGTAGTGGTCAGTGTAGGTGTTGACCCACAACAAAAACGAAACCACGACACAGAAGTAAGAAAGACCTCAATAAAGAGGTGACTAGAGGTCATCGTATAACCCGTGTATGGCTGGACCCCTCAAGTAGAAAGTCACAGGACAGAAAAACGGAAAAGTATGACAAGTACCCCAAGAGTTCCGTCCTTGTGACTTCACCAAACGGTAAGGGAAGAGGTCACCTGGTGTAAAAAAGTCTTGAGAGGTGGTACTGGGCAGGAAGAACTCACCGGGATGTTTCGTACCGAGTATCAAAGTAACTCAATCTGTTCCGACACCAGGTACACTAGTTTAACCAATCAAAAGACACTAACACTAAAAGTCAGACAGACGGGAGACTACCTCTTCCTATTCTCCAGATACTTTCGAAGGACTACCCTATCCTACTGACTACCCCTATGACCCAAAACAAGACTACCCGTCCCTGTACGAGGGATTTAGAAATTAGGTTGAAAGACAACTAACCACCTCGACACAAGGGAGGGACGAGAAATGGACCCTGGTTTGATCTACCTCCATTACTTCTATTACCACCGGAGGACGTTTTCTAGGGTACGTACATGACGATGTCAAGGACGGGGGTTGGGACGTCGTCCGTGGACGTTCGGGTGCGGAAACGGTCTCTGAGGGTCTGGTGGTGTCCGTTCAGAGGACACCCCAGTGACAAGGAAAGAAGACCCAGGACCACGTGTTCCAAGACAACATCCTTCAGTTCTTTCATCCTTCAGTTCTTTGTGGACCTTATTGTCCGTTTAAACCGGAACCTCATGTCTTACTTCGTCCCGTTTCCGATTATCTGAAGACGATTCTCTTACGTGACCAGTATCGTTTGTGGGAGAAGGTTGGTGTATTGTCTTCTGAGATGTATACCTGTAGTGGTCTACCAGTTGTAGTCTTAGTCAGACTCATATAAGAAATGTCGGTTTCTATCTCTTCGAGATATGTCAGTCGTTTTTGTTCTGGTCCTCGACTGACACCGAGTCTAGTACTTGAGGAATAACGATTTAAGTCTGAATTTCACTTCTTTCATCCCTTTTGGTGATCTGGTAAGTCTATACTGGATTTATTTTAGGGAATGCTAATATGTCACCTTCACTCTTTATCTAAATTCCCTGATCTAGACTATGTGTCTCACGGACTACTTGATTCCTGTCTCCAAGTACTGTGACATGTCCTCTTTCCCTCGTTCTGGTAAGGGTTCTTATTCTTTACGTTTTTTCGTTTTACCGACAGACTCCTCCGTAATGTTTATCGACACTTTTCTTCTCTTCGGTTTTCGTTTCCTCTTTTCCTTTCTATATGGGTAAACTGACATCTCAAGGTTTTTTCTCGTTTCTCTCTATTCTTTCGGAAGGAGTCACTAGTCACGTTTCTTTATCTCCTTTTGTTATCTTACCCTTTCTGATCTCTAGAGAAGTTCTTTTAATCTCTATGGTTCCCTTGTAAAGTACGTTTCTACCTGATTTATTTCCTGTCTTTAACATCCCTGGATTGTCTTCGTCTTTTATAATTCTTCTCCACCGTTCTTATGTGTCTTCTTGATGTAAAATTTTTTTTTCTAGAAGTGTCGGGTCTATTGGTGCTCCCATTCTAGTGAGTGGATCTCGGTCTGCAGGACCTTACACTTCAGTTCACCCGGAATCCTTCGTAGTGATGCTTGTTTCGATCACCTTCACTACCTTAAGGTCAAATCGATAAAGTTTAGGACTTTCTACTACGACACTTTCACGACGTGAGTTATACGGTCGTCTAAACCTTTTGAGTCGTCACCGGTGTCCTGACCTTTTCCAGTCAAAAGTAAGGTTAGGGTTTCTTTCCGTTAGGGTTTCTTACGAGTTTGATGGCGTGTCAACGTGAGTAGAGTGTACGATCATTTCATTACGAGTTTTAAGAAGTTCGGTCCGAAGTCGTTATACACTTGGCACTCGAAGGTCTACCAGTTCGACCAAAATCTTTTCCGTCTTCTTGGTCTCTAGTTTAACGGTTGTAGGCAACCTAGTAACTTTTTCGTTCTCTCAAGGTCTTTTTGTAGATACAGACGAAATAACTGATACGGTTTCGGAAACTGACACACCTAGTGTTATTTGACACCTTTTAAGACTTTCTCTACCCTTATGGTCTGTTGGACTGTACGGAGAACTCTTTGGAGATACATCCAGTCCTTCGTTGTCAATCTTGACCTGTACCTTGTTGTCTGAACAAGGTTTATCCTGTTCCTCATACAGTTCCGACATATAACAGTGGGACGAATAAATTGAATATACTTTTCATGTAGTATTCTTTGAGACCCGACCTACTTCGTGTTCGATCTTAGTTTTAACGGTTATCTTTATAGTTATTGGAGTCTATACGTCTACTGTGGTGGGAATACCGTCTTTCACTTCTTCTTGATTTCTCAGAAAACTACTTCACTTTCTCCTCTCACTTTTTCAACCAAATTTCGAGGTGTAAGTCTTTTGATTCTAGTACCGTAGACCAGGGTATCATGAGACCTACCGACTCTTTCTTCACTCAGTGAGACCGTCGTAGGATGTTTCGACTCCTTCGGTTCGTGTATTAATTTGTGAGAGTGAAAGGGGGGTCCCTCTTTAGTATCGGGTTCTTCAATAGAGACACGACTTGACACGACGGAACCCTCTTCTTACTATATTCACTTTTACAATGTGATTAGAAGTCACGTACGTTCGAGTCTAAAAAAAAAGGGGTTTACCATACGTGTTTGAGTAGGTTACATAAGAACCTACAGGTGTTGTCGGAAGAGTGGGTACCCACTAACAGATTTAGTCACAAGAAACCTCCTTTCTTCCATCTTTTGACAATAGGACGGTACTACTACCGTAGTAAGATGGTTTTGATTCAGTATTTATTTATCTTTTACGCTTGTTTAGACATTGTTTCTTCTGACTAGTTAGTCGTTTATAGAGGGTTGATTTTTTTTCGGGACTAGGACTACTGGAGTACCACTGAAGATGGTTTAAAAATTTCTTGATTATAGTAAAGAATAGTTTGTAAAGGAGGTTTAAATTCTCCTTACTTGTGAAGGATAAGTAAAATACTCAGGTCGTAATGGGACTATCGTTTTAGTCCTTTTCTGTGATTTTGTTGTTGTTTTTGGATGTCTAGTTATAAGAAATACTTGTAAGTACGTTTTTAGGAGTCATTTTAAAGTCCTTTGACTTAAGTCGTATAATTTCCCTAATGTGTGTTATTGTTTTACCTAAATAATGGTCTTACGTTATTATCAAGTTGTATGTTTTTGACTAGTCACATTATGTGGTATAATTGTCTCCTTTCCCATCTTTGAGGAGTACTAGAAGTTGATTACATCTTTTTCGTAATGTACTTTAAGTTACATGAAAGTACTACTTTTGTCATTTAGTCCTTATCTGTCTTTTATGGAGTTGTATTATTTTCGGTATATACTTTTTGGTTATCGTTTGTATGGACATCTAGTCCCGTAGTGAAACCGATAAGAGATAGAGAGACATGTAGAGGACGACCTGGTCAGAAGCTGAGTAGATCAATGGACTGAAAAGGGAGAATTAGTGTCTCAGATTAATCTTTACGGATGTGTGAACGGGCACTGGGTCGATTTACTGATAAGATTATCGAGTCAACCATTTCTTAGGAGGACGTTACGTCCTCTGGGACCAAGTTAAGGACCCAACCCTTCTAGGGGACCTCTTCCCTTTCCGATAGGTGAGGTCGTAAGACCAGACCTCTTAAGGTGCCTGACATGTCAGGTACCCTAACGTTTCTCAGCCTGTGATGACTCACTGAAAGTGTTGTTGTTAGAAGTCTAGTCTTGATAAAGGTGATACTATCATATGGTTTCCCCATACGGGGAAACGACGAAAAGGACCATTGGGACTGTAGTTAAGGGGATATTGACTTTTGGAGGGAGAGACGATCCCTCGTTTCTGATGACGGTGTAGGACGGACGGAAGACCCGTGTGTGTCACCCCACAGTGAGGTCCTGAACGAAGTCTACACATTCTAATGGAGATAGGTAATTTGGTATCTACAGAGATAACGACTGAGGTCCGAGAAAGAAGTCAGAACTCCGACCCGTTCATATTCCGAACGTCCGGAAACCCCCATGTCGGGTTATTATGAGTTACTACGTTCTGACTTTCGAAAAGGAGGTTCAGTTCTTGATCCGTTCCTACGGACGAAAGTGGTGTAAATAAGTTGTTACATGATCTTTAAGATTAGTCGTGTTAATCCGTTCTTTTTCTTTTCTGTAAGTTTAACCTTTAATACAGACAAGTATCTACTATACTAACATATATATCTTGTGAGATTTCTAATTTTCTTTTTGACAACCTCGATCATTTATTCAAGTTGTCTCATCATCCGATATTTCAGACGTGTGTTTTTGATCAACGTAAAGATATGTGATTGTTAGACTTTTCCATTAACATTAAAATTTTCAAGGTAAATGTTCTCTTAGTTGTTCTTATTTTATAAATGTTTAATTGATTCCTACACCTTCTGAACATGTTGCCTTTATGTTTTGTGGCGACTTTCTTTGATATTTTCTATATTTCTTTATCTTTGTATAAGGTACAAACACATAATCTTCTGAATTATAACAATTCTACAGTTCCGGTCGGTTGACAATGGTTCCGACAACGGAGTCTTAGTATGGGAACGGGAAGGGAGCTTACCTTTGGTCAACGAGAATAGATTCGACGTCTCTCTTTTTATTTTAGTCATCCTTGTTTGATCCGGGTTCTACCACCTTCTATACTGGAGGTCATCCGGACTTGGAATAATGTGTGAATAACATTATGTAATCGTGCGATTTACTGTGTGGGTGGTCACAGGTCTGTCAACTGTTAACGGTACTGTTTTTGGACTTTTCGGTTATGTTCCCGACTTTCTTCACAATGTAAGACCCAGGTTTGGTGTGGGGACAAGTACCTATTCAGTACTTGTAAGAAGGGTGAGAAGGACTTAGGGAGGGAAAATGGAACTGGGAGGATACTAATACCTTGTAGTTCCATATATATATATACCACAAAGGTGACATTGTCCCAACTCTTGAACTAAGGGTGAAAAAGTAAGAAACTGGTGACTTATTTCGAACACGACAATGTTAGAGTTATAATCAAAACAATAATTGACACCCTTAGAATCCTCTTTTTCTTGGAGGGGTGGACTTCGTTCCCCAGAATCAGGTACGAATCACTAGTTAAGTCATTGTATTAGTTAGATGTCTAAGTTACATTAGAGATGGTTTTAAGATTCATATAAAAAACGTCTTTACTTTTTAGGTAAGATTTTAAGTGTACCGTGGAGTTTCCTGGTACTTATCGGTTTTATAAGAACCTTTTCTTCTTGTTTTGACCTCCTCAGTGTAAAGGACTAAACCTTGAGTGGTGTTTCGATGTCATTAATTTTGTTTTTTTTCACCATAGTAATATTTCTGTCTGTATACCTGGTTAACTTTTCTATTAGGAAGTGTGAATACTAGTCTATAAAAAACTGTTTCCACGTTTCTATAAGATACCCATTTCCCGACAGAAAAATAGTTACCGTGACCCCTTTGACTTTTAGGTGTACTTTTTCTTACTTCAACCTGGGAATGGACTGTGGTATATGTTTTGAAATAAAAATTTTTAGTTTCTAGTTTAAAATTCTGATTTTGATATCGAGTCGACCATTTCTTAGGTGAACGTTACGTCCTCTGGGACTAAGTTAAGGACCCAGTCCTTCTATGGAACCTCTTTCCTATCCGATGGGTGAGGTCATAAGAATCCGAAGGGACCACCGACTCTGTCAATTTTTAAACGGACATTACACCCTCCGGACCCAAACTAGGGACCCAACCCTTCTAGGGAACCTCCTCCCGTACCGTTAGGTGAGGTCATAAGAACGGATCTCTTAGGGGTACCTGTCTCCCCGGACCGTCCGATGTCAGGTGTACCAGTATTTCTCAGCTTGTACTGACTGGTTGATTCGTGTGTTTTTTGATATTTTGAGAATCTTCTTTTGTATCCCGTTTTAGAAGTACCGTTACTAAAGACCCTATACTTTAGTTTTCGGGTTTGTTGTTTCCTGTTTTATCTGTTTAACCTGACCTACTTTCAAAAAAAATTAAAACGTGTAGTTTTCTGTTATGATTGTTTCATTTTTCCGTTGGGTGGTTTACCCTCTCTCAAAAACGTTTAATACATAGACTATTTACTAATTGTAGGTTTTATATTTCTCTAATGGATTTTGACTTTTGTGTTTTTATTGGACTAAAATTTTACATGTTCCTGTTCTGGGGATATATACAACAGATGTTCTTTAGGTGGAGTTTTGTTCCCTGTGTATGTCTAACTTTCATTTCCCGACCTTTTTCTATAAGGTACGTTTATCTCTGGTTTTCTTTCGTCCTCATCGATAAGAGTATAGTCTATTTTATCTGAAATTTTGTTTCCGACACTTTTCTCTGTTTCTTCCGGTGATGTATTACTAGTTTCCTAGTTAGGTTCTTCTTCTATATTGTTAATATTTATATATACGTGGGTTGTATCCTCGTGACGTTATACATTCTGTTTACGATTGTTCATACTTTCCCCTTTAATTGTTATTGTGTTATTATCACCCTCTGAAATTATGGGGTGAGTATAGATACCTGTCTACTTGATTTGTCTTTTAATTGTTTCTTTGTGTTTGAAATTTACTATGTTATCTAGTCAATCTGGATTAACTATAGATATCCTGTAAAGTGAGATTTTGTTACTTAAAGTGGAAAAAGAAGTCACGAGTGCCTTAGAAGAGGTCCTATCTAGTGTAGCACCCGGTATTTAGATCGGAACTATTTAAGTTTTTTTAACTTTAGTAAGGTTCGTAGAAGAGACTGGTATTGTGTAATTCTAATCTAGAGTTTATGTCCTCTTTTTGATAATTTTTAAGGTTGTATACCTCCGACTTGTTGTGCGACGACTTATTGGTTGTTTAGTGTCTTCTTTAGTTTTTTCTTTAGTTTTATACATATCTTTACTTACTTTTACTTTTGTGTTGTTGGTTTTGGACACCTTGTGATATTTTCGTCACAATTCCCCTTTCAAGTATCGTTATGTCCGTATGGAGTTCTTTGTTCTTTTTTCAGTTTATTTATTGGATTGAGATGTGGATTTCGTTGATCTTTTCCTTCTTTACCTCTTGGGGTCCCAATCATCTTCCTTTCTTTAGAATTTTTAATCCCGTCTTTATTTACGTTTTCTCTGGTATCTTTTTAGTTGTTTCGGTTTTCGACCAAGAAACTTTCCTATTTATTTTAACTGTTTGGTAATCGGTCTGAGTAGTTCTTTGTTTCTGTCTTTTTAGTTTAGTTATTTTAATCTTTACTTTTACCTCTCTAGTGTTGTCTGTTGTGTCTTTATGTTTCCTAGTATTCTCTGATGATAGTCGTTAATATACGGTTATTTTACCTGTTGCACCTTCTTTACCTGTTTAAGAATCTTTTTATTTTGAAAGGTTTTGACTTGGTCCTTCTTTATCTTTTAGTATTGTCTGAGTAGTGTTCGTGCCTTTAACTTTCACATTAGTCTTTAGAAGGTCGTTTGTTTTCGGGTCCAGGTCTGCCGAAGTGTCGACTTAAGATGGTTTTTAAAGCTTTTCTCGATTGTGGATAGGATGAGTTTGAGAAGGTCTTTTAACGTCTCCTTCCATTTGAAGGTTTGAGTAAGATACTCCGGTGATAGTGAGATTATGGTTTTGGACTGTTTCTACGGCGTTCCTTTCTTTTGATGTCCGGCTATAGTGACTACTTGTCTCTACGTTTTTAGGAATTGTTTTAAGATCGTTAGTCTTAGGTTGTTGTGTAATTTTTCTAGCATGTGGTACTGGTTCACCCGAAATAGGGTCCCTACGTTCCTAAGAAGTTATAGACGTTTAGTTAGTTACATTAAGTGGTGTAATTGTTTAACTTTTTATTTTCGGTATACTAATAGAGTTATCTACGTCTCTTTCGGGAGCTGTTTTAAATTGTAGGTAAATACTATTTTTGATAGGTCTTTCGTCCTTATCTTCCTTGTATGGATCTGTATTATTTTCGATATATACTGTTTGGCTGTCGTTTGTAATAGGAGTTACCACTTTTTAACTTTCATAAAGGGTATTTCAGTCCTTGTTCTGTTCCCACGGGTGAAAGTGGTGGTGATAAGTTGTATCAAGACCTTCAAAACCAGTGTCGTTAGTCTCGTCTTTTTCTTTATTTTCCTTAGGTTTAACCTTTTCTTCATCATTTTGAGAGTGACAAACGTCTACTGTACTAGGAGATGTGTCTTTTGGGATTTCTGAGGTGGTCTTTTGATGATCTTGATTAGTTACTTATATCATTTCAACGTCCTATATTTTAGTTGTGTGTCTTTAGGGAACGTAACGATATGTGATTATTACTCTTTCGTCTTTCTCTTTGATTCCTTTGTTAAGGTAAGTGGTAACGTTACTTTTCTTATTTTATGAATCCTTATATAGATGGATTTCTTTGATTTCTGGATATATATCTTTTGATATTTTGTGACTACTTTCTTTAGTTTCTCCTGTGATTATCTACCTCTTTATATGGTACAAGTACCTAGCCTTCTTAGTTATATCACTTTTACTCATATGATGGGTTTCGTTACATGTCTAAGTTACGTTAGGGATAGTTCGATAGTTGCCATAAAAAGTGTCTTGATCTTGTTTATTAAAGTGTTAAACATACCTTTATGTTTTTTGGAACTTATCGGTTTCGTTAGAACTCTTTCTTCTTACCTTGACCTCCTTAGTTGGACGGACTGAAGTCCGAGATGATGTTTCGGTGTCAGCAGTTCTGTCATATCATGACCGTGTTTCTGTCTTAATATCTAGTTACCTTGTTTTATCTTTCGGGTCTCTATTTAGGTCGGGATACCTGTGGAATAGAAGCTGTTTCCTCTGTTCTTATATGTTACCTAATTTCTGTCAGAGAAATTGTTCACCACGACCCTTTTGACCAGTTGGTGAACATCTTTTTACTTTGATCTTGTGAAAGATTGTGGTAAGTGTTTTATTTGAGTTTTACCTAATTTCTAGATTTACATTCTGGTCTTTGATATTTTGAGGATCTCCTCTTGTATCCGCTTAATGAGAGGTTGTATTTAGTGTCGTCCTAGGAGATACTAGGTGGAGGGTCTTATAACCTTTATTTTCGTTTTTATTTGTTTACCCTAGATTAATTTTAATTTTCGAAGACGTGTTGTTTCCTTTGATATTCGTTCCACTTTTCTGTCGGAAGCCTTACCCTCTTTTATTCTCGTTTACTTCGTTGACTGTTTATTGATTAGAGTTTTCATATGTTCGTTAAATGCGTCGAGTTAAGGTCTTTTTACCCGGTTTCTTGATTTGTCTGTAAAGAGGTTTCTTCTGTATGCCTACCGATTGTTTGTGTACTTTTCTACGAGTTGTAGTGAGTAATAGTCTCTTTGTGTTTAGCTTTGGTGTTACTCCATGGTAAAGTGTGGTCAGTCTTACCGACGCTAGGTTTTCAGGTGTTCGTTATTTGCGACCTCTCCCACACCTCTTTTCCCTTGGGAGAATGTGACAACCACCCTTACGTTTGATCATATCGGTGATACCTCTTGTCACACCTCTAAGGAATTTTTTGATGTTTATCTTGACGTAATACTGGGTCGTTAGGGTGAAGACCCGTATGTGTGACTCCTTTGGTCTTAATTTTCTCTGTGCACATGGGGTTACAAGTAGCGTCGTGACAAATATTATCGATCCTGTACCTTTGTTGGATCTACAGGTAGTCGTCTGCTTACCTATTCTTTCGACACCATGTATATGTGTACCTCATAATGAGTCGGTAATTTTTCTTATGTAAACTTAGTCAAGATTACTCCACCTACTTTGACCTCGGATAATATGTCTCACTTCATTCGGTCTTTCTTTTTGTGGTTATGCCATATGATTGTGCATACATACCTTGAATCTTTCTACCATTACTATTGGGATATACGCTCTGTCGTTTTCTCTGTGTCTACATTTCTTGTCTGAAAACCTGAGACACCCTCTCCCTCTCCCACCCTACTAAACTGATAGTACATTCTTTGCTTAACGATCAGATCCAAGCTATGTCCTATGTTCTACGAACCCCGACCACGTGACCCTACTGGGTCCCTCTACTATACCCCTCCCACCACCCTCCCCCCAAGTCCCAACCCTTGAGTACATGTGGACACCACCTAAGTACAGTTACATACCGTTTTGGTTATGTTATAATATTTCATTTTTTCATTTTAAATTTTAATTTTTTTACATGTTCCCGCAACTTATTTGTAAAGAAGTTTCTACGTGTTCACCGGTTATTCGTGTACTTTTCTACAAGTTGTAGCGATTAACATCCCTTTCCGTTTAGTTTTTATGTCATTCTATAGTGTAGTGTGGGTGATCCTATCGATGATATAATTTTTTAAAAAAATTATTGTCACAACCACTTGTAAACCTCTTTGACCTTTAGAATACGTGATAACCGTCCTTGTATTTTACTATGTTGGTGACCTTTTGTCATTCTACAAAGAAGTTTTTAATTTTATCTTGATGATATACTAGGTCGTTAAGATACTGACACATATATAGGTTTAACTTCTGTTATAGAATATCTTTAAAAACATGTGGATACAAGTAATAAGTGTCATCGATTTTTTATCTTTATTCGGTTCACAAGTAACCTACTCACTCACTCGTTTTACACCATATTCGTATGTTACCTTATAATAAGTCGGAAATTTTTCCTTCCTTTAAGACTATATACGATATCGTACCTATTTCGACTTGGAACCCCTGTAATACAGTTCACTTTATTCGGTCAGAGAGGTTTAATTTATACTAAAGGAAATACACGTTAAGAATCTTATCAGTTTTTGTCTCTGTCTTTCATCTTGTCACCAACGGTCTCAGACCATTCTTACGTCAATGTCAAATTACCCGTGTCTCAAAGTTAAAATGTTCTACTTTTCTCATGACAAAGACGTTTTAATACTTATATAAACCCAAAAGGGACTACCAAGTGAGTCATTTCTTAGACGGATGTTACGTCCTCTGTACCCAAGTTAGTGACCCAGTCCTTCTAGGGGATTTCTTCCTTTCCGATGGGTGGAGTCATAAGAACGGACCTCTTAAGGTATCTGTCCCCTCGGACCGTCCGATGTCAGGTACTCCAGTGTTTCTCAGTCTGTACTGACTCACCGATTGTGAAAGTAAAATTTGTTTTTATTTATATAAATTATGGTGACTTGATATATGAATTTTTACATTCTACCATGTAAATTTACATTATACCAATTCTACTATTTAAAACAATACACATGAAATAGTGTGATTTATAACTTTGTTTTTTTGTCTTTGAGTATGTTAGGGGTTAGTTCTCATTTAGGACTCGTGTAGACGTAAAAGATAAACTAGAGACGAATCAACTCTTTCGTTTGATGACCCTGTAACTAAACGGATAAAATAAATCACTTGTTTTAGTCAAAGGTCTATCTCTACAGGATCTTCGGTCCTTATCCCACTCCGTTTACTCCGTGAACGGAGGTAACGTTTTGATTTTCCCCACGGTTTTTAGAGTCCTGGGTTCCGTTGATAAAATTATATTATATATATTTCTATTTTTGACTACACCTTTTTTAGGTACTATTTTGTAGATTTAAAACTTATTCCTACTCTAAACTGTCCCGTTCCTTATCCCACTCCACTCGTTCCAGGTCATTCACGGTCCAGGGTAGTACGGAAGTAAATTTTGCGACTGTGAAACAAGTAATGTCTAAAAATATTATTAAAAACAAAAAATTTTATGAAGTAATTGGTTATATATACAACGAAAGAGTCAAAAACAGTGACACAATTTAAACCGTGATCTCCTCTTACAGAGTGAACGAGTTGGACTAGGTCAAGACGAATGGTCGAAAACGTTCATGGTGAAGAGGCAGGTTCAAGTTTGTCATTTACACTAGGTCTAGGTAAACAAAAACCTCCACAAACAGTGAAAACTAAGTCATGTGGACCGAACGGAACACTGAGGTCGAGAAGTCACCCAAGTTTTTTAATACTAAACCCTCCCAACCTTCCCTCCGAGTTCTTCCACCACTGTGCACACACACATATACATATACATATATATACACACACACATATATATATATATAGACTAAGTACAACAACATGTCGTCTTCGATTGTGTTGTGACATTTCGTTAATATAAGGTTAATTTTTTATTTAAAATTTTTAATACTAAATCTTTAATTGGTCGAAAAAGAGGAACAACCTCACTGTGAGAACAACGAAGGATTTAGGATTTGTCCTTGTCTTGAAAGAAAATTTAATGGTAAAATTGGTAAAAATTAACATGTCAAGTCACCGTACATCAAATAAGTGTTACAATTCAATGGTAGTGGTGATAGGTAAAGGTTTTAAACAGTAGGTTTTACCTTTGAGACACAGGTAATCTATTATTGAAGGGAAAGGAAGGAGACAGGTCGAGAACTTATAGAGATAATATGAAAGACAGAGATATATAAACGGATAAGACCTATGTATGTCGTATAACTATCTTAGTATGTTATAAACAGTAAAACACATACTGTAAAGTAAATCGTGTTACAGAAGTTTAACAGTTATAACATCGAACACTGTCCTAAAGTGAAGAAACTTTTTGACTTAGATAAGGTGACACACGTGTATGTGTAAAGTAAATAGACAAGTAGACAACTAGCTGTGAACTCAACAAAGGTGAAAAACCGAAAACACTGATTACGACGATACTTGTGACCACTTGTTTTATAGACGAATTTGGGGACGAAAGTTAATAATCCCCATACATTGTCCTTCATAGTAAAAAATTTACACTTTAACAAACCAAAATTTACAGTATATTTGTATGATGATTTTAAGTCTTTCCTCTTTTAAAAAAATGGGTTAATAACATAAAAAAGGGACTCAAAGTAAAGGTAAATAAAAACAGAGGAAATTGTTATTATATGATAAAACCCAAGGGACCCCTTCGACTCAACCTATAAACATACGTCTTTCACATGTTCCCACATGAAGATCTAGTTGTCGACAGTCCCTCATATTTTTCCCAAAACCCGTCTCTCCTTTCAACTTTTACTGTTCCTTCCGAAGGTGAAAAGGGACTGGGGGACTTTCGATCCAGTCCTGAAGTCTGAACATGGAGGAGATCTGTTTGTCGGACCCAGAAAGGTGGAAGGACCTGATCACGTCAAAACTACCGTATACTGGGTACGTTAGTGTGACCCGGGGGTGTGAGTCTTCTCGGTGTACAGAATCAAATTAATAGTCAACAGTGTCAGTAAACAGTGAAAGAATTAAAAATAATAAAAATTTTTAATAAAAATTAAAAAATACAATGGGAGAATTAAAAATTTGTTCTAATTAAATTTCACAAAAGTAATTTGTGAACAAAGTAATTTGCTCCAAAATTTGTACAAGTAAAAGTGACCCTGAACTTTTAATATATCGATCAAGACAGGAGTTGGTATGTGACTTACTCTTAATAAGGGTCCCTTCCTAAGTCTAGAACTTGTACTGTTGGGAGAAACAGACTCTCGGTAAGAGAAGACTCTGAGTAGACCCTCAATAGGCGGCGTATATGTGTCACTGAACCTCGTTACGTTCGAAGTCAGGACTACCGTTCTAAATCTACCTTTTAAGGGATATGCCCTTATCTTAGATTTTTTCTCACCTATATATATACACACATACACACACGTACACAAATACATATTGACCAAGTGACACGACATGTCGTCTTCGATTGTGTTGTAACATTTAGTAGATATGAGATTATTTTTTATTAATTTTTATTTCTTCAGAGACTAAAACTAGTAGTTGAAGTCAACCCCCTAACCTTCTCCCCCAATGGTGGGGTGGTTCGTTAAGAAGTTGTGATCGACCTACAGGATGTTAAGTCGAGTTAAGACCATAATAGATGGACCTCTATCGTAGTCTAGGATCCAATTCACAAGTCAGAGTGTTCTGCCACGAGAAGGTGTGTGTTAAGTCTGTGGTTGGTGTTCAGGTCCAACAGTGGATCGAAGAATACCTAGTTTCTAAGGGTACTGGAAGAGGGTCTCAAACTAACTATCTCACCGAGTGTTTTGAATCTTTTTGTAAAATAATTGATCCTAATTCCTGTAAAGGTCTTTTAAACCTTTTGAGTCGTCACCGGGGTCCTGACCTTTTCCAGTCAAAAGTAAGGTCAAGGATTCTTTCCGTTACGGTTTCTTACAAGTTTGATGGCGTGTTAACGTGAGTATAGTGTTCGATCGTTGTCTTTTCCGTAACCGTTGGGTAAGGTCATGAGAACGGACCTTTAAGGGTACCTGCCTCCTCGGACCATCCGACGTCAGGTATCCCAGTACCTCTCAGCCTGTACTGACTCACTGAAGTGAAATTGAAAAATGAAAGTACGTGACCTCTTCCTTTGCCGTTGGGTGAGGTCACAAGAACGGACCTCTTAGGGTCCCTGCCTCCTCGGACCACCCGACGGTAGATACCCCAGTGTGTCTCAGCCTGTGTTGACTTCGTTGAATCGTCGTCGTCGTCGTCGTGTGCGATCGTTTCATTACGAGTTTTAAGAGGTTCGGTCCGAAGTCGTTATGCACTTGGCACTTGAAGGACTACAAGTTCGACCAAAATCTTTTCCGTCTCCTTGGTCCCTAGTTTAACGGTTGTAGGTGACCTAGTAGTTTTTTCGTTCTCTTAAGGTTTTTTTGTAGATGAAGACAAAATAACTGATCCGATTTGGGAAACTGACACACCTAGTGTTATTTGATACCTTTTAAGACTTTCTCTACCCTTATGGTCTGGTGGACGGAGAACTCTTTGGACATACGTCCAGTCCTTCGTTGTCATTCTTGATCTGTACCTTGTTGTCCGACCAAAGTTTATCCTTTTCCTCATGTAGTTCCGACATATGACAGTGGGACGAATAAATTGAATATACGTCTCATGTAGTACTCTTTGAAACCCGACCTACTTCGTGTTCGACCTTAGTTCTAACGGTTATCTTTATAGTTATTGGAGTCTACACGTCTAGTGTAGTGGGAATACCGTCTTTCACTTCTTCTTGATTTCTCGGAGAACTACTTTTACTTTCTCCTCTCACTTTTTCAACCGAATTTTGAGATGTAAGTCTTTTGATTCTAGTACCGTAGGTCAGGGTAGTGAAGTACCGTTTATCTACCCCTTTGTCACCTTTGTCACCGACTGAAATAAAACCCCCCGAGGTTTTAGTGACGTCTACCACTGACGTCGGTACTTTAATTTTCTACGAATGAGGAGTTTTCTTTTAAATACTGGTTGGATCTGTCGTATAATTTATCATTTCTGTAATGAAACGGTTGTTTCCAGGTAGATTAGTTCCGATACCGAAAAGGTCATCAGTACATACCTACACTCTCAACCTGACATTTCTTTCGACTCGTGACTTCTTAACTACGAAAACATGATACCACAACCTCTTCTGAGGACTCTCAGGGGACCTAACGTTCCTCTAGGTTGGTCAGGTAGGATTTCCTTTAGTCAGGACCCACAAGTGACCTTCCTGACTACAACTTCGACTTTGAGGTTATGAAACCGGTGGACTACGCTTCTCGACTGAGTAATCTTTTCTGGAACGAAGACCCTTTCTAACTCCCGTCCTCCTCTTTCCCAACTACCTCCTACTCTACCAACCTACCGTAGTGGTTGAGTTACCTGTACTCAAACCTATTTGAGAACAGGTAATTTTTAAGAAACGTAAAATTATAACCCCTCAACCACTACCTGTCCCTCCAGACCACACGACGTCAGGTACCCCAGCGTTTTTCAGCCTGTGCTGACTCGCTGACTTGACTTAACTTGACCGACTTCCTGTATTGAAGTTTTGTCGGTCTTCTTTCTCTACGTACCCCGTTCCATATACTCTTTCCCGTACTTCGAAGGTACGAAGAGGTCAGTACGGTGAGAGGGACATAGGAATATACAAATTGTTGTACCTTCGAGAGACTTAGGGTAGAAAAAACATAAAAATACCTCCCGAACAATGTATCCGTACTGACTAATTTAGTAACCGGTGACCACTAATTTAAGTTTAAATCGGGGTGAAAGGATGGTTTTCCAGTACCTCACCCTGACTTTTAAGGTTGGAGCTTAGTACACCGACCGAGGACCGTTGGTCGACCGTAGAAACCCTCGTGTGGTTTCAATGTAATTATATTGTTTTCTGTAGAAATAGTAAGAGAAACGAATCCTTTAAGGATCCCAAAATGATCAAGACACGACCTTTTTCCTGTTTCCGGTTTACGGTTTATATATAAAGAGTAATATTTAGTGTTAATAGTACGACGATTTTACGGAAAAAACGTTTCACAAGTAAAGAGGACCCTTTTATAAATGACTTTTTAACATAAATCCTTGAATCTAAATTTATGTCGAAAACCTAACTAGGTACACGTTCGTTCTGTGACAAAAAAAAAAATTCGGACCGGGAAGGAGATATAACCGTCCTAAACTTCTAGAGATTAATTGATTTGAGAAAGTTTAACATGTCTCTAATATTAAAAACTTCATCTCTCGGTTTTCGAAAGATACTTTCCTGGATGACACTCTCTTTTATCTTTCTTTTACTTCACCAACGGTGGAACTCCACATATCCTATAATAGTCTCTCTTGCTACTGTGGACATATACCCCTCGACTGTTTAAGTCCATCGTTCCATGGGTTTACGTTTAAAATGGATCACTAGACCGTTATTACGTTACACTACCAATTAGAGGACACAGTTAAACTGACCCGGTTTCTTACGGGTCTATCAACCATTCTGGAATAAAGACTCACATAAGAATTTCTGAAATTTCTTACTTAAAACAAAATAGTTGAAAGGAAAGGGAAAGATAAACCTTGTGTTACAGGATATCTTCTGGTTATTGAACTCTTTACATAGTCATTTTGAACGACACTTGTAGTATCACTATTATTCAGGAACCAATATTTGACCAAGATACTGTGTCTGTCGTTAAAGACTAGGGTTGTGAATGGTGTAAAGGACAATATGTCCGAACATCTTGACAAAGAAATGTAGTATTTTGAATTGACAAATATTACTATATAGATAAACGCTAATAAACTAACTACATGAGTAGGGGGGACGTTGTCTGATTTAGGGTCCTTTCACTCCTGGTACTGACAAAAACGAGTGGTAATGTAGAGGTCGTAGATTAGATCCTCCACGAGTTATTAAGACACTACTTACTGACTTCTTTGTACACAGTTCAGGTCTCGTACGCAGACCAAGATGACCACGACAGAACACACTAGAACTTGTCTCTTAATGTAAAGGTGAATCAGAGTCTATGTTACGAACCTTCTCCCAGAAGTTGTTCTACCAGTGATTCACAAACAGGTAGGTGAATTCTAAACAGTAGAGAAATTTATGTTCCTTACTTTGTCTTCTACAGTTCTAATCTTCTACCAGGTCATCTCACGATCTCTTTTCCGTCACCGACTCCCACTAACCGACTCGTAGGGGTTCTTTGGTATACTTACTAAGGACCTACTTCACATTGGAGAGATGTCGGAAACCCTTCCGTTTCTTCAAAGAGTGACTTTTAGAGAAAAAAAGAAAGACATAGGGAAAGAATTTAAAGGTGTGGATGGTGGTAGTTGTACTGGTACGATTTTTGAGGTTGTTTAGTCTTAGTAGTACGGAAGGTAAGACAGGACGGAGATTCTTTTACAACCTTTTTTGTATAAGTGTAATATTCATGTCAAAATTCTTGAAACATTGTGAAATAGGAAGACGGTAGTCCCAAATGTAAAAGGTTAAGTTGAACCAAATCTCTTACAAATTGAGTATTTAATTAACCGTTTATAAAGTCCGTTTCCTCCCCCCATGGAAAAAATCACCATTTCCTCTCAAAGTACTTCGAAGAATTTAGAGTGGGTCCCCGAGGTCACGAGACGGTCAGTGGAACCACAACCGAGGATCCTTGTGTACTTTTTAGTTTACTTGTTTGGTTGAAGGATGCATAGTGAAACATTAGTTTAGTAAACCCATGGGATGTAAAGTCCCAGTCTTTATTCCATTCCGTACATTCCGTAAGTGGAATACTCGTTTTAAATTCACCCACAGTTTTTCGAGTCATTAATTCTATAAATTTACATTATGAACTTTTAGTTTTAATTACGTTTTAAGGTACTACTTGTTTTATAGTGTAAAAATTACTGGGATGTAGTCATAACAACTAAAAAGAAGAAAACGGAGTCCGAGATCCGTGAAGGAACCGTTCTGATCCGTGAAGGAACTGAGAGTGAGGGAAGGTAAAATTACTTTGTCATTGACTCACGTGATTACTTTAACACGGAAAAAGTAGTAACACGCGACCCCCTCCCTCCGACAACCCTCCTGTGGGTTCCGGGTCCGGTTCCCTCGTCAGTAGGTTCTTAACCGTCCTCTAGGAGTCTTACTTAGGACCTCCCTCTGAGGGTTTCAGGTTCTCCCTCTCTCCGAAAACGACCTTGTATCGTTAGACCAACTTTGGAAATGGACAGACAAGTGTTTTTACGGTCTCGGTACACGTCCCAAAAGTGTAAGACGGGTCGTATGACTTCCGTCCTAGAGACGGTACTTTGTTACTTTAAGAGGTAAAGGACAAGATGGTCTTGGAGAGGTTGGACTTTTTTTAGGTGTTTGTGTTATAACCAACAAAAGATAGTGAGATCCTCGTTTACAACCTTCCCGTCTGTTTTTCTCACTAAAGAGCAACGACTCTCGACTCTCTTGTGTTATTTACTACTTTTACTACTTTTCTAGACACAAGACTCTCTGAAAGTCACTCAAGACTTCTGGAGGGTGTGTGTCACAGGGGGTCCCCGTCACCCCCACCCTTACTTCGGAGAGTCACGGCAATCACTCAGTCCGACGGCCGCCCCGAAGTCAAGAGGAGACGAATCCATCCGTCCCCCCTTTATGGTTTGTCTTAACGAAGAATGTCAAGAGGAGACGAATCCATCCGTCCCCCCTTTATGGTTTGTCTTAACGAAGAATGAAAGGTACTCTTAACCTCTTCCTTTACCGTTGGGTGAGGTCATGAGGACTGACCTCTTAGGGTACCTACCTCCTCGGACCACCCGATATCAGGTACCCCAGTGTTTCTCAACCTGTGCTGACTCTCTGAAGGGAAAGGGAATGCACTTTTATAAAAACCTTACCTTTAGTTAGGAAAAACTTTTATTTACTACCTTCTACCGGTGAGGACTTAGTTCATGGTATGACACATTGTAGACACCGGACGGTCTGTTGTGGTCGTCCTACTACAACCCCTTCCGACTGTCCCGACTGGAGTCTGTAGGTCATCCACAATAGTAAAGTGAGGACCACGGAGGGTTAGTGACACGAGGTGGCCGTTACGGTTATAGGTAGGACCCGGTGGAGGTGACTGGAAACCAATCTGTAACTCTTGATTCAAATCGTTATGATAAAAAAAAGGTAAAAGGATCTTCTGGTCTCTCACTTTTCTATCCATCGGAGTCAATTAGTGTATTTATAGAGTGTTAGTAGTGTTGACAATTTTGCAGTTTTTGTTTTTACGGAGTATGGTATTCCTCCTTTTTAGTCTGTTCGTTTCCTCCATTTTATTATACTAATAAAAGAAAAATGTAACTACCCAGTCAAGAAATTACCTCTCAGATTTCTAATAGGGCGACTCGACTTCTGGTGTGACGACTATTAGTGGCGGGGTGAGAAGGTCAGACTTTATTCGTCTGGACCAACGACTTTCCTATGGGTGTCTTTGGCGACTGGCGGTCCCTGCGTCCTACGCGGACCGGGACACTCCCTCCGCCACGGCAGTGCACAAGGTACGCCTTTTCCGGAGGTCCTAGTCACGGGTCCCGAAGGGAGTATCGAGTCAGCCATTTCTTAGACGGACGTTACGTCCTCTGGGTCCAAGCTAAGGACCCAGCCCTTCTAGGGGACCTTTTCCTTTACCGTTAGGTGAGGTCATAAGGACGGACCTTTTAGGGTCCGTCTCCTCGGACCGCCCGATGTCAGGTACCCTAGGGTTCTCAGCCTGTGCTGAATCGCTGATTTGGTAGTGGTGGTGGTAGTCACGGGTTGGTCGACACCGAACGGATCTTGACGCGGGTCTGGGTCTCTTGGTGTGCGGGAGACGTGTCGGCTGAGACTCGAGCCTTTGCACCCCTCTTTGACCCGGGCTCCCGGGATCCGAGTCGGTTGGTTACAGTACCTCAACCCCGTCCTGGCGGTCAAGACGCCCGGTTGCCCTATGACGCCCTGAATTGTCGAAGTCCGGTCCGGGTCCACCCTTGGAGTGTCTGACTCCGAACGCGCCTCCAGGAACCGTCGTGAGAAAGACGATAAGAAACGCGACCCCCAAGCGGTCCTATCGTCAGCCCCGATGGTAAATAGTCGTTGTAGATGAACGACCGGCAGGACCGGCTCGAGGGGATACAGATTCGCTTTTTCGTCTCGGTCCACATAGTGCTCCATGTCGGACTGGTCGGAGCCTCTCTCCCGGTCCCGGTCCCGGAAGGAGGACCCACCCGACTGCGAACACCCACGCTCGACAGCCCTGAGGCGATGCGCACGGTCACCACACCTCTCAGGTCGAAGAACCCCGCCCCATCCCCCGCTCCAGGAATGAGACGCTCCGGCGATACTCTTCGGGTCGGTCGGCGCTTGGGGTGGGTGGATTACGGACGCCCTAGTAGGGACGCCGACCTAAAAGGAACGTCGACTCCCGCGGATCCACGACGAGGGCGCGGACGCGTGACTCCAGGGTCCGGGCGGCCAACGGGACAGCCCGAACTGACCGCGAAAGGAGCCGCGCGGCTGAGTTGCGGTCGGAAGAGCTCGCATTACGAGTCGTAAGGGACACTTCCGATGGAAGGCGGTTGCTAAAGACCTCTTTGGTCCGCAGGATCTTTCTTGACTCAATTGTCAATTATTCTACAGCAACCTACAAACGTAAACTCTTGCTAACCAGATCCGCAGACGACACTCCTCCTCTCTCGCGTCCACTTCCGGATCCCTTTACTGACACTTTCTCGCTTACTTAATTACTCACTTCTAGTGACTCCTCATGGTGACGGTAGGACAGACGGTCCTCTGGCCTCTCAGGGGCGTCGTTTGAGCCTCGGAAGCGGCCGCCCTCCCGGTTGGAGGGAACGTCACGCCTTCAGTCCCCCGTCCAGGAGACCAGGAAGGGTAATTTGACTTCCCCTTTGTCGACATGTCTGGACGACTCACTGAACGTCCGGCGGTGTGTCGACGCTTGTTCGTCCCCTTTCCGGTCTTACGATCGAACGGAAACCCTTTCACAGGTCTGGAGCTCTTACATCTTCAAAGGTCTTGTACGGGACTACGTCGAGTGAACAAAAGAAAACTTAGGTAAGGCAATTTTCTTTGATGGTCGATCTGAGATGGTCCACGACCCCTACTTCTCCACTTCTTCCGTCAGTGTCCGGCTAAAATCCACGTCAGATCACTCTCTTTTTCTTTTTAATTAGACTACTAGCTGGTGTTTAAAATACACAAAACTTCCTTTTCATGGCGTCCCGACAAACCATTAACACCACAAAATCCAAACCCGAACTTAGGCATAAATTTGTCCAAAAATGTTCTTAAAAAGATCCAAAGACGTCAAGTGATTACCAAATATAACGTTATCCCTTCGACCTGAATTTATATATATTAAGAATATAAAACAAAAGGTAGGAGGTCAAGAGCTCACATAAAGGTACCAAAACTAAAAAGTATAAACTAGAGACCACACAACCATACTTCGTAGTAGTCATAATGTCTCTTTAGTCTTCTACACTTTCGTGTCCTTGTCTCCAACTCAGGACAAAGTAGTCTGTTTTGAACTGGAAATGAACAGACTTAGAATTAAAAAGGACTATACGTATTACCATTGTTTCATTGACTTGTGTCAATTCACGATGAGTTTACAAGAACCAATAATTAATGTCTCGTTAAATAATCCTGATGTTTCATGTGGCACAAAATGTTGGTCAATACACTTTACCACAGTACGTCTTATCTTTTAACAAAAAGTATACATCTATAAACTTGACCTTCCTTGAGACATAAATGATACTTGTAAAAAAACCCTTTCACCCACAAAATTCAGAGTATTATCTAATGTTTAATATTTACACAACCTTTGACAGAAGACCGTATCCGTCTAGGACCATGTTACCTATTCTTAAACTATATTCATTGGTCAAAATAACAACCATGTTGACACACCCCTTTGGTATCGCGAAATGTTTCTCCTGAGAAAATGACATCTAGTTTATCCCAATTTGACTATAATACACGTTCTCCTTGTCTCGTTTTCCTCTTTCCTCATTTTTAATTTTCCCAATATACTTAACTTCTGTAACAAACGGATTTAAACGGAATCCATCAAAAGTTGACTTCCGATTGTACAATTGGGAAATTCGATGAACGAGAAAGAGAATCAAGAGATTCGGGTAACAGAATCTATAAAAAGTTGAAACTGTTTCAGAATTCCAACCATACTTAACAGTTTTATGACATTGAAAAGTCCTTCACCCTCCTCTGAATAGAGGACATGAATGACCTTTCAACATCTTTCAACAAACTTATCGAATAAATATTTATCTTAGAATAAATAGGTGATAGAATGGAATACTAAACCTCTACACACGAGTTTTGTTTTTTTTTTGTTTTTTTGTTTTTTGACTTGAAATTTTTACGAATACTCTTTACTGTCAGTGTCAGTGAAGTTCACTGTGGATTTAAATACTTCAGACACTTAAGTTAAAAGAGAATATACAGAACTTTCCTACCGTTGGTCAGGAGTTCAAAATACGTAAGTAGAATTTCCGATAGAATTTATCTTTACATGGTGTAACTCCTCTGAGTGAGACTTACATACCACTGGAATTAGAAAATTAAGACTTAGAAGGATGAGATGGTAGAAGAGTCTAAGGGACAGGAAACTAGTATTAGATTATTAATTGGAGAATGGTATCGAATGTTCCGGGAGATTTAGAATGGGTCACTAAGAGTGGGAATAAATATTTTTGATACCGAAAAAAAAAAAAAAACTCTATGACTACCAATGTGTGGTAAAGACTTCCAAATTACAACTAGAGTAAAGAAAGGTGAAATAGAAGATGAGAACAAAGACTAGAATGAGGGATAAAGAATTCGTACGAAATGTCAACACACACCAATTATAAATTGTTTACCATCAATACACCACATCCTCTACCCCCCTCTTTCCAGACTAAACAACGTGAATGTTTTAAAGTCACACATTTAGGAGGGTTGTACAGATAAAAGTTCGATGGTTACTCTATAGTGACTTGTGTTTCAACCTTTCTCTACGTTTGGTACTGAACGTACTCGACCAAACTCGTCTGAGATAGTAGGGCGACTATATCCAACCATGTTTTCATTAACACCGAAATATAATAACTTGAGACGTTAAACTATGACCTTATGTAAGAATTTACACCAATACAATAAGTAGTAAAATTATAAGTAAAGAGTGAAATACAAAAAAACGATTACTGAATAATGAACGACAAATATAAATAAAATCTGATCCCTTTACTACAATCTGTTTTTCGTTAAAGTTCGTTAAAAGAATAAACTCAAGTTTTACCCAACCAACATTTCGTCGTCTCTTTTGAGTGTTATAGTTGTTACGTAAACCAAGTCCTTGACGAGTGCTTACATGTCTCGTCGCTAGCAAGTTCTTTAAAACGTTTTCTCTACTCTCGGAACTTCTACTCTTCACGTTACCTGCCGGTAGTCTTCAACTGTTGTTGGTTCGATCTCTTAGTAGTTTCGACTAGAAGAATGTTGATGTACTCTTTAACGGCTTCTGAAGTAGTAACTGGTAAGATACCAGTAAACCGTAAACTTCGTTTAACCTTTCCACTTTTTCAAACCATTCACCCATGGAATACTCGACTGACTTTTAATTTTTTTTTTTTAGTAACAAAATTTCACAGCGGAAAAGAATATGACACGTTGTTGTTTGGTAAAGAACTGACCTAACACTACACGCTACGTTTCACCTAAAATATACTGTTGACCGTTATAATTCGATTTGAACGTGGTCTTTGTCTAGTACCAGGGATAAACCACCCGACCAGACTAGGTGTTGTCGAAAGACTTAGGGTCCCTTTGGAGATGTAGATTCTTCATACGAGTCTTTTAACTACTCTACGTGACTTTTGACGTTATAGACGTCGGTCACAACCAGTTGTCTTTCCCGGGTTAAGAAGTTGTCCTGTTACGGGTTGGTGTACAACATGTTGGTCGCGAAGTTTTCAACTTGCTTAACCCGATGTTTAAAACGGGGTATGTGATATAAGTGGACTGGACAGTGGTTGATAGATGTTGAAGAAGTCCGTAGAGCTGCTGAAAAACGTCCCTTTTACAAACATGTTGGTCGTCCTCCAACTTTTACGTAAGGTTCTCAAGTGACTTAGGGCTTCGTACCTAAAAATACGATGTCCTTATTTTTAAATAAAGAGTATTCGTTTTGTTACACAACTAATATTACCAAGTATAAAACTAATTATATCTACACAAACTCGGATCAAAATTACTAAATTTTAAGTACCAGGTTTCGACTCTAATGAAAAAGTGGTTGGACTACAATACCGACATAGGGACAAGAGATACGGAGTTTCGGGAAATTACAAGAGGGTGACGAAAAGTTAGAAGTCTAGAGTTTCAAATAAAGAATTTCATCGAGAAACGGATCAAAGACGGTTCCGATGTACAAACAACGTATATGGACACGACGTGACATGTGAGACTGATAATGAGTACAAATTACAATTACAAACTATAGTTTGAAGGTATAAGTAAGTGGTTAATCTCATCCCTGACACATAAAAGATAAGTAGTGACATAGTGACGACGATAGAATCAACGTGGGACGGGACTGTGTTATGGTATCCAACCCAATAAATTTGTCTGTACAAAAAATTATAAAGACAACCTTTTGAGTCGTCATGATGAACTATATGATTGTGTTTATTTGTTCATTTATTCTAAATGATAATAAATATCTACTATTTTAACAGATAGACCTTTCGGGTTCGTTTATTTTTAGGTTGTCTTACAAAATTTTAACCATTAATAAGATTGAAAGGAGACCTTTTTAATTACACACTCTTAGCGGTTCTCGTATAACTTTTTCTCTTTGTATTCCCGTGGAAACGGGATGATCAACAATTTGACAGAATGACTATAAATAACTCACGATGAAACACGGTCCGTCTGACAAGACACACATCGTCTAAGTCGTCTAATTGTTTTATCAGCATACGAATATGTACGAATATGTACAGGTGTCGTATCCCGAAGGGACCACCGAGTCTACCATTTCTTATACGGACGTTACGTCCTCTACACTCAAACTAGGGACCCAACCCTTCTCGGGGACCTCTTCCGTCACCGATGGGTGAGGTCATAAGAACGAACCTCTTGAGGTACATGTCTCTTCGGACCACCCGATGTCAGGCACCCCAGTGTCTCAACCTGTGCTGACTCGTCGATTATGTGTGTGTGTGTGTGTGTGTGTGTGTGTGTGTGTGTCGTATGACATGTTTATTATTCGGTTTAATTCAGTCTTTTATGTATGTTATATCACCTATTACTCACTATTTCTCTTTTGTTCGTTTCTTCTCTCTCCTAGTCCCACACGACCGTCCGACTCCATGTTAAAGTCTTTCCTGAAGGTCCCATCAGGTGTAAACTTATTTCTAGACCTCCACTATGCCGGTAACTCATTCTTTCCATGTTCGTCCCGGTTTGTGGACCCGTATAACCACGACCACTTATGTCTTACTCACTATCTTTCGGTCACCCTCCTTCTTCATCCCGAACTCTCCTCCGTCTTTAATCTGACCACTACTCTCTTGTCCTTCTTTGTGAGCCTGGGACATTCAGTAACGTAATTCTAGGTTGGTCAGGTAAGACTTCCTCTAGTCGGGACCCTAAAGAAACCTTCCTTACTACGATTTCGACTTTGAGGTCATGAAACCGGTGGAGTACGCTTCTCGACTGAGTAACCCTTTCTGAGACTACGACCCTCCCTGACCCCCGTCCTCCTCTTCCCCTGCTGTCTCCTACTCTACCCACCTACCGTAGTGACTGAGCTACCCACACTCAGACTCACTTGAGGCCCTCAACCACTACCTGTCTCTCCGGACCGTACGACACTAAGTGCCCCAGCGTTTCTGAGCCTGTGCTGACTCGTTGACTTGACTTGACTATAGAATAAAACTTTACAGATAAGTTCAGGAAAACGATAAATAACTACGAACCGAAAAACACCAACTCAAAATCTTTAAAAGGTATACAAGACCTATAATAAAAGGAATAGTCCATATACTAAATGTTTATAAAGGGTAAGGTACCTAACGATAAAGTAAGACAAATATTTAAGGTACTTAATTTTTAAAAGGATTTAAAAGTACTTCAGTCTCAACAAGTAAAAAAGAATATAATAGACAAGGAAAACACAGTATAGGTTCCTTATTAACGGTTTAGGTGACAACATTTAAAAAAGAGAATACAAACGAAGATTCTCTATATAAAGAAACCCAGAATGTAAATCCGGAAACTAGGTAAAACTTAATTAAAAACATGCACCACGATTAATTTTCATATTGAAGTAAGAAAACGTACACCTGTAGGTCAAAAGGGTCGTGGTAGACAACCTTTTTGACAGGAAAAGGGTAATTTACCAGAAATGGAAGAACAGTTGTAAGTAAACTAATATGTAATAATGTTCCCAAATAAAGACCCGAGATGATAAGCTTTAGTAATTACTTACAGGAAAAGGATCATGGTGTGACAAAGACTAACGACATCGAAACATTCTCCCAAAAAATTAACTATACAATTTCGGAGAAAATGATTCCAAATTAACTGTCCATTGTCAAAGACCATATATTCTATTACTAAAAATATAAACGTATATAACCTTTTCCTATTGACGTTCAGACCAATTTTAAGTAGTATGATATAACAATGTTTAAGAAAAGAACACTATCCTTGATAATCCCAGACGAGAGAATCCAGAAAGTTTATATATTATACCAATAATTGATGTCAGTGGTAGATACAATATAGAAGTATTGAAAAATTAAAGTATATACTTTCGAATATGGTAACTTGGGGAAATAGATGAAACGGATAAGAGATTAGGGGTGGACACCGTTGGTGGTCATACAAGAGACACAGACACTCGATAGACTGAATAAAAAGTGAGTTATATCACGGGAGTTCAAAGTAGGTCCACCAGTGTTTACCGTCCTAAAGTAAAGAAAATCCCGACTCATTATAAAGTAAAAGATATATAAGTGTATATATAGATATTATTTGTTACCCAACGTGTATAAAAAAGTGTAATCACAAAACCATAAGAGACCTATTCATGGGTCTTAATCTTGACGACCTAGTATGTCATCAAGATATAAGTTAAAAAACTCCTTGGAGGTCTGACAAAAGGTATCACCAACGTGGTTAAATTTAAGGGTGGTTATCACGTGTTCCCAAGGGAAAAGAGGTGTAAGAATCGTTGTGAACCGTAGAGAACAGAAAGACTATTATCCGTAAGATTGTCCAGACTCCACTATAGGATAACACCAAAATTAAACATAAAGTGACTAGTCTCCATAACTCATGGATAAACAACCGGTAGATGTACAGAGAAACCTTTTTACAGACAATCTAAGAATATGGGTAAAGAAATAGTTTAAATCATAAAACCAAACCGAAGCACAAACCCCCCGAGGTGTACCGAACACTATAGAATTAAGGAGTTGGTTCCTAACTTTAGACCGAAACCGTCACTTTCACTCCTTAGAATAGGTGTCCTGACCGTCTCTTAAGGGGGTGAGTAGTAAAAGAACTGAAAGACGTGTGGTGTAGAAGGAAATTAAGAAAGTCGTAAAGAAAATCCCCACCCCCTACTCCTCTTCCCCTACAGTCTCCTAGTCTACCAACCTACCGTGGTGGTTGAGTTACCTGTACTTATACTCGTTCGAGGTCTTCAGACACTACCTGTACCTTCGGACCACACGACGTCAGGTACCCCCAGTGTTTCTCAGTCTGTGTTGACTCGCTGATTTGACTTGACTTGACCACGGTGCGTCATAAACCCTAGACTCAAGGGACTGGTCCCTACCTTCGACACGGGGACCGTAACTTGTACACCTTAGAATTGGGGACCTGACGGTCCCTTCAGGGTTCGTAAAGATTCTATCAACAAGATTTAGAAAAAATCATATAGACGGTAGTCCAGAAAGGTTCCTCTCAAAGACAACTATAAATATATAAAAAGAAAACTTACCCGATATACAAGGATAAATAAAAATACGAAAGACTGTAAACTTAGATTATTATACTATTGAGACCTCTAATCTAAGAAGAGGAAGGAGTCACAAACGACCTCAAACGTAAACCAAATAAAGAGAAAAAAAACCAGTAACAACAACAATCATATTCGACTTAGACACGACTCCTAGTTGGACTCCACATTTATTCTAGAAGAGTCCAGACAGAAGACTTAAAAAGGGACAAGCACGTACCAGTGAAAGATTAAAGAGACACATACATCAACAAAAATTATAGGAACAGAAATTAAACAAAAGGGTAACCTTTTTGTCTTATTACTTCCTACGTCATTTTCACAATCGGGAAATTTAGAGAACCGTCAGTGAGACAGTCTCTTTTTTCCGACCGTTGTTCCCCTCCACTTTGTTGTTACCGGGAGTCCGGGTGAAGGAATTCAGTTGTCTTTGAGAGAAAAAAATTTTTTTTTAAAAAAAATAAAAATGAAATAAAATGAAATGTTATGACATAACCAAAACGGTATGTAACTGTACTTAGATGGTGCCCACATGTACGTTAGGGTTCGTACTTGGGGGGAGGGTGGAGGGAGGGGTGTTGTAGGGAGACCCAGTAGGGGCACGTGGTCGTGGTTCGTAGAACATAGGACGTAACCTGTATCTGACCACTAAGCTAAGAATGTACTATCATATGTACAAAGTTACGGTAAGAGGGTTTAGTAGGGTGGGAGAGGGAGAGGGAGACTCAGGTTTTCAGGCGATATGTGTAGACACAGAAAAACCGACCGAACGTATGTCCCAGTAGTAACGGTAGAAAGATTTAAGGTATATATACACAATCATATGACATAACCACAAAAAGAAAGACCGAATGAAGTGAGACATATTAGCCGAGGTCAAAGTAGGTAGAGTAGTCTTGACTAAGTTTACTTAAGAAAAATTGCCGACTCATTATGAGGTAACACATATACATGGTGTCGAAAGAATAGGTAAGTAGACGACTACCTGTAGATCCAACAAAGGTACAGGACCGATAATATTTGTCACGACGCTACTTGTAACCCCATGTACACAGAGAAAGTTAAGACCAAAGGAGCCACACATACGGGTCTTCACCCTAACGACCCAGTATTCCATCAAGATAAACGTTAAAAAATTCCTTAGAGGTGTGACAAGAGGTATCACCGACATGATCAAACGTAAGGGTGGTTGTCACATCCTCCCAAGGGAAAAGAGGTGTGGGAGAGGTCGTAAATAACGAACGTCTAAAAACCTAGCGTCTGTAAGACTGACCACACTTCACCATGGAGTAACACCAAAACTAAACGTAAAGAGATTATTATTCACTACAACTCGTAGAAGAGTACACAAACAATCGGTAGACATACAGAAGAAATCAAGAAACCGGGTAAAAAACTAACCCAGCAAATAAAAAGACCTTAACTTAACGTATTCAACGAACATATAAAAACTCTAATCAACAAACAGTCAACAAAGTAAACGATAATAAAAGAGGGTAAGTCTTCCGACAGAATCTTTGAGAGAAACTTTTCTGGACTACCGTCCATATGATTCATATACATACACACATACACATATATATATATATATATATATATATATATATATATATACGACGACAACGAAGTCAGCACAGACTAAGACACACTGGGGTATCTGCCGTCGGGTGGTCCGAGGGGGTAGAGACCCTAAGAGGTCCGTTCTTGTGACCTCACCCAACGATAAAGGAAGAGGTCACGTACTTTCATTTTTCACTTTCACTTCAGCGAGTCAGTACAGGTTGAGAATCACTGGGGTACCTGACGCCGGGTGGTCCGAGGAGGGAGGTACTCTAAAAGGTCCGTTCTCATGACCTCACCCCACGGTCACGGAGGAGGTATATATATACACGAAACACATATATATATATATACACACACACACACACACACACACACACGAAACACATATATATACTACAAACTATATATATATAAATTTTGTTGATAGAATCTTTACGGGTCCAGAAGGGACTGTCAGGTCACCAATTCTAAAGTGTGAAGGTTACGTCCCCTGTGTCCAAGTTATTGACACTATTTTGGTCAATAGGGATTAGTCTCGTGTCTAGGGACCATGAATATCTTGTCCCAGAAAAACCAGGAGAGACAAACGTCGGATGAGGTCCTTGTGAGTGTCGATTGACGGTGTATCGAACCCCTACCCTCTAACCATCAATACTAGTACGATTTTTTACCATAACCGATTGTATTTGAAGTCAAAAGTCAGGTTCAGAAGGGAAACTTCAACGTTCGGAAGTTGTCTGAGGTCTCAAGGTTTCATTAATGTAATCTGTCCAAATGGTCGTGTTAACAACCGTGACACCCACGGTTGGACCATAGGTGTTTCTGGACCATGGGTGTCTCTGGACCATGGAGGATGAACCGGTGGAAGGGTCTTAGGAGGAGGACCAGAAAACGTTGTTGTCGGTTCGTTCAATCTCGACCCACACTCACTTCTCGGATGTCTGTGACTCACTCTCGAATCATTACCAATCCCATCGTCATTAATTAACAACACTACGGACAAAGTTAAAAGGTCTCCGATAAAAGAACCAGAAAAGAAGAGTCGGAATGGACCAAATTACCTCAAGTAGTCCGTCCCCTATGAACTGTTCACCCACAAAACATCAAAGAGAGTCCTCGGTGTCAGTACCATTTCTACTTCATATACCACATTTTTCCCGAGTCACTAGGTCCGATGTTAGAATACTCCTATTATCCCGGGACTCCTGTACTCATCGTTAACACAGGATAACGATCTGTCTACAGGAACATCGACCACACTATAGTCGATTGAAAGTCTACAGTCCAAAACGTAACTAAATATATTAAGTTTCAGTGAAAAACCGTAGTTTTTGGTTTTCCTACATATCCAGAAAACCTTTGGGGAGTCGGGACCCAGTCAACAGGAGACTTGTGGTATTCGTCACTCGTCATCAGTGTGTGTGAAATCGTTAGTTACGGATGGAAGAGAAGTGGTGGTCATTCACGGTAGGTGTCGTTTGGAGGTCAATTTTATTATTACACTTCTTACCTGAGGACCCCCTATGGTTCCCGATTCGTCTTTAGTGTCAAAATCTCTTCCCAACCAAAGAAGAAAAGATGAAACAGAATACCAGTCAGACCCTGTTGAAAAAGAAAAATGGAAAGAGAGTCCTCAAGTTCTTAAAAGTAACGGGTTTTATGATGATTCTTTGGGAAAGACGAAAGAGAAACCCTTCTATCTCTTCCCTCTAACAACTCTTTCAAATAAAGATGAAGACAAACTATGTTGATGTTAGGTCTAACGTATTAATAGACAAAGAAAATGTAGTCTGATATTCGTGGTAATTTTGTCCTTACCATAGACGAATAAAGTGGGGAAAAAGATCACGTATCTCATAGTCAAGTCAAGTCAGTGAGTCAGTACAGACTGAGAAACGTTGGGGTACTTAACGTCGGGTGGTCCGGAGGGACAGGTAGTGGTTGAGGGTCTCAGATGAGTTTGAGTACAGGTAGCTCAACCACTACAGTAGGTCGGTAGAGTATGAGACAGTAGGGGAAGAGGAGGACGGGGGTTAGGGAGGGTCGTAGTCCCAAAAAAGGTTACTCAGTTGAGAAGCGTACTCCATTGGTTTCATAACCTCAAAGTCGAAATCGTAGTCAGGAAGGTTACTTGTGGGTCCTGACCAGAGGAAATCTTACCTGACCAACCTAGAGGAACGTCAGGTTCCCTGAGAGTTCTCAGAAGAGGTTTGGTGTCAAGTTTTCGTAGTCAAGAACCCGTGAGTCGAAAGAAGTGTTAGGTTGAGAGTGTAGGTATGTACCGGTGACCTTTTTGGTATCGGAACTGATCTACCTGGAAACAACCGTTTCGTTACAGAGACGAAAAATTATACGATAGATCCAACCAGTATTGAAAGGAAGGTCCCTCATTCGCAGAAAATTAAAGTACCGACGTTAGTGGTAGACGTCACTAAAACCTCGGGTTTTTTTATTTCAGACTGTGACAAAGGGGTAGATAAAGGGTACTTCACTACCCTGGTCTACGGTACTAGAAGCAAAAGACTTACAACTCGAAATTCGGTTGAAAAAGTGAGAGGAGAAAGTGAAAGTAGTTCTCCGAAAAATCAAGGAGAAGTGAAAGACGGTATTTCCACCACAGTAGACGTATAGACTCCAATAACTATAAAGAGGGTCTTTAGAACTGAGGTCGAACACGAAGAAGGTCAGGTCGTAAAGAGTACTACATGAGATATATCTTCAATTTATTCGTCCCACTGTTATATGTTGGAACTACATGAGGAAAAGGATAAACCTTGGTCAGACAACAAGGTACAGGTCAAGATTGACAACGAAGGACTGGACGTATATCCAAAGAGTTCTCCGGTCAGTCCACCAGACCATAAGGATAGAGAAAGTCTTAAAAGATGTCAAATAACACTAGGTGTGTCAATTTCCGAAACCGTATCAGTTATTTCGTCTTTATCTACAAAAAGACCTTAAGAGAACGAAAAAGGTACTAGGTCGTCTACAACCGTTAAACTGGAGACCAAGGAGACGGAAAAGATTTTGGTCGAACTTGTGACCTTCAAGTGCCAAGTGGATAACGACTTCGGACCGAACTTCTATAAACTCGTAATGAAACGATCGCACACTCTACTTACGTTAACACGTCATCAAACTCGTATCTCATATGATGCGAGTTTTTGTGAAAACTTACTTACTTACTTAAAGATGATCTCTATTTCTTATATTTTTCCGGTCATACTTCTAGGAGTTGTGTTAAAACCCCTCGAGACGACTCACGTGATATCCTCACTCCTTCTCTACTGAATTTTCGGAAGATACATAAAGATCCTCTAAGACTTTTTACGGTTTCTCATTCCTTAGACAGAATCCCCTTTAGTAGGAAGACCATTCAGTATTATCATAAATAGGTCAACAGTTTCAACATCGTTTGTGACTTTCTTTTAACTAGATTTTAGTCAGTAAAGACATGATTGTTCCTTTCTAGTTGATTTATGACGATCAGACCAGGTAACCGTTAAGTACAACTGTAAATTTCCTTTATTTTTACAATTTTAAAAAGTTCACGGAGTATTCGTATATGAGATCCTCAAAACAAGACAAAAACATTTAAGATTACTTTTGTGCCTTTACCGTTTGAAGTAGACTAAGTTGAGTTTCCTATTAATGTTATTGGATAATACTATTAACGTTTTCTTATATAGTCTGAGAACCGAAGATGTTTTCTCGTCTGTAGTGGATCATACATAGAGTGGTGTGTGTGTGTGTGTGTGTGTGTGTGTGTGTGTGTGTGTGTTTCTTTCGGTTCCCTTTTTAGACTACTCTTTTCCCTGGAGTTTTACAAAAAGTTTTTAACTTTCAATTTTAAACTTCAAATTTATTTAGAGATTTAAAACGGGATTTTCTAAAGGTTCGTCAGATCTCTTACTAGTAGACCCATAACTATTTCTGTGTATAAGGATAAGTCTCCAGGGTTAGACACAGTGTTCTTAAACTTAGAGGTCCTCAGTCTATACTCGTAACTTATCAAAGATGTCAAGGGTCCACTAAGACTACGTGTCGGTTAAACCCCTTGATTGAGATTTTACAGTCTCAGAAGTGTTATATAGAAAAAATGGGAAGAAAGGTGACCAACTCCAGTAGAAGGGCGTCGAAGGACACTAAAACAAACGGATGATCGTTTTAAAGACACAAAGGAAAATAGATGATTAAGGAATGGAATTCCACTGTAAATTAGTCTCACACAATAGAATATCTTGGTACTTTAACTCAACCCTCTTCGTACCTCTTCTTTGTTATGTTACAGAATTTTTCGTCTCCGTATATTTTTCCGATCTATAACGTTTTATTACTTTGAACAGGTGATATTTGTATCCATGAAATGTTTTTACCTGAAGGGACCACCGAGTCTACCATTTCGCAGACAGATGTTACGTCCTCTGGTCCCAAGCTAGGGACCCAACCCTTCTAGGGAACCTCTTCCTTTACCGTTAGGTGAGGTCATGATAACGGACCTTTTAGGGTACCTGTCTCCTCGGACCATCCGATGTCAGGTACCCCTGAGCGTTTCTCAGTCTGTGCTGACTCGCTGAAGTGCAAGTGTAAATGTTTTTATGTGTATATCTGGATACCAATATTGGATTTGATACAAGGTCCATTACCTTTATAATGATTGTCGGGAAGAGGAGAGGGAAGGAGAATGAAGAAGAGTTCGTAAAGTCACTGATTCATGGTCTGATGGAGTCGCGGTTGTCAACCTGATTGTATCTGTGAGGGTCTTTTGTGTCGGAAAGGATTTTTGGTTTTTTTCCTGTAATTTCTCCAATAAAATGATGGAGACGAAAATTATATGAAACCCGTAATACGACACGATACGATACAATACGAATCAGCGAATCAGCACAGGATAAGAAACGTTGGGGTACCTGACATTGGGTGGTCCGAAGAGACGGGTACCCTCAGGGATCCGTTCTTATACCTTACCCAACGGTACGGGAAGAGGTTCCCTGGAAGGGTTGGGTCCCTAGCTTGGGTCCAGAGGATGTATTGTCCACCTAAGAAATGGTAGACTCGGTAGTCCCTTCGGGTTCTTATGACCTCACTTATTGGATAGTGAAAAGGTCCCCTTGAAGACCTGGGTCCTTAATTTGGTCTCGGAGGACGTAACGTCCACCTAAGAAATGGTCGACCCGATGGTCCCTTCGGGTGAAACCCGTAATCCTGAACGAATAAGAAATTATGTGTCGTCATAATTGATTTTACGTGTTTGTCTTGTTACCGATCTGTTAGACTTGAACAGATTTCTGACTACCCGTCCCTCGAGAAGAGAGACATGAAGGAAGGGACAGGGGAGGGGGTCAGGGGTGGTGGGTCACTTGTCAGTCGAATGAGAGGTTCTGTTAAGGTGTGGGGTTTATGTTGGTAAAGATACTTAATTGTCTTTTTTTATGAATTTTCCACAAATTGAGAGATGAAAGTTTTATTCAACATATGAAAATGTGTAGATCTTTTCGATCTACAAATTTATTCCTAAATTCAACCAGGTGATATGCGTGTCGATCATCGTGACTTATGTCACACGTGTCTCTGATATCAGAGTTTCACAGTAGACTTATCCTGATGAGATCGGTTCTTGGGAAGGGTAAAAAAGTAGAGATAGTCGGGTCACCTGTTCAGATTATTCGAAGACATTACGAAACTCTACGATTGTCAAAGTGAAGATGGTCAGTAAAAGTCTTCAGAAAGGATACTTAAAATTGTAGTTTACATGTGCCACATAAATAACTGATGAACACAGTCTGTGACCGTCGGAGAGTGTAGACATGTACTGACGATAACAACCGTTTCACTATAAAGACGAAAAATTATGTGACAGGTCCAAACAGTATACAATTTTACGTATTGGAGTGTATTTTACAAATTCTAATCCGTAGACATCAGGTTTCACACTTGGGATTTTTCTTGACTAGACTTTCTTCTGACACTGTAGTAATTAATTGTGTGATTACTGTTTTAGTGTGTCTCTACCGTCCGTTGGTTCAGGTCTTTTCCCTCTCGGTTTGACTTAATCAGTCTTACAAACGTCGGTCCTGGTCCCCCTACATCCACGCTCGACACAGAGTATTTCGTTCTATTATCCTAGAAGAGAAACCATTTCTAGTTACTGAGTCCGACAATACCGAGGAAACGGGACTAAGACAAGAGAGATTTGTTCAATAATTTCGTACTTCCTCGTTTTGACTAATGGATACATGGGATGATCTATTAAATTTACGAATTACAAAAAATTAAGAGAGTTTTGTTATACTTCATCTGTAATGACAGGGGTAGAAGGTTCACCCTTAGTCTCTGGAAGTTCTCCAATTCGTCGTCATCGTCTCGACCCTAAGTTTGGGTTCACATAGACTACGAGACTAGGTCAGGGAAAGGTTCTGGTCTCCCACCCATATCTCTTTTACTGGGAGTCGGGGTGACAGGAGAGATACGTTGGATGGAATACCCCTGAGGACCGTTGTTGACCTAGTGATGAGAGACCCAACACGAAACCACGTACGTAACAAATTTCCGGTTTTGGAGTGAATAGAAAACTTCCGTTGTCAGAGAAATCACTTACCTGTTCCCTCACTGAGGGGCTGTAGGGAAAGGGAAAGAAAACCAATGGAACTAATAACAACCCATAAACACGGTTGAAAGGGGTAGGGGTGGTGAAACCGACTTCAACTAAAGTAAGAACCGGGAACCCCTTCCTGTAGACTAAGTCTGGTCACTCTGATGAAAGACCGGTGTCTAAAAACCACTGTTCCACACTTACGACCGTTTCATCTCTTCGTATCCTAAGGAAACGACCTCCGGAGACTCTGTAGACGGAGAAACGATAACAAACAACCCCCTGTCCATCACTTCTATAGAAAAAAGAAAAAAAACGGACCCTAACCTTACTCTTTAGTAGATCGTGTCACTATATATACTCCTTCGTCCAACCACGACATAAGAAACGGGGTGACTTCACTTCAGTTGAAAACCTCTTTCACGGTACACGTAGTCTGTCTAGTTTCATTTGGTTCGAAAACCATATTTAGAGAAAGTAATAAATTAGGTCAAACTTAACCAAAAGTGAATGAATGTTGACTTTAGTAGAAGTGACTGTTGAAGGTTTCATTGAAAAAACTTTCAGTCACTCATCCCACTGGTATATTAAATAACAAGTTTAGTCCTGATGAATGTCTTATTCCCTCTCGACAATTAGTAATGTACGACCAATGTCCACCGTTCTCGTTGGTATGACTTGTTTACCCTTACAGACCGGGAAGATGGTGACTCCATATACGGTCAGTCATTCGACACTTGGAAACCTGTTCATGAGACGAGATATCTATAGTCGAAAAATACATTTTTATTTTATATTATACACTTAGATCCATCAAAGAGGTATCAGATATTATAAGTCTCGAGGAAGAACGGAACCTTCAGTCTTCTGTCCTCCTCCATTTCTTCCTAAGGAGAATGTCCAAAGTCTCCCTCGTCCTGTGACGACTGTGTAACTCCAGACTCAAGTTCGGAGGTCTAGATCCCCCGTTATTTGAGGACAACAACATTCAGTGGATCAACCATCATGAACGTATGTCGTTAGGATCCCTCACTTATGTCCTCAATTCTACAACCAGAGTCCTAAGAACCGACGGACACTGATGAAATTTGTACAAAAGGAAAGTAAAATACAAAGTCGAATTCCAAAACAAACCTTTTGTCCTAAAGTAACACTTTACTTGTACTTTGGTGTCCATATCGTGAAACTCCCATATGACTTTAAACCTGTGAAAGCCAATGTTTATTGGGTTAGACTCCAGTCTACAGGATTTATTGGTTTCTTAAATACCAAGGATATTTAATTGGGTATATTTAAATTATATCTATAAATAATATATATGATATTTAAATTCCAGATCTCTTCTACACTTCAAGGTCACGGTAAACTGTCTCTAAAACTAGTTCGGAGACCGAGGTAAAAAGACGTGAAAGACCGTTCAACAGTACGTTCCCAAGGTAAGAGTTCGACGAGGACAAATACCACCGTTTACTGACGTATCAAGGTCGAAGTGGAATACCGTGTGATACGTCTCAACAAAAACAATTCAGCGATTCAACACAAGTTAAGAAACACTTGGCTACCTGATGTCGTGTGGTCCGAGGAGACAGGAGGTGTCAGAGGACCTCAAACGAGTTTAAGTCCAGGTAACTTAACCACCACGATAGATTGGTAAAGTAGGAGACGGTGAGGGAAGAGGAAAACGAAAGTTCGAAAAGGTCGTAATCCCAGAAAAGGTTACTCAGTCGAGAAGTGTGATCTACCGGTTTCATAACCTCGAAGTCGAAGTTGTTACCAGGAATATTACGTATAAGTCCCAACTAAAGGAAATCCTCACTGACCAAACTAAAGATACCTGAGTTTCCTGAGAGTCCTCAGAAGATCCTCTTTGTTAAAACTAGTCCTTAGGGGTCAGTTCCGGAACTCCAAGAGTGGATAACCTGGTGTGGACTCGGACGTGACTAGTGAACACAAGACTGTCCGGTCTTCCTAAGTAGGACTAATCGAATTGGATGAGAAAGGTAATCAGAAACGATGATGTATTGTTTTATGAGGTTTTAAATCACAGAGGTTCGGTGGTGTTAATTAATCAAGTACTCGGACACCCAGTCCATAAACCCGTCCTGAATCCACCCTACCGAGTGAGAGAAGGTACACATAACCGGTCCGAGTGAGTACGTAAATCCCAGTAAACCGTTCGGTCGAGTCCCGGTCTGTCAGGACCTTCCAAAACCGGGGTATAGAGGGTCAACAGATCCGACGGAGTCAAGAGAAGACACACAGGAGAGGTGGGTCGGTCGAACCTGTAAAAGAGTACGTGTCTCGTGGAGGACTTCTACTCTTATCTCCGAGTTCCTGGGAAGTGTAGGTTTGAACTCTGGACACGTTGTATTGAAGACAGTATAATATAATCAGTTTCGTTCACGGGTGGAGAACTACACTTTTAGACATTCTTAAACACTATTAAATTTTAGTAGTGTAGGTAGGAATGTCACCCCTCCCCCTAAGTAAAAGTGGGTTTGGTGTCTCGAGGATTTTTCTTACCTGTAATCCCTCTTTTAACCAGTCTCTGATGTCTTTTCCGATTTTCCATCCAACTTTAATTAACACTCCCCGAGACCTACGGAACGATTCACCTGAAAGAGAAAATTAAACACCAAGAGTGAGACAAAGACACTGTTGTATTAATTACTAAGACTACATAAGAGTAATCCTTTGTACTGAATTTTCACTCAGTGGTACCGACAAAAAGAGTTGGACTTCTGACCTGTCCTTATTACAAAGGATCCCCCCGACGTACGAGGAAGGAGAACCCTTCATCCCGACGGAACCAATATTGAGTGTCAAGGTCCGTGACCCCTCGGTGACTACAGAACAAGGGTTCACGTTCCCTCTTAAGGCGGGACTTTAAGTCAGAATTGCACGAGGACCATTGTCGAGACTCAATATAAGTCGTGTAAAGAAGTAAAGAGGATCATACGCGGATACGATGATCAAACCCTAAAAGGGTGAAGGTTGTCATGTGTCAAGGGTCGTCTTTGTAAAGAAGGACAACCGGTTCAGGAACCCCGGGTAACATGAAAAAGCACGAAAGACTGGAGTTGACCCTCTCGGGGTGACTTGTGTTACACAAACCTATAGTTGGTCCTCTTACTTGTGGTAGGTTAAGAGAAAGGAGGGTCTTTAGAGGAAGAACGTTCGTTACACCAGAAGTCACTAGTTCGTTGTACTTGGACTCGTGTCCCTGTTCTCCTAGAACAGTCACTCCAGAGAGACTCGACGTCGAGGTCACTCACAGGACGGTACACGTGCGTAAATAGAGACGACGACCCGACATGTGTTAAACATCTTCTTTGTACCCTAAGTGGAAAAAACACAACTTTTATTTGCAAATAACTTACTCCTTAATATTACATAGTTATTTTTTTCTATTAGGATTCATCGTAGGGAGAACTACCTTTCTAATACCTGTACTTTGGACAAAGGACTAGACACTGAGGAGTCTCAGGACCAAGGGTCTTTCCTTCGGTTCGGTCCTCCATAGTCTGTAGAATTAGAACCGAGGAGAGTGTGTGATCACCTCCTGTGGTCTCGGGTCTCGTTCCCAAACCTTGTCTTTAACGGAGAATTTGACTCCTCCTTATTCCGAGATTCGTTAGAAAAGTCTGGGATCCCTTCTCGTTCCCACTCACACGTCTCCTCCTCACCCTTTTTCCCCTTCTCCGCTTCCTACATCTTTCACTCGTCCCTCTCCTTGAGGGTAGTGGAGGGGACCCCGGACTGGATTATCCTTTACCTACCTCGGACTTCGGTCCCAAGACGCCCCGAGAAACGACGTGTAGGAGTGGACCTCACAGATCAATTGTTCTTCCTGAACTTCGAAAGTCACAAAGAGTGAATTATGTCGTCGACGAAACTGTGGGTGAGGTAAACCTGTCGAGTAAAGACAAGGAAATAGGGTAATTTCCGTCGGGAACGAGTAGAGGTAAACCGATTCCTCGGACCCGAGAACGATTTTTCCCTCCATAACTGTCTTTTAGTAAGTCAAAATCTTGGTCCTTGTTTCCGTCGAAGACGGTAACGTACTGTCCGATTGGAGTCCTGTCGACTTTTACTGACTTTAACATATTAGACGTCCTATGTAATCCCTACGTTTTTTTGTACCTGTCGTTTATAACACCTTTCGTCAATTCCTCATACCGGACTGGAAGTCGTCGTCGGGATCCTGTCCCTTCTCCGTGAACTCTTGTCCACTCCCTTCTCCGTGAACTCTTGTGCACTACCTTCTACCCCCAACCCCCATTGACCGTCTTTTTCTGTCTAACTCACAAGAAGGAAGTACGTACAGGGAGCACCTGAAGATTATACAACTAAGAGTTGAAACCCACGAGTAACTTACTTAGAGTACCCTGAAAACGTTTGACGACTATGGCTTCAAGGTGGGAAAAGAGGTGTAAAACTAATTTAACGAGACCAAACAGATATGAAGGGACACGTCAAAGACAGAGGAGGTGGACTAACGTACTCGGGATGTAAAAGGACACATTAGATAGAAAAGAATGTCAAAACAGTGTTGATAATTACCGGTACCCGTTTCGTCACTGATCAGTAATACCTTAATCTTTGTTCTCCATAACTCAACAATTATTTTTCCTTCCTCTCAATATCTTGTCTACTATTCTTTCCTCACACCTCATTTTTGAATTAAAAACAGTACCTCCTCTTTAAACTTTTGTACATACAGAGAGTCCCTCCTCTGTTCTTTCCCTTTATACACTACACCTCCTTTCACCCTATTGATTTTATTTGAGGGATTCGGGGGAATTGTACATTTTAAGACTCTACTTTATAAAGTTAGGATTCCTAAGACACGGAGGACATCACGTCACGGTTATAGAGAAATGGGTGGGCTCACAGTTGACACTCGAGTGACCCGTCTCCCCTCACCAGAATTAATACTAACATAGGGTTACGATTTATGTTTTTTTTTTTGGGAGGTATTAATTGCTTATTTAAATAGACAATGAAAAAAAGATTGACTGTACCTACAGGACTTTATCGTACCTAGGAGTCATTTACCCATTTCTCGTCGATACTTTTTCTCCACCGTTACTTCAATCTCCCTACGCATCTACGATTTTTCTTTGAATGGTTGAAGTAAAAAACTACTCTTCGTCTTCTTCGTTAGATAAAACAGAGAAGAGAATATCAGGTACTGATATAAGACCATATAAGATGTATCAATTTTAGTTTCGTAGATGTATTAACCTATAAAACAAAATGCTTTGCAAAACTTTATGAGGAATGACATAGAGTGTAAGAAGTATTAATAATAACACTCTCTACGTCTTATAAGGTTGTAAATTCACAAGAGTTAAAGACGATAAAAGTTCACGACACTACTTCTCGAAGTATGTAACCTTAACCGGGAAAAAATTTTTCAATAGAGGAGTCAAATTTAATATTACTTAGTTTAGTGACTCAACTCCTCACAGTTATAAAAATACTGAGGCTATGTGTGACGGTGTAAGGACGAAATATAGGTGACAGTTTCTATAAGTAGTTAAAGTGATATTTGTTACTATGATTATAATAATGGAGAAGAAACGGTATAATTAACTATGTTTTTGTATCAGTAAATTAAACTTAAAACAACTTCGGACTCGTAAAAGGGTAAACGAATGATAGTTATAAAACAAGACAAATACAGTAAACGGTAATTGGTCCGTAAACACTGTAAATATATGTAATCACATTCCAAAAACAAAATATGTATTACTAAGTAAAGAGATTACAAACTCTGTTTATGAAAGGACGACGAAAGTAAAAGTGGTACTAATCAACCAAAAATATGTCTTCAAAAGATAAATAACTAGAAAAGAAAAACTTAATAAAGTTTTTAAGTTTTAAGATTGAGATAGTAAATTTATTTGTGTACTTTGAGAGTTAAGATAAAGACGTTAAATACTTTTAATTCAACGAATTATTTACACATTATGAATTTATATGTTAAAACAACATATAAAACAAAACATATATTGAACTACAAAAGGATTTACCATTAGGTCACTGTCAATATAAGGTATACACTCCCTAAATCCCTAGTTAGGAGAACTTCGACGTAAAGATACTGTTCGTGTTAAAAAAAAAAAAATGACTAGGACGTACAATAAACCATCGAAATAGTACCACTGCTGGAACTACCTCTAATACTTGTCTCTTTCCGATTTCGAGAAGATCGCTTCTGATGTAATACGAAAAGTACATGGGGTCCATGAATATGAAACTCCGAGGAAGAAATTATTTTTTTAATTTTGAACCTCAATGTTGACGGAGAATATTTCTATTTATATGAGGTATGACTTAAGTAATGACATACAAGTAATAATAAATATTAAATAAGAATAAATTTAAAAAAAAGAGTAAAATTTTAATTTTATAAAAACACAAGGTTTTTAATTTTTTGTGAAAGAGGAACCTTCTTTTAGATACTGGTTGGATCTGTCGTATAATTTTCCGTCTCTATAATGAAACGGTTGTTTCCAGGTAGATCAGTTTGGATACCAAAAAGGTCATCAGTACATACCTACACTCTCAACTTGGTATTTCTTTCGACTCGTGGTTTCTTAACTGCGAAAACTTGACACCACAACCTCTTCTGAGAACTCTCAGGGAACCTGACGTTCTCTAGTTTGGTCAGTTGGGATTTCCTTTAGTCAGGACTTATAAGTAACCTTCCTGACGACGACTTCGACTTTGAGGTTATGAAACCACTGGACTACGTTTCTTGACTGATTAACCTTTTCTCACGGCTCAGTCTACGACCCCTTCTAACTTCCGTCCTCTTCCCCTGTTGTCTCCTACTCTACCAGTCTACCGTAGTGACTGAGTTACCTATACTCAAACTCGTTCGAGACTCTCAACCACTACTTGTCCTTTCGGACCGTACGACGTCGGGTACGTCAATGTTTCTCAGCCTGTACTGACTCACTGACTTGACTGACTTGACTGACTGACTTATCCACGGACAACAAAACTTACATGTAGTTCGAACAAGGTTTCGTTGGAGGACCACGATTAATTGAGATGGACAGTGGATAGATACATAGATAGACAGATATGTAGATAAGAAGATAGACAGATTTGTTAACACAGATGAAGAACGAAAAAGTGAGACAAGAAGTCTATGTGTCAAAATAGGTATAGTACTCACGAGTCAGTGAAGTCAACACAGACTGAGAGACGCTGGGATATCTGATATCGGGCGGTTCGAGGAGACAGGTCCCCTAAGAGGTCCGTTCTTATGGGTGCCACAAAATCGTTAACAACTGAAAATTATACTAGGCAACGATCTCCACTGGATATAGGGTCTCAAGAAAAGTCAAGAGATGGTGAAGATTCACTTGAGATCTAAGAAAGACACACATATTAATTTTATAGGAGAACTTCAACGTAACAAAATATTCAATAGAGTTTCTCTGTACCACAGAAACATTTCTATGTTGTCAAACTATAGGGTAAGATCGTGACCCTATGTCTCAGAATGTCGACGTCTTTCTCAGGTCCTCGTCACCTCTGTCTCTGTCCTTTGTCCCAATCATAAGACGATCCCACTGGACCGTTGATCCCCATGAGTCACTTCGATCTTGCGTTCGACGGTACTCAGTTGTGTCAGGGTCTTTGCCCAGTATTAGGTTGTGACGTCCTATGGACGATCAAATAAGAAATGAAATCCCTTTCCCTTACGGAAACCCTTCTTTAACCTCTAGTACAAAATCGGTTTGGGTGGAAGAAGATCCCGAAGGGACTACCGAGACACCATTTCTTAGGACGGTCACGTCCTCTGTGTCCAAGTTAGTGACTTAGTCTTTCTAGGGGACCTCTTTCCTTACTGTTGGGTGGGGTCATAAAAACGGATCCTTTCGGGTACTTGTCTCCTCTGATCGTCCGAGGTCAGGTACCCCAGTGTTTTGTCAGTCTGTGTTGAATTGATTTGTTGTTGTTGGAAGAAGATTAGACGATAAGATTTCACCGATGTCAAACCATCGAGAGTCATAAGCCTAATACTTATTCAAATTCGTTCTTCAAAAGAAAAAAAGGAGTTAAAAAATAATACCGTTTTATGTAGTTATATACTAGAATTGGTAAAAATTTTAGAATTGGTAAAATTCACACGTCAAGTTACCATAATTTATGTAAGTATAACATGTTGGTAGTGACGGTAGGTAGAGGTCTTGAGAGAAGTAGAACGTTTTGATTCAGACATGGTTGTTTTATTACAGAGGGGTACTGAGGAGGTCGTTCGAGGACCGTGGTGGTATATGAAAGAAAAAAAAAAAAAGAAAAAATTTATAATCGAAAGGGAATGGGAGTACAGGGTAAGAGGTTTTTAGTAAGAGACAATGATGGTAAGGTAAGGTCGGAAAAAAAAAAAAAAATTCAAAAGAGCATATCCACTTAGTCCATTATAAACAACAAGACAGAACGAATAAATTGAGTCCAAATATCACAGGAGTTCTAAGTGAGTACCAAAACTTCACTGTCCTAAAGGAATACAAAATTCTGATTTGTTATAAGGTAACACATTCACACACATAGAAAGAAATAAGTAAGTAGGTGAACTGTCTACAAATCCAACAAAGGTATAGAACTGATAATACTTATTAAAACGTCACTTGTATCGGTACGTCTATAAAGAAATTCTATTGTTAAAATAAAGGAAACCTATATAAGGGTCTTCACTGTAACGACTACTTATACCATCAAGATAAAAATTAAAAAACTCCTTAGAGATATTACAAAAGGTATAACCGATATAGTTAAATGTAAAGGTAGTTATCACATGTTTCCAAGAAAAACGTGGAGTAGGAATGGTTGTAAGTAATAGAAAAAAACTATAATCAACAGGATTGTCCACATCTCGTATAGAGTAATACCAGAAGTAAACGTAAACGGATTATTAATCACTGTAATACATAGAAAAGTGCATGGACAACCGGTAAACATATAGAAGAAACCGTTTTACAAATAAGTCCAGGGAGCTTGTACAAAAATTTGACCCAATAAGCAAAAAAACGATAACTCCACATCCACAGGACGTGTACGAAACCTATAATTAACGAATAATCTCCATACCAAACGTTTGTAAAAAAGGGTAAGATATCTATCGTTAAAGTAAAACAACTATCAAGGAAAATAACACGTTTTTGAAAAATCAAACTAAAGAACACTTTAACAATCAACGAGTCAGTACAGGTTGAGAAACACTGGGGTACCTGATATCGGATGGTCCGAGGAAATCAGGTCCTTAATAGATCCGTTTTTACAACCTCACTAAACGACAAGAGAAGAGGTCCCCTAGAAGGACTGTGTCTATAGTTTGAGTCCAGAGGGCGTAAAGGTCGTCTAAGAAATGATTAGACACGGTGGTCTTCGGTTCAAACTACATCAGGGTGAACAAATAAAAACGAGAACAACTAGTACGAGAACCATAGAATAGGTACTTTAGTAACGGTTCTGGTTACAGTTCCTTGAAAAGGGGTATATAAGAACATCCCCAAAATAACGAAGCCCAAGACTCAAATTCAAAAATTAGATAAAACTCAACTAAAAGTATATAACACATGCTATGTCCGGGTTAAAGTATGAAAGTGTTCACACAGAGGTTAAAAACGTGGTAATAATAACTTCTCTGAGAAGAAAGGGACAACACATAAGAACCGTGAAAACAGTTTTTAATCAACTAACACATGTGTATCCAAATCAAGACCTAAGAGATGAGTCGAGGTAACTAATATACAGAGAAAAATATGGTCATAGTATGATAAAACTAATGACGTCGAAACACTATATCGAGTTTGAGTCCTTCACACAACGGAGGTCGAAACGTGAAGAACGATTTTTAACGAAATCGATAAACCCCATAAAAAAACACAGGTATATTCAAAATCCTAACAAAAAGATAAAGACACTTTTCACTGTAATCTTAAAACTATCCCTAACGTAATTTAACCATCAAGTGAAACCCATATACCTGTAAAATTGTTATAATTAAGAAGGTTAGGTACTTGTATTCCATAGACAGGTGAATAAACGAAGAAGTTAAAGTAAGTAGTTACAAAATATCAACATAACATGCATGGAAAGTGACTGAACCGATTCAAATAAGGATACATAAAATTAGAAAAACTACGTTAATATTTACCCTGACAAAAGAATTGAAAACCGTATCAGGTAAAAATTATATATCTTTGTGTTGACTAAAAAAACCATAAAGGAAAAAATTAAAAAATAAAATATATTAAAAATTTCCAAAGAAAGGTAAACGACAATAATAATCGTTGTGTTGACTATAACTAAAATACAAGAAACGATTTAAACAACCAGTCAAGACTGTCCAAAAAAACATCTTAGATCCCAAAATATGTGTGTTCTAGCACATAAGATGTTTGTCTCTGTCAAAATGAAGAAGGAAAGACTAAACATACGAAAAATAAGAAAAGGAACTTAACGAGACCGATTTTGAGGACCAAGAAACAACTGATCTTCACCATTCTTACCCGTGGGACGGAACGAGGATTAGAATCTCTTTGTTGAGAGTCGTGAAGTAGTAATTCATATTAAAATCAATCTCCTGACAGTATATATTAGAAATATTTATCTATATATCTATATTATCTATTTATATAACTCTATTTCTTATCAGAAAGATATGGATTAAACAACTTTTAAAAGTAGGACTTTCCCAAAACTCAAAACAGTCTACTAAAAATACGTCGAAACCCCTACTAGTATACTAAAATAGAAAATGAAACAGTTACACCATATAGTGTAAATAACTAAACGTATACAACTTGATAGGAATGTAGGGTCCCTATTTAAGGTAAACTAATACTATATACTGGAAAAAATACACGATAACTCCAGAAAAGACGATTTGAAAATAACACCTAAAAATGTTGTTACAAATAGTCACAATAACCGGACATTAAAAGAAAATAACAGTATAGGAACATACGGAGCCATCCCATTTAGACCAGAATATTTTATTTAAACCTTCAAAAGGGAAGAGAAGTCAAAAACCTTCTCGAACATTTTCTAACCATAGTGATAAAGAACTTTACAAACCTTCCTACTGGTAACTTCGGTAGATGAAGATCTGTAAAGAAATTATACTCTAAACACCAATGATTAAATGATAGAATGAATAACAAGAAAATTCTAAAGACAAAGAAAAACTATGTTAAAACCATCCAACATATAAAGATCCTTAAATAGGTGAAGAGGATCCACGACTATTACATTAATAACCACGTATTGAGAAGTATCATTAAAGAATACTAGGAAACATAAAGACACTATAGATAGTATTACAAAGAAGAAGATACAGATTAAAATAAATAAACCTAGAAGAGAAAAAAGAAATCAATAAGTTCGATTTCAAAACAGTTAATACGAAAAGAAAAGTTCTTTGGTTGAGAATGAAAGTAACTAGAAAAGGTAATAGAGAGATCAGAGACAAAATAAAGACGGGACTAGAAACAATAGTACAAGGAAGGTTATTGGCACCTGAATCAAACAAGAAGATTGTATTGTTTGTTGGATTGGGTTCTTTGATCCCTTTCTTTAAAAGAAACAATACGTCCAAAAGAACTCTGGTCCTTTATCACCGTTCTTATCAATTCTCTAGTCAACCACCTTCGACTGGTCATACCATGGTACAACCTAGTAATGAATACTGGTGGAGTGAAAGAAGGAGAAAAAGAAAGTTAACTTTGTAAACTATATAAAAATATTGAAAGATTGAAACATTAAAAGATTATACTCCCTGTCGAAAAGACGTATCTGAACAACTTAAGTCTCCGGAAGGAGGAATTCAGGTTCAGAAATTACCACTTTTTAATCGTTTGTAATATGAAATTCGACTTGTGTGTATTTTGTGTGAAATTCGATTACAGAATGTTCACAACAGATTTCACGTGTCTGTACTGAGATTGTGTTCACGGTAATCTCATTTACCGTAAATTTATAACCCTCCTGAACCTAAATACAAAATACTTAGTGTGTGTCTCAAATATGAACCGTTCGATAAAGGGAAACACTTAGTACTTTTCCTAGTTTGACTCTTTTAAAGACACGGAAGTTCATTTTCTACTTTCTATATACTGGACTTTGAAATTTGAAAGTTTTAAAGTTCTTGTTAGAAAATGAAGTTAATGTTACAGTATCCCATAAACCCCGGTCAATTGTCACACTATCAAAACCCATCTGTCGTTTCCCTGAGTCGGTATGTATATGTACATACATACATTTGATATGTATATGTACATGAGTACATATACCTGTGTATGTACATAGGTGTATATACATAGGTAGTCTCGGGTTAGAAAAAAAATTTTTTGACTTTTAAAATGTAGTACTTCATGTGTACTTTCTTCAGTAATTTTTATTCTTCGACTGTACACTCTGGGTCTTTCTTACGTTTTTGTCCTTAAGACCCAAAGTTTTGTTGAAACAGGTGATAATAAGTTATTTATTTTTTACGAAAATGTTCAACATAATCACTCGAGGTCCCGATGGTATTGTCTCATGATGTCTCATCCATTGAACTCCTCGTCTTTATATAAAAGAATGTCTATAGCTATAAAAGAACCTCCGATACTTCAGGCTCTAGTTTCATAGTTGGTCTGATCAAGGACTACTCTAGAGAGAGAAACTTGTCGTCTATAGGTAGAAGAACGACTTAGAATTGTTCCGGAAAGGAACCACGAACACGAATATGTCTCTCCAGAGAGAGAAAGGGAATATTAAGGTAGTACTTCGAGGTGGGAGTACTGGATTAGATTGGGATTGATGGAGGGTTTCCGGGGTAGTCGTTTATAGTACTCTAAACCCCAATCCCGAAGTCGTACACTTAAACTCCGTTGTACTAGTAAACCAGACATTGTGAGAAGGTTACTTTTCTGTGTGTTTACGTATTAATTTTGTACTACATCATTGAATAGAGTATTCTTAAGTTTTTTATGAAGTAGACCGACATATATTAGAAACTGTCCATTACACAGAAAAAGAGAAAAAATAAAAAATTTAATACTTTCATACTATCGTGTAAATGTCCTCTGAACCTTTTATGTCTTGTTTCAACGTATATCAAGGTGATATGTAATCAATAAAAAATTCATTTAATTCTAAAAATCAACCCCAATGTTATAGTTTGAGATTTTTTAATTGTCTTACTTATATGTCTTTTCATCTTCCTACGTTATCTGGACTTTTCGTGGTACTTGGTTGAGTTGTATTAATTCTACATGTGTTAAAAGTGTTTTGTCATTCTATTTTTAAGATAAGTTCAAGGGTATCTGATTTGATCTTCTGTGACCTTGTATAGGTCCCTACATTTTGTTGCACCTTTTTAAAGTACCAGACTTCCATAACTTTAGTATCTCAGACAAGAGAATAGTGATACCTTAATACAATCTTTAGTTATAGTTTTCTATAAACTTTGATTGTGTATAAAAGTTCACGTTACACTGTAAATGGTTCTCTCTAGAAACTGAATTGGTGACTTTCGGAGTTATTTCAATCTTCTGATTTTTTGTGTCTCCTACTAATGTCTCTTCTTTCGTAAATTTACTCTTCAATCATAGGTTTATTCTTTACTTATCGTTTTTATGAAAATGTTAGGGTACATAAACCTTTAATTTACAGGTGAAAATTTACTACCTACATAAATTCTTCGGTATTGTTCCTTTTAATCTTTTATAAACCTTTTCTTATTTTTACTTTTCTCTTAAATGGTCTTAAACAACGTACGTCGACTTCGACGAGTCGCGTTTATTTATGTTAAACCTTAGAACTTATCCATACTTTTACTTATTACCTGTGATCGTATTTTAAAACACTTTAAAATTGTTTTAGGTGAATTCAATTCTTATGATATAGTGTACAATTAAGGGACAACAAAATAAAATGTTGTATCATAAAGAAGTATAAAAGTTTTAATCTAATCTTCAAAGTTCGGAGTAAAAAAAAATTAGAGATTATTCGAAAGATCCGAAAATCGTCATTATCTTTCTTTCTTTCTTTCACCTCAACGAGTCAACACAGGCTGAGAAACACTGGGGTACCTGACATCGGATGGTCCGAGGAGACAGGTACCCTAAAAGGTCCGTTATCATGACTTCACCCATTTTATGTACCTTGATATAGTTTCAAAACTTACTTATATTCAATCTTTAGATCGTAAGATAAGTATCATTCAGTGTATTCACCTTAGTTTTACAGTTTAAAAATCGATCCGTTTTTTGAGTATTCAAAAGATTTTATGTATATAATATAATATGTATGATAAAAATATATACATATGTTTTCGAAAAGATGATGAGAACTATTTCCGATCTCTTTCTTGTTGTTGTTGTTTTGTCTACCTCTTTAACCTTTTGTATTTGATTTACTTAACCCTCGTGACTTATACTTTATCTTCTTCATTTTGTTTGACCTATTTTCATTTTCTAGTAGTTTATCAGGTCAACAAAAATTTGTACCGACGAGTAATCCTTCTATAGACCTCGAAACCTCTCTTTTTTTCGTTGTACACCCGTAAACAACAAAAAAAAAATTAAAGTTCTATTAAGACTTTACGTAGACCTAAAAATTTTCACTAAATTTAAAAAGATAATTTACCATCAAAATCAGTATATCTTATGATAAGAAAAGACAACTGATTAGTACTATGGTACGATAATTCACTTATTATCAATGTATTAGTGTTATCATTTTCTAAAAATGTTATCATTTTAAAATAGTCAAAAGTGTTAGTTATCGACCTGTTTTTTATTCTATTAATATTAACGTTCGGTATTACCTTTGTACTAACTAGATTGTTATATTTCATTAATGGATGTTGAACCCCCCAATTCATCTCAATACACCATACACCTTCACGTACGTACTTACATAAAAGTAGGTGAGTCGGTCAGATATAGAAAACCAACCACGCAAATTAGGTAAATGTAAATTCCATTAATAGCTAGAGGTAAAAGAAGTAACAAAACCTAAATAAAACACATCCATAAGGAAGAGAACACAAAGGACGGATCTCTTCAAGAAAATCGTAAGCAGCATTTCGACCAAACCACCACGACTTAAGAGAATTGAAGACAAACAGACGTTTCCAAAACTAAAGAGGTAGTTTAGACTTCCTCTCAGAACGACCCATCTCATAAGAACCAACATCCAAGAAGGGACAGTAGTGACATTTATATAGTACGGTAAGAGAAGACCGAACATCTCAAAGACAACTCTTCAGTCGACTATTGGAATACCCTCAAGGGAACATACTATAAACAACAAAAAGGGAACGACGAAAATTATAAAATAGAAACAGAAAGTAAAAGTAGTCAAACTAATGATACACAGAACCACACAGGGAGGAACCCAAAGAGGTCGGACCCTGAGACATACGAAGGACCTACTGATAAAGGAAAGGGTACAATCCCTTCAAAAGTCGATCATAGAGAAGTTTATAAAATAGTCCAGGAAAGAGAGAGAGAAGAGGAAGACCCTGGGGATATTACGCTTATAACCACGTAAATTGTAACAGGGTGTCCAGAGAATTCGACAGAAGTAAGGAAAAGTAAGAAAAAAGATATAAGACAAAACGTCGTCACTAAAGGTGGTAAAACGGAAGGTCCAGTGAATAGGCAAGAAAACGGAGTCAATAAGACGATAACTAAGGAAGTTCACATAACAAGTAGAGACAAACAAACATGAAATCAAGAAGATCCAGAGACCATTTGTAAAGAACGTAGAAAAGGTAAGAAAAAGGCTCTAGGACCTAGTAGAAGTGATAGTAATAAGACTTAAGGAAAAGACCTTCCAACGGGTAGAGGTGAAGTAAATCAACAAAAAGACCCCAAAAGAGAAGAGGGAAGTTGACCTTGCATTGGGAAACGAAAAAGTAAGACTAATTGAAAGACACTACACCCAAAACAAGATTGAGAACACCCTAACATCAAGAAGAACGAAGAAGACAGACAGGAGACCATCTACTCCGTTTCTCCGAATACATTCGAAAGACTACCATCCCTGACCGATAACCTTTTTGACCCTTGAAAAAGAACACTCGTCCACGAGTCATTTTGAAATTGGGTCAATAGACGACTACCCACCCTAACACGAGGGAGGACAATCAACAAACCGGACTCCACTAGGTCAGGACGGACTCCAGATGACCCCGAGATACCATCTTTATTACCACTGGAGACTCTCTCGAATACGGTTCCCGTGAAATGTCCTGTAACGACGACGGTCACGGAGGTAGGGACACCACTCGGGGAGGTGTCCTTTGGTGAGGGGGGTTGTGATCGTCCATCCGGATTAAGTTAGAGAATACGCCAGAGACGAGGAAAGGGGACCTAGAATCACACACTTTTCGAAACAAACACGGGAGATTCTTACCCCAGAGATAAAGGGGGTCAGGACACTTTCAGATATTAGTTTAAGGTGACCGGAAGTTTCAGTCTGAGGAACCCCTAAGGGTCAGGGAAAGGATCGGACCCTTTCGACTACACTCCGAGTCTTGGAAGTGTTATCACCCTCTTGAAGAAACCATAATAACAAGAGGTTAAAACCCCAACAGGTGGACCACCCATACCCTAAAGCGAAAATAACACTGAAGAAGAAACAGTGTTCTACCTCCATAGAAATGGAAAGAAACCACCCAAGGTCGTAGAAGGACATTTACCAACGAGTTGTCGATCAACGTTAAAACCACAAGAGTGGTCTCCTCGACTCACGTGTAAGAAGATGAGGTGGTAGAACTTGGTTAGAGGTTGTTCATTACACAGAATAGACCTAAAGGTTAAAAGGTTCTCAAGGTTCCCACGAAGAGGTCACGTCACGACTGTTTATAAGTTGATGGCCGAGAGACTTTTTATTTAATACAGACATTCAAATTCAACATAATTATGTTCCCTATATATCGTGTTTTGAATGTTTATTATTTATAAGACATTAGAAAGAACTTAAGGTATGGGCTAAATAGAAGTTCCTACGAAAATAACTAATAACAACTTGAGAACATAACTATCAGTTTTATACGAAATTTGACTACTTTCCCATATCGTATTAAAACTGTACTCACATACCAACAACAAAAAAATATATTCTATTTTCACTTTGTCATTTCTGTATAGAATCTTAAGTGAGTAAATAGTTACTGTACTCATTGAAGAAATGTCTTAACCTATTGTATAACAATTTTATAACAATTTATCACTTTCTGATAACAATTTAATAATTTTATAACCTTCTGATAATAGAGTTGAAAAGTACGATAAATGTTACATGGTCGATGGTTAGACTGTGTGAAAGTTCAAATTAGTAGTAAAAATTATACTTAAATAAATAAAATTAACCTCCGATTAATAAATGTTATAACATAACCAAAACGGTATGTAGCTGTACTTAGACGGTGTTCACATGTGCACAAGGGGTAGGACTTGGGGGGAGGGTGGAGGGAGGGACATGGTAGGGAGACCCAGTAGGGTCACGTGGTCGGGGCTCGTCGGATATAATACGTAGCTTGGACCTGACCACTAAGTAAAGTGTATACTATTATATGTACAAAGTTACGGTAAGAGGGTTTAGTAGGGTGGGAACGGGAGAGGGTGTCTCAGGTTTTCAGACAAGATATGTAGACACAGAGAAAACGACAGAGCGTATATCCCAATAACAAAGGTAGAAAGATTTAAGGTATATATACGCAATCACATGACATAACCACAAAAAGAAAGACCGAATGAAGTGAGACATATTATCCAAGGTCAAAGTAAGTGGAGTAATCTTGACCAAGTTTACATAAGAAAAATTACCGACTCATTATGAGGTAACACATATACATGGTGTCGAAAGAATAGGTAAGTAGACGGTTACCTGTAGATCCAACAAAGGTACAGGACCGATAATATCTGTCACGACGCTACTTGTAACCCCATGTGCGCAGAGAAAGTTAAGACCAAAGGAGCCACACATACGAGTCGTCACCCTAACGACCCAGTATACCGTCAAGATAAAGGTCAAAATATTCCTTAGAGGTGTGACAAGAGGTATCACCGACATGATCAAACGTAAGGGTGGTTGTCACATTCTCTCAAAGGAAAAGAGGTGTGGGAGAGGTCGTAAATAACAGACATCTGAAAACCTATCGTCGGTTTGTATTTGAAAATTCAAATTAGTAGTAAAAATTGTAAAAGAGGTAAGAAAGAATTCAGATCCATTAGTTATTTTGTTATTTGTTCCGGGACTGATCATTAAATAGACAATTATAGACACTACATTTAAGAGAATGGTACCAGTATAAACACGATGGTAACATTGTAGTTACTTACTTGTAACTCTTTTCTAAAATTGGTGTGTGATAATGTCTTTGTTACCTATATTTATTAGAGTTCTGGTATTTATTATCGTTACACATCATTTCATGAATCCTTAGTTACTCAATACTCATAAATATGGAAAAACTCATAAATATGGAAAAATTTTTATATTGAACAAAATCAAATATACAATTAAAATTATAATCGAGTTACTACAAATTATTTACCAAGTTGTAAAGACCTTTCTTGAAATTTATGAGAGTCCTCGGTATACTGAGGTAAAGTCTTGTGGTAATGGATGACCAAATTATATTATCAGATTGTCAGGTTTTTAGAGTCTTGGAAGACCTTCTTGTAATGTATCGGTCTATTATAGTGATGAACGTGGGTTTAAGAAGAGAAACAGAAAGGAACGGGACCCCTGTTGTTAAATATTTACTGGTAGACTTCTTGATCTTGATCCAAATCAAACAATGAATTGGGATTTAGGGCGTATGAACTTATGACGAGAGATCAAATGGTAAATCGTAATGATATATAAACACTTCATTTCGTTTCAGAACTTCCTTTTGTTTTATTTTGTAGTTAAATCTTTCACTATCAAGGAGGGAAATACATAAATGTAAATATGTCTTTGTGGTTATAAAGAAAATATAGAGTACTACAAGTGGATACCAGGTTTAATTATTAGTCGAGTATCAACTTAGGTGTGGAAGAAAAAAATCTGTCACTCCGTTCTCTCGTTTTTTTGTACGTCTCCTTAAGAAGATGATCTGGGTTTGGCCACTTAGTTTCTGTTGATCTTCTGGAGTCTAAACTACTAGGTACGGGATATAATGAAACGTACGTACGTATGTGTGTGTGTACGGATCGGTGTGTGTAAATACAAGTCAGGGTGTTTCAGTGTTGGTCGTAGATCCGGTTTCGATGTATTTGAACTAATGACACACGGGAGTCCGAAGATCTTCGAAGTAAAGAGGTGAGTCCAACTCGATACCCAGACTAGTTCTCGTGACTCATACTCCAGAGGACGTCAAAGTTCACACCGATGTGTTCACGGACATTCCGAACACTCACCTCCTAGGACGAAGTCTGATTTCGGAGTCAGTAATTTTTTTTTTTTTTTTTTTTTTTTTTAAATTTATTTCGGAGTCAGTATTTAGAGGGATTGAACTCCGGGTCTACGAAGGTAATTACTCTAAGAACGAGAGGGGAATGAAGATCTAGGGAATCCCTCCCAGTTTGTCGGGGATCACTGTCCCTCTTCTCATACGTCCTTTGGACCCATCTGAAGGTGGAAGGGGTCTTTTACTCCCTGAGTGAGTTCTGGTTTGGGACTTTTTAGTCTATTTCAGTTTTCAATAGGGGTACGTGTTAATTTAAAGGTTATATTAAGGTTCAAAGTTTACCGAAAGAGGACTTTTGAGAGATTTCTTTCTTTAAAACATTAAGGAAATTCGTCGGATAGAAAAGTAATAGATTGGAGTCGGAAAGGTCGAACACTCTTTCAAGACGACAGAGAACCTCCCGGAAAACCTTCCGGGACACTTCCGAGGGAGACGAAACCATGTAGAGGTTCTAATCCTGTCGTAGTAGAAAAGACAGTCGCAGATATGTGTCTTTCAATACTTCTACTCTCTGGTCGTGTTTTTCATGACTATTGGTCCGTCCGACGTAGGATACTACCTCTATTGTATAGTCGTACTATTACTGACTATACAGGTTTCTATATTGTCTACATTTTCTAGATTTTTGATGGTCTAAATAATAAGGTATAGGACACCGGTAGGGGTGTATTATATTCGATCTTCCTTAGATTTTCCAGTACACCAAGGGTAAAAACATGACTTATCTTCCATTTAGATTCTGTCACTTATCACAGAACCGTTTCTAGAGTGTCCACCGGTTTTGTCTTGATTTTTTTTTCCAGTCCTAGGATCTGGATGGGGAGGTATGGTGTCCAGTAAAGACGAGACGTATATACTTTGACGTGCATAAGACCACCACAGTAGACGATCTCTTAGTCACCGAAGAACCGAATCCCTGTTTTCCAGTAGTCACGAATCCGTACTCGACACCGACTAGTACGGACGTACAAGTCGGAAGAGTCCAGGTGAGACGACCCCTGAAGTCTTTAGATTCTTATAGACTGACACGACTCATTTCTACCTCTGGAGTCGTCTGTGTGTTCTTATCTGTCATACAGAGACAAGAAGCACGGAATATTCATTCAGTGAATCGTTGATCACGGTCCGAGAAACGAACCGATTCATAACCCCTGGATCATTACGAGTTTAAGATCGATTTCCCTATGAGTTCTCAAACGAGACTGTCCATTCTGTTCATAGAGGAGTTTCCTTGAAAGAGTAAGACTGAGGTGTTCACTGAATCCCTTAAGTTCTTGGAGTACAGGGGAGTAAATCGACAGTTTCTACTAAGAACTCAAATACCGTTTTATTCCTCGCGATCCTTAGACAGAGAGATAGATCGGTTTTTGACATGACCTCCTCAGATAGACTACATTGGTAAAACCTTAAGACTTCCGATGGTTTCGGAATGTTTAAGGACCCCCTTAAAATCTACCATTTAACATCAATTAAAACCAGTTAAGTCTAGAACCATCCCCTATCATCGATGGGTAGGGGATATGAGTAGGAGTATCATCTGTTGAAATGTGTACAAGGATCTCGTCAAACGTGTCCCGAACACCCACAGTGTCACCTACGGTAGTCGTTAGTCTAACGACTGTTCTAATGTATGATTTTCCGGTTATCGGTAACAACATCGTGTAACAACATTCAAAAAGAGCGATACCATTTTACTGAAAGTGCCTTAAATTTGTTACTCTCGGGAAAAATAGAGAGGGAGAGAGGACAAAAGGGGGAAAACCTTCGGTCTACAATTTCAGATCCTGTAAATTTTTATCTGTGTATATACCCTTTTTAATCTTTCAGTGACACATACGGGTCTTTTTCTGTGTCCAAGTATTTTCTGGACTTTCTGCAATTCAAATGTAGAGTCGACTAGAAACGGTGTCTCTTGCGGATGATGTGGTTCTATTTATTTATTTGTCCTCGTTTTTTTTAAAAATAAAAAGGACCTCTTTCCTTTCTTAAAATAAAGGTCTTAATAGCGTAATAATATATATTTATAGGTCACAAGTTGTTTTTCAGTGCACCGTACGTTTCTCTAACATTTCTACCAGGTAAGTTTCCTTTTTTCCTCTTAGTAGTCTTTGACAGGTACTTTTTCTTGATTACTGTCTATATGAACTGTCGTCAAAACTTTGTTAGAATTTCTATGAGTTTCTTGAACTTTTTCTACGTCTCTCTCAGTTATTTTCCTGTATACTTGTATTACCTTTATAGTTATTTCTCTCTCTTTTCGAATTTTCCTTTCCCTTTTCTTTAAGACCTCAATTTTCCATTTTATTAACTTTAAATTTTAAGTAATCTCCTTAAATTTTCATCTAAACTCGTTTGTCTTCTTAGTCACTCGTATGGGTGGATCACTGTCTAGTAGTTATTATAATTCATTTTTGACTGTCTTAATTTCCCTCTTTATCTATGAAGATGCAATTAACTCATGGTACGAGCGTTATATCTATCCTGTTGGTTTGTCTTCAATTTATTCCTCTGACTCCTGAATTTATTGTGTCATTTGGTCGATCTAGGTTGTCTGTCGATGTCTTGTGAGTTGGTTTTTGGTTATCGTAACCGTACACCCTACAAAAAGTCATGTTTGATGCACAATCCGGTGGTTAACTTAGAGTCATTTAAAACTTTCTATCTATAGTATGTTTCATAGAGGAGGTTAGTGTTGTTTTAGTTTATTCTTAAGTTTTAATTTGTTGTATTAAAATTAGTTCGTTACCTAGTTTTGTCTTTAGTGTTCCCTTTAATTTTCCATTAATATCTAGTTACTTTTACTTTGTGTGATTTGGTTTTGAATAACCTATGTCACTTTCGTCACGATTGTCTCTTTAAATCTCGACATTTACGTATGTAATTTTTTATTATCTGACATGTGGACTTTGCTTGTACTACAACATTTAGTTGATATGAAGTTAAAAAATTTTTTCTTGTCTTTTTTTCTATGTCTTACTATGATCGTAATACCGTCGTACTCTATAAGGAGAAAAGAGAGGGGTAAAATTTTGTTGGATAATCTGTAGGTAGGTGTTTACCTTCACGAAGGTGTCCTCCATACTCTGTGTCGTGGTATACGATTGAACGGGTGTCCATGTAATCTTAGATCCGTAACCTAGAGTCTTCCATTTCTAAAGCTTGAGCCATTTCAACGGGGTGGGAGAGAGCGACACCGGTCCCATTTTTGGACCTTTCATGATTGGACCCGTCTATGAGTATTGTTTCTTTCTTGGACACCTTCAGATCGGACGGACGCTCCTTTAAGGTCTTGTGGTAACGTCACCCTTCCTATGGTCAAACCAACGTGACCTTTCCCCTTTTCGGGCGATCTGGGGGTGGTTGTTGTTGGGTCCCACTGTGACGTGTTCCGATACGATAGGCGTCCGGCGTTGAAGAGGGCACCTCCTTCCCCTTCAACCATATAAAGACCGATGGAGTCAACACACCCAGTGACGACCTCTTTAGGTAAATAAAGGTCGTCGTAGGTCTGAAAACTCCACTCTGGAGATACTGACTTCCCTTCCTCCTGTTTCTAATTCTTCATCCATTCTTGTAGTTTCTCTGTGTCCAGGACGACTGACGAAGTTCTTGAGTCATCCTTCACACGAGTGTTCGAAGACCCTTATGACAGTGGGTTTCTAGAGAGGTAGACCCTTTTAGTTCCTTTATATAGTAGAAGGTTACTATAGTTATTAAGAGGTTGTTGACTCGAGCTTTCACACCTTATCGTACTAGATCGAATTATTCCTTAAGTTTTATCAACAAAACTTCATTAAGTTGTTCGATCTTATTTTGAGTTATTCTGTTAAGTTACTTTATAACTTTTTATCATTATATTATTTCGACTAAAAAAGTTTCTTTACCTTTAGGTAATTTTTTTTTTCTTCGTTTATCTTTAAGACCTCGACTTATTAAGTTCTTTACTCTACTTCTTACGTTATCTCTCGTAGACATCATTTCATCTCGTCTACCTTCTGTCTTTTTAATCGAATGTCAAACTTTATTGTGTCTCCTTTTGTTTCTATTTTTCTTTCTGATGTGTTAGTTGCTCTTAGGTAGGTTTCCTGTTTGTATTTTTTTATTCCCTTCTTTCAAATAAATTTCTTCATTATCGACTCTTTAAGGGTTTGGACCTCTTTCTGAACCTGTAGGTTCCAGTACTTGGATTTTCTGGTGGGATATAACAGTCACGGTTTTCTGAAGATTCTATGTAATATTACTTTGACTTTTTAGTTTCTATTTCTTTCTTGGAAGTTACATCGGTCCCCTTTTTTCTTACATTGGATGTTTCCTTGGGAATAATCCATAGTCGTCTAAAGAACCTTCTTTGAGATATCCGACTCTCTCTCACCTTACTGTATAAGTTTCTCGAATTTCTATTTTTAACGGGTGGTTTTATGAGACAAGGGTTTCAATAGGAAGTCCATACTTCTGAAAGGGTCTGTTTACTTTCGATTCCTTCAAGTAGTAGTGATCTAAACGGAACGTTCTTTACGATTTTCCTTAAGAGTTTCGACTTTACTTTTCTGTTTTTAGTCACTGTACTGTGTACTTTCATATGTTGTGTGACCATATTTACTTTTTTTATACGTCAGTCTAAATCTTTTATACTCACGATACATTGTCCTATCACACAATTGGTGAATTATATCGTACTTCCTATTTCTAATAATTTTATTGACATCGTTGATCTTAAACAATTACTTACGTGTTACATTTCCTCCATTTAGCATTGTAGTTTTTAGATTTTCCCTCTTCATTTTCCTCAGAAACTTCCTTTTACTTCTATTCAACGATAGTCGTATGTTACCTGGTAAAATAGACACTCTACAAAGTACAATCGGAGTACCATTGTCGTTTTGTTTTTTGGATCTCACCTAAGTGTTTTCTTTTTTCTGCCCCTTGTCTTGTGGGGTTTTACTTTTTAGTGGTTAAATGTTTCCGTCCGTCTTTATCTCCCTTTTTTTCTTGTCACGTTTATATTTTGTTGGTCTTTCGTCAGTTATTCTACCGTAATGATTCAGGGAAGTATCGTTATTAACGGATTTATATTTTACTGACTTAAGACGTTAGTTTTCCATTTCTCACCGATTTCCCCATTTTTTCTTTTAGGTTGTTATACGACAGATGTTCTCTAGTGAATTCGTAATTTCTGTGTGTGTCGGAGTTACATTTCTCTACCTTTTTCTATGAGGTATTCTCACTTTTGGTTTTCTTCGTCCGAATATAGTCTGTTTTGTCTAATTCACTTTTACGTCGTTCTCTGTTTCCTCCAGTAATATATTGTTATTTTCCTAGTTAAGTAGTCCTTCTATTTTGTTGACATTTATATATGTTTGGGTTATAGTCGCGTAAATTTATATAATTCGTTCATGATTGTCTAGAATACACGAACTGTGCTAATCAGGGAGTCAGTACAGGTTGTTAAACGCTGGGACACCTGACATCGGGTGTTCCAAGGAGACAGGTACTCTAAGACGTCCGTTCTTGTGACCTCACCCATCGGGAAAGGAAGAGAACCCCTGGAAGGGTTGGGTCCCTAACTTGGGTCCAGAGGACGTGACGTCCGTCAAGAAATGGTAGATTCGGAGGTCCCTTCGGGTTGTTTAGACTTCGGTCTTTATTTGTTATGTTTTTATCAGTCCCTGAAGTTATCGGGTGAAAGTCGTTATCCATTAGATCTGTTTTAGTCGTGCCATTGATACCTAAAAAATTTTGACTTCCTATTAAAGAAATATCGCAACGGTATGTAGTTACTCTTAATCAGTATATATATATATATATATATATAGAGGGGAGGGAGAACTCGGGGGGTGAAGGGAGGTAAGGTGGGGAGATCCAACAGTGTCTCACGGTCCGATCCGAGGGACACAATATATCGTCGAAGGACTTTCAATAGATAGAATGTGAACTATCACATATGTACAGTTACGGTGAAGAAGTTAAACAGGGTGGGAGAGGAAGGGGGACGACACAGGTGGTCTAGACGTAGAGATAAAGAAGAGACATTTATCCAAGTGGTCATGATAAAAAGATCTAAGGTATATATACATAATTATATTCCATAAACAAAAAGAGAAAGACTGAATGAAGTGAGTATATTGTCCGAGATCCAAGTAGGTAGAGTGATGGTGACTGAGTATAAGTTTCCGACTCATTGTAAAGTAACTTATAGACATGGGGTTGAAAAAATAGGTAAGTAGACAGCTACCTGTAGATCCAACGAGGGTACAGGACCAATAACAATTATCAGGACGTCACTTGGGACCCTACGTACACAGAAAAACATAACACCACAAGAGTCCCATATACGGGTCGTCACTCTAACTATCCAGTAGGTATGTAATCTGGTTTACATGGATTGTATATAGATATCTTGTAACGTAGGTTGTTGTCGTCTTATATGTAAAAAAAGTTTACGTGTGTCTTGAAAGAGGTCCTATATAATAAAATATCCTGTCTTTTGTTCAGAGTCGTTTAAATTCTTGTACTGTTAGTATGATTCTTAGAAAAGATTGGTGGTTTCATTTTTTGATCTTTAGTTGTTGCCCATCGACCTTTTAAATGTTTACACATGTATGTTTCCTTATGAGAGGACTTGTTTGTCACTCAGTTTTCCCTGTATTTTTTATAGAGTTCAGGTCACCAATTCTGAGGTGTGAGGGTGACGTCCCAAACTGGGGACCAGGTCCTTGATTCTAGGGTATACGGTGCACCGTGTCGGTTTTTTTTAGAACTTTGTTTACTTTTACCTTTGTGTTATATGGTTTTGGATACTCTACGTGATTTTCTTCAAGACTTTCCCTCCAAATATTGTTATTTATGTATGAAATTTTTTAATCTAGAGATAATTGTTGGATTGAAATGTAGAGTTCCGTGATCTTTTTCTTGTACGGTTCGGGTTTGAATCGTTTTACTTCTTTTATCGTATCTAGTCTCACCTATATTTACTTTACCTGTGGTCTTTTGGTTAAATTTTTCTACTTTCTTTGATTCTCAATTAAAAAAGTTTTCTATTTTGACTGTATGAAAATCACTCAGTTTCTTTTTTCTTTCTTTTGAGTTTTAGTCTTTACTTCTCCTCTGTAATGTTGATTATAATGTCTTTATTATCCTAGTGTCTTCTGACACTGTTTATTAATATATGGGGTTTCAATATATTGGATCTTCTTTACTTATTTAAGGATCTTTGTATACCGGATGGGTCTTAATTAGTACTTTTTTATCTTTTAAACTTGTTTACTCACTTCTCTGACTTAGTTCATTAGTTTTGGAAGGGTTGTGTCTTTTGTGGTCTTGATCTACGGTTGTGACCGTTTAAGATGGTTTGTAAACTTCTTAATTACGGTCAGGAAAAGTTTGAGAAGGTCATTTAACTTCTCCTTCCTTGTGAGGGTTTTGTAAGATGTTTTGGTCGTGATGGGACTATAGTACCGGTCTATTCCTGTGATGTTCTCTTTTTTGATATCTAGTTATAGGGACTACTTATGTCTCCGTTTTTAAGAGTTGTTTTATAATCGTTGGGTTTAACTTCATGTGTAATTTTCCTAATGTGTGGTTCACCCTAAATAGTGACCCGACGTTCCTACAGAATTGTATATGTTTAGTTATTTACACTATATTGTGTCATTGTCTTATTTTCTATTTTTAATATTTTAATAGAGTTTTCTATGTCTTTTTCGTAAATTGTTTTATGTCGTGGGAAAGTACTGTTTTTAAATGTTGTCAACCCGTATCCTCCTTTTTCGGAGTTGTTTTATTTCCGGTATATACTGTTTGGGTGTCAATTATAATATGAGTCACCATTTTTTGACACTTCAAAAGGAGGTTCAGTTCTTATTCTGTTCCCACCGATGAGAATAGTAAGTTTAAGTTACATCATGACCTTAAGGATCGGTCGTGTTAATCCGTGATGTTTCTTTGTGTTTCTTTCTTTTTAATCCGTTATGTTTCTTTGTTTTTTATTTTTACGAAAAATAAAAGGTAAGTCTTTTTTCTTAATAGGTGTTTGTTATGCTCGCGAATTCATCTTTTAAGGTTTCTGAGTTGGTTATTTGGAAACAGTGATTAGTTACTTAAGTCATTTCAACGTCCTATAATTTTTTAGTTGTATGTCTTTAGTCAACGTTACTTTGTAGACTTTAAAATATTTTATACAGGGTAAGTATCCCTAAGGTACCACCGAGTCTGTCATTTCTCAGACGGACGTTACACCCTCTGGCTCAAACTGGGGATCCAGACCTTCTAGGGGACCTCTTTCTTTATGTTACGTGAGGTCATAAGAACGGACCTGTTAGGGTACCTACCTCCTCGGACCTCCTGATGTCAGGTACCCCAGTGTTTCTTATTCTGTGCTGGCTCGTTGAAGTGAAAAGTGAAAAAGGTAGGGTAAGTATTATCGTAGTTTTTGATGTTTTATGGATCCTTATTTAAATTGGTTCCTCCCCTTTCTAGATATATTGTTTTTGATATTCTGAAACAACTTACTTTAGCTTCCGTTGTGTTATCTTCCTATAGGATACGAGTACCTAGTCTTCTTAATTATGATAATTCTACAGGTACGATGGGTTTTGGTGGATATCTAAGTTACGTTAGGAATAGTTTCAAGGTTACCGTAAAAAGTGTCTTTACAAAAAAATTTTGAATTTTTAAAATACCGTAGTGTTTTCTGAGGTTTATCGGTTTCGTCAGTCCTCTTCCTTGTTTCGGTCTCTGTAGTATGAAGGACTATAGTTTCATGTAATGGTTCGAGATCATTATGACCGTAATTTTTATCTGTGTATGTACTCACCTTACCTTATCTCTGGTCTTACGTCGGGAGTGTATTTGGCTCTTAGTTAGAAACTGTTCTCACGGTTTCTGTAGGTTACACTTTTAAGAGAAATTGTTTACCACAACCCTTTTAACTCATTGGTGTCCGTCTTTTTACTTTGACCTGGGGATAGAATGTGGTTAGTGTTTTTAATTGAACTTTTCCCATTTTCTGAATCCGACCCGGAACTCCCGTTCCTGTAATACGATTCACTCTATAGTAATTTTCTTTGTGTTTATGATAGCGATAGTGAATATACATCTTTAGACTTTTTCGGTATGGGAATTTTTGTCATTTTACCACTAATGGTCCCGGACCTAATACCTCCTTATCTTCTACGAATTCACATGTTTGAACGTTGATCCTCGATTTCGCGAGTTCTCGATTACATGTCACATCACTAATATCTGTTGTTATGACATAATATCTGTAGTTGGATCGAATTTTTTCTTTACTGTTAATACACCATCTCCACAATCGATTACGATGTTACCGTCAGTATAACGTCATATATTTACATAGTTCAGTTGTACAACATACGGAGTCTGAATGTGTTACCACGTACAGTCCATGTAGATTTAAATTTTTTCTTTAAAGAGTTTAGTTATTCGATTAAGATGTTGAGTTTATTGATTTTTATTCCTGTTTGATTCCTCAAGGGACCATCGGGTCACCAACCTTAAGACCCGAAAGTGACGACACTGAACCTATGTCAGGGACCAACCCCTTGAGTCTATAGGGTGTTCGGCGTGGCGTGTCGGTTTTTTTTGTTTGCTTGATTTGCGTTTCGATCGTATTTTCTTTATTCTAATTTCTTCTCTTTCGACTTTATTGTGTTTTATTATCTCTTATCTCTTTTGATTATTTTGGTTTTCTACTAAGAAACTTTTCTCGTTGTATTCACTGGTTGGTGACCGGTTTGTTCGATTCTTTTTTTTCTCTGAGTTTAATGATTTTAGTCTGTACTTTCACTTCTGTGATGATGGTTAAAATGTCTTCAGTTTTTCTAATATTGTCGCGCAATACTTATTAACATACGGTTGTCTAACCTATTGTTTACTTTACTTGTTTAAGGACCTTTGTATTTTAGATATCCGATTTGGTGTTTCTTTATCCTTTAGAATTGCAAGGATATTGATGATTCCGTTGACTTAGAAAAAAAATTAAAGTTTCACTATAAACATGTGGCTACAAACGTCGTCATAATGAGTGTTATGACACTCATTTATTGAGTTCACAGGTAACTATCTACCTACCTGTTTGTTTTATACGATTTGTGTACGTTACTTTATAATAAGTGAGAATTTTTCCTTCCTTTAAGATTGTATACGATGGTACCTACTTAGAACTCTTGTAATACAATTCACATATTCGGTCAGTGTTTTTCTACTTATGATATGACATACTAAGGTGTATATACTCCATTAATCTTATCAGTTTAAGTATTTCTGTTTCTTGTCTTACTACATAATAGTCCCCGATCCGTATTCCTCTTTCTCCCTTAAATCACAAATTACCCATGTCTTAAACTCGAAACGTTCTACTTTTATCAATACCTCTACCTACCTCCAATCCCATCGTGTTTTAATACTTACGTATATTATGGTGACTTACCATATTGATTTGTGTCAACTACCATTTAAAATACACATAAAATGGTGTTGAAAAAATTTTTGAAAAATTTTACCTTCGCAGTGGTCACAATCCATAATTTCTATTCAAATCGTGACTGGCCTCTGAAGAAAGAATATTTTTCTTAGTTTTAGAAATCTTACGTTTTGTTTGTTTGTGTTTCTCCATTAAGAACTAGGGTCGAGAAAAGACCTAGAAGTAGATTCTCTAACCGAATCCCGGGGGAAAGGACAGGGACTGGAGGAAAAACTGAGGTTTCGAAGAGAGACGAGTTAGAGACACATGTCAAAGGGTTTAAGAAGAGTGACACTTTAAGTTTGTCCGTGTGAATGGAGATTGTCGAACATATTCCCTAGACATGTAGTAAGAGATGGAAAAAAAAAAAATTTATTTTATGTTCATAATTCAATAATCGTAGGAGATTCATGACTCCCCCGGACCCAAGCTAGGGACCAGTCTCTTGATTTAGGGTGTACGGTGTTGATTCTCAAGGTGACGACGTTGATTTCTACAGTCTACGGTGTTGTTTTTAGTTTCTAGGACGCACGGTGTTGATTCTGGGTTGTGTCGGTTTGTTTATTTATGTTTTAAATTAAAATTTTTTTTCGAAAGTCGTAACTACAGTGACTATTAGTAAAGACTAAAACAATAGGGGAGTGTTCTTGTCGTTGATCGTTGATAAGTGTTTGTTGCTATCGTGACTCTTAGGATCGTGAACTCCACTCCGACTATGTGGGAGTGGCACGGTGTCTTCGTTCCTGTTTATCGTAGTCTTCCCATTCTCCTTACCGACGCACGGTTGACGGGACGGGGAGGGACTCCGACTCTCCAGAGGGGACTCGGATGTCAAGGCGGTCACCCTTTTCTCTCGGGTGCTACCGGTAGGTCTAGCGGACCGTAATTCTCAGAGAAGGACCCTCGGAGATGAGACCAGAATGGGTGTCCCTGACCCCCCTTAGACACCCCGAACTGGTGACCCTTAGACTAACCCTACTTCTTCCCCCTTCAGGGATACCCTGAAACATTATTTTATACTAAAGAAATTTTGACGTTGCTGATTATGGATCAGAACCTACTTCTGTACAAAGTGAGTCGGTCAAGAGGGACCTCTTAGTTGTGTTCATACCTAGAGAACTAAAAACAGAGAAGTGGTTCACTTAGTCTTCTCTTATACTTAAGATGGGTGTGAACCTTTTTAAAAGATTCTCAGTGTCACTACGTTTCTATCTAACTCGATGGAGTCCTCTATCACTGTAGGTTCAAAACTTTGATTCAACCTTCCAGTCTACCCCTACACTGCTCATTAAATTCGTACTCCCAACCAGATGTACTAGAATTACCCAAAAAAAAGGGTGGTACTCTTTGGATCTCCGTCTTTCTTACTACACTCTCATCGATACCCTACCTCTCGTGATTGAGTCTCTTTCTCCACCGACCATTTTACGTGAGTCATATATAGTTAAGGTTAGAGGGTCAAGTAGTGTGGTAGTGATGATACATATTTTGTCCATTGATTACTCTTGGATGACATATCGTGTCCCTTGAGATGAGTCACGAGACGCCGTTGGATTTACCCTTCCTTCAGGTTTTGTCTCCCCTATATACATATGCATATCGACTAAGTGAAACGACATGTCGTCTTTTATTATGTTGAAACATTTCGGTGACTTGAGGTTATTTTTTCAAAAAGTTTTTCTTGTAAGTTATTACTCCTCCTTGTCTTCCTTGACGAATACGGTGACGTGGATTATACTAGACCGGAACCCTTGGACCCCTTTCTTTAGACTGTTACATAGGAAAGACCCTCGACACTGGAGGTTGAACTTGAGTCCAGTCGGGTAGATCACTTGAAGGGAACTTTCACGAAAAGTTCATCGTATCTGTACATATGGCTCTTCCGTCACCGTGGGGTAAGGTCATGAGAACGGACCTTTTGGGGTACCTGTCTCCTCGGACCATCCGACGGCAGGTACCCCAACGATTCCTAGCCTGTGTTGACTTGTTGAAGTGAAAGTGAAAAAGAAAGTACGTAACCTCTTCCTTTACCGTTGGGTTAGGTCACTAGAACGGACCTCTTAGGGTCCCTGGCCCCTCGGACCACCCGTCGGTAGATACCCCAGCGTGTCTCAGCCTGTGCTGACTTCGCTGAATCGTCGTCGTCGTCTGTACATATGTGATAGTACACATTTTATCAATCACCCTTCGACGACACATTGTATCCCTCGGGGCGGACGCTACTGGATCTCCTCGCCCTACCCCCCTCCCCTCCCTCCGAGATCTCTCTCCCCTATATACATATTAATCCTGACTAAAAACAACGTGTCGTGTTTGGTTGTGTTTTAACATTTCGTTAAGAGGTAGTTAATTTTTATTTAAATTTTTTTTAAAATTCATGAAAGGTCTAAAACGTTTACTTGATTTTAATAGTACAAAACCTACCTATAACCAATAAATAACAATATATCATTTGGTGGATTTTTGAATCGTAGAGTCTTCTTGTTTATGGATAATACAGTCAAAGACTCCCATCGAATAGACTCTCTCCGAGTCGACCTACAAAGACTGAGTGTCAGAGAGATCTCCAACGACAGGTCGAGAATCGATCCAAACACCAGTAGAGATCCGAGTTTACCTCGGTCCCTTAAGTGAATAAAGTAAAAAATTAAAAATAAAATATAACGTTATATCAAATAAATGTCACAACACAATCAAAGTCCCCATGTTGTTTCACTAAGTCATCATGTATATGTATATAGATAATAAAAAGATTAATAAAAGAGTATATCCGATAATATCTTAGAACTCATCTCAAGTGACATGATATGTCATACAGAAACAACTAATAGAGAAAATATATATCGTAATATATATACAATTAGGGTTTGAGGACTAAAGTGAGATTGGAAAGGGGAAACCATTGGTATTCAAACGAAAGATACAGACACCTAGATAAGACAATCATACCAGGAAACATTGTAAAAAAAATTCTAAGGTGTACATTCGTTACAGTGTACCATAAATAGAAACAGACTTAAGTGAACCATAATTATACTATTAGAGATCTAGGTTGGTACAAAGACGATTACATCGTAAAGTAAGAAAAATACTGACATTATAAGACATTATATATGGTAGATCTTATACTTTCTAAAGGACGTTGAGTTCTTATTCTCTTTTTTTTCGACGGGTTATTTTATACCTGTTTCCTAAACTTGTTTTTAATGTGGTTTCTTCTATTTGTTGGTTATTTGTCTATTCTTCTATAAATTAAAAGTGATCAGTAATCCCTGTGTTTTTAATTTTACATGTCACTCTATGATAAAGTCTCAGTATTCTTATCGATTTTAATTTTCTGATTTTTATGGTTCGTGACAATTCCTACACGTCTCGTTCGATCTACTAGTATGTAGTACGGGTACCTTAGATATGGAGTACATTGAACTTAAAATTTTATTCTTTTTTCAAGTTTTATACATTTGAATTGTTAAAGATCTTAACGTTCCCTACAAAGTGTCTCTAACTTATTATGAACCTTTGAAATAACGGGACATGAGTCTGTTTTTCTTATACATACTCATTGTATTAGTGAACTTAATGTACATTTGTTTCTATATATACGTCTGTCTATATCGAAGGTTTAAAATATGGACTCCCTTTTATGAAGTAAAAGTCTATAAAAATCAGTAAATACCCATTCCTAGTATACTATTTGGAGTATCTTTTAGAGTCAAAGTGTTCAGTTTTTAATTACCTATGATGAAAGAGTAAAGAGTCAGAAAACTGATTCTAGTTGACATAATACTCCTGAACGGTCTACTGTGTCACGTTTCTTAGACGGACGGTTACGTTGTCTGAGTTCTCTGAATCTAAGTTAGGGACCCGACCCTTCTATGGGACCTCATCCTTTACCGTTGAGTTGAGGGAGGTCATAAGAACGGACTTTTCAAGGTACCTGTCTCCTTGGACAACCCGATGTCAAGTACCCCAGTGTTTCTTAGTTGTACTGATTCGTGTCATGTGTGTGAAAGAATTTAGAGTCACGTTTTGGATCTTGACTTATTCACTTCATATCAAAATTTTCGATTAAATTTAAAATTTTATGTGAAGATATATTGAATAAATTTTATAAACAGAAATAAAAAAAATAAACCGACACGGTCCAAAATTAACGTCGTACGTCTCAGAAACTAGAGACGCCATCGTACTTCCTATAAATCAACACCATACCCCTGAGAAAATCACTAGAGAGTCAAAACTGTGTACATGGAGTGAGTGAGAGTGTATGTTGGACAACGGGTCCTGAGGACCTCCTGTCTGACTCTCATGGACAGTGGTGTCGAAAAGGAGAACCCATTAGGTCTCGACAAGAGGATCACGACCTGAAAGGAAGTATGGACTACCCTTTTTCCCAAGCTCTCCTGAATAGTGACGTCAACCTTAGGGACTCTTTGATTTCTTGATTTAAGATGGCCAGTCGACTACTTGTGAAACCGTTTCTCTTGAGACATTCTTCGTTGACCGTCTCAGGACTTAACTCTTGGTCCTGAATTTGACCCTTTTTTTAAAGGTCTAGAGTTTTGTCCCCGAACGTAAGTTACTGACGGACGGGGAGTCCGTAACGTGGACAAAAAGTGGACGGACATGACAGGACCCAAGGTTTGGGTAAAGGGGGTCAGTTAATCCTTACTGTACACTGGACACTGTTGTGACCAATGTGTTTCGATAAGGACGTAGGTCTAGTCGGACGTCACGGGTCCCTCGAGGTCGTATGGTGTAACTGGATTCGTAATCTTGGTGTTCATACTCTGACTTCGGGTGGACCCGTGCCCCTCTCACTTCTTCCCTCAAATGTTTGACTCTGGTAGGTTACAATGGACACCTTCCTCGGGACGTCTCATTACGTCCAACACACTTCTCTGGACCTGTTCTCACCTGTCTCTGTCACTCTGTCCTCTCTAGGCGATTCTTTTTCATGACTTCTCTCTACCCTCCTTCGTTCCCCTCTTTGTCTTAGGGTCGATTCGTCCTTAGAGGACTGAATGGACCGTCAGTCGTGGTCCCCTGACCATCGTCTCCTTCCTCGTCGTCGCCATCGAAACCGCCGTCCGCTACCGTGAGACCGTCTTCACCGTCTCTGTGAACCCACGGAGACTTAGGAGGGTCGTGGTCGTCGACGAAAATAAGGGCGACGAAACCCAGATCCCCTCAAGGTCCTCGAGGGCAATTGGTTACTCCCCTTCCTACACTCGGGGTCTTTCAGACACAGTAGTGAACGCAGGTCTTGTACCTCATAGGTCTTCATGGTGGGGTGAACATAAACGTAACTCCAGTAACTACCGCCCCCACCCTCCCCCCGTGTCTCCCCCCAACCACTTCTGTTTACTTTTTGTGTCCTTTTCATTCAGCTTTAAACTCCTGTCAGTACCAATTGAAATGGACAAGCCAAAGTCCCCAAAACTTGTCCGTGCGCAGGGTGAGGTAGGGGTCGGTACGATAAAACATCTCTTCTTAAGTCGTACCGTCCCTTGGGACTGAGGGGACTGGTATCTGGGACTGGTATCTGGGGGCAGGTTCTCGCGAAGTCTCAATTACGAGTCGTCTCAACTACTAAGACACGGGTTCGCCCCTCAGTCTAAGTCTCTCGTCCTTCGTGGGTGTCCTCTCGTCCCGCACACCTCTATTTTCCTATCTTCAGGTCCTTGAAACAGTCTAAAGTTGCGACAAGGTCGATATTCAAACGGTCCACCATTCTGACACCCGATCTTTGATCATTTCAGAGTTGTATGAATAGAGACTTTACCCTTAGTAAGGTCAGAACTTCCTTACGATAGTAATGATTGGTACATGGACAAAAGGAGGGTCAATCCCTAGATCTTCTCGAATGGTCCCTTCAAGTATCTTCTAAGGCACCCTAGTGCTATACGAAAGGGTCAGTTGTGGGAGGCGTCGGTGGACCTCAGTACGACCCACCAGGAAGTAACCCATTCCTCCCCGACCTACGGGGCGACTCGGACTCGTCCCTTCACGTTCCGAATCTGCGGAGGGTCGAAGGTTCGCCTGGAGATCGGGGTGCGGAGGAGGGGGTGGTAGGTGTGGATTACGAGTGGGAGGAAAAGGTTGGTAAACGGGTCGACGGGGAACGAAGGCCGACGACAAACGGTTCTACAAGGTCACTGGGACGTGGGAGTAGATGACATTAAGTCAGGAGACGATCTTTCGGGCGGTTCGAACTACCACGAGTTCTCAGGACGCCCTCAAATTGGGGCACGACCGAAGACAGATGAGAATGTGTGAGTGTTTGAGTCATGACTGAGGTTTGTACACGCGCGAGGGATTGGTGTCCGTGAGTGTTTTACTGTGACCACGTGGCCCCGTAGGTCCACTACAAGTGTCGAGCCGTAATTCGCGTGTCGTGTGTCGTCGTCCTAATGCAGGACGCAGGTACTGAGCTTATTTGCACGAGACATTTTGGGCTAACGGGTCGTGGAGCTGGGAGGATGTGGGACGAGTTGTCCAAAGACCTAGAGGGGCAACCTCGCTGACGAGATTCGGAAGGTCCTTCCACACTCCAGGACTGAACAGGAGTCGTAGAACAGGCGTCTCTCTCTGCGAAGAGGGACGTGTGTCCTAGCGCCCCAGACTCGCGTGTCGTGTACTAGGTTCGTCGGACATCTCTGGGAGGTCCTGGCGTACGTGACGTCGCAGTATAACCGCCCATCCCCGCCTCCCACTCCCAAAACTTTCCTTTGTACCTAGGGACCATTGCGCAAAGTGTCCCTCTTGGCTACGATCAACTCGATACTAACTGGCTCGGTGTCCAAGTCTGGGTCTGGAGCCTCAGTTCTAAGGAGTCACAAGGTAACCTGTGCGGACGGAGCGCCGTGTAGAGAAGGGGAACGTCCAAGCACCAGAGCCCCGAGTCCTATAGATAGAAGTTTCTACGGGAATAAGATTAAAAGACGAAAAATTACGGTCCCCACCGTGCTCATATTTTAGAACCCCGTCCCCTGGACCCATACACTATAACCGAGAGGAGTCCGTCCCGCCGTCGCCCTCGCCCTTTCGCTAATTGGGCAGTCTTCACGCGCTCACCCTGAGCCGTGTGTCGACCCTTTCCCTTCTATACGTTCCCTCCTAAGTCCTACCGGCTGGTGCCCGAGGAAGATAGGAGCACAGATCTTCGTCTTTAGCGCCCGACTCTGGGTCTGTCCCCAAACCCCCGAGCCGGCGTTCTGGTTTAACCGTTAACGCCGTTACGTCTACAAAACGCCGTAAATTTATCCGAGACGGTGAATTCTGCCAACATTCGTTCCGAAATTTTAAGTCCGCCCTCTGTCAAAACGGTTTTACTGAAGGTTCTGGGCTCCAAAGACTAGACTTCAATAAAGATTCATACGCACTTGGTAACAGAAGTGGTCACGTTACCACTACGCTTTACCAATTCTTTCCTCCTGAAGTTTTCGGTTTAAATATTGCGACACTGATACACCCGAGTCTTGAGATGAGGACCGAAGGTGCACATGACAGTCAGAAGGTTCGAGTGTAAGTGAGGGGTGAGAACTTTAGCAGTCCTAGACGAGGGTCTCCCACGATTGTGTCGGAGGTCGTTCAGGTCGAAAAGAACTTTTCAGTCAGACAGGTCTATCTCTCCCTAATTCTATTGAGAAGGTAGCTCATGAGACTTAAGGATTCCACACGACTACGACTCGACCCCGTTCCGAGTTTTTGTTTGACTGTTTGTTTTGGGGGTTCAGGAAAGAAACTTTGTATCGTCTCACACAACGTGTGGTCCACCGTGAGTGGGTTACAAACAATTTATTACCTTTAATTAAATGACACCGTCTAAATGGTCGGTCAGAGGTACGATAGTATCCTGAGATCAGGATCAGTCGTCTCTTTGGTCTGGATGAATCCATCGCGTCGAAAGTTGACTAAAGTTTTAACACGCGAGTGTGTAAAGTCTTTGTAGGAGAGTAAAATAAACTGTACGTCTTAACCAAAGGGGTAGTTTTAAAAGTCCTTACTCTGTTCCTTTTCTTCCAATTGGGATCTCCAAAAAAACCTTTCAGATATCGGAGGATGATACTCTGTGTTTTGTTAAGAGGTCGAAATGACTCACTTGATTTTCAAATCTCGAATGGTCCGTCTAACAAATCTGACGTAGAGGAACTCTGAAGAAAAATTGACTTCGAGACTTATCTTGTACTAGTTCTCTCAACGGTTCCTTTTATGACTAAATTTTCATCAATGAACCCTGGAGTGACCACCGAGTCGTCATCTCTTAGGTGAACGGTTACGTCCTCTGTGTCAAGTCAGAGACCCAACCCTTCTAGGGGACCTCTTCCTGGGTGAGGTCACGGGAACGGACCCTTTAGGGTACTTGTCTCCTCGGACCACCCGATGTCAGGTACCCCGGCGTTTTCTCAGTCTGTGCTGAATCACTGATTTGCTGTTGTTGTTTGACTGAGACTGCTTGTTCCCTTTAAGGGTCAATTGAAGTCAAGATCTGAAGGTTCACCCTCTTCGCGTTGTGAATCGAAGTACTGGGAGAGTAGTGGAGTGAGTAGATTCCCCCTTCCTTTTTTTGACTCTTTGAGGAGACTTCAAGTGAGAGACCTCCTTCTCCGAGGGATATTCTGGTTCTAGATTAATGTCCCGATACCTTTCAAAAGAGACGGACGGGGGGGAGGGACTGGGTGGAGTAGTGTTGGTACAACAACAACTCAACGAGTCAGTACAGGCTGAGAAACACTGGGGTACCTGACGTCGTTCGGTCCGAAGGGACAGGAAGTGGTAGAGGACCTAAAATGAGTTTGAGTACGGGTAACTCATCCACAACGGTGGGTTGGTAGGGCAGGAGACATTAGGGGAAGAGGAGGAAGGAAGGAAGAAAGGATCGTAGTCCCAGAAAAGGTCACTCAGCCGAGAAGTGTAGTCCACCAGTTTCATAACCTCGAAGTAGGAGTCGTAGTCAGGAAGGTCACTTATAAGTCCCAACTGAAGTAAATCCTAACTACCCATACTAGAGGAACGATAGATTCCCTGAGAGTTCTCAGAAGAGGTCGTAGTGTCAAGTTTTCGTAGTTAAGAACCACGAGTCAGAAAAAGTAACAGGTCGAGAGTGTAGGTATGTACTGGTGACTTTTTTGGTATCGAAACTGATCTACTTAGAAACAGTCATTTTATTAGAGACGAAAAATTATACGACAGATACATAAACAGTATCGAAAAGAAGATTCCTCGTTCGTAGAAAATTAAAGTACCGACGTCCGTGGTAGACGTCACTAAAACCTCGGGGGGTTTTATTTCAGAAAGTGACAAAGGTAACAGAAGGTAAACGATACTTCACTACCCTGGGTTATGGTACTAGAAGTAAAAAACTTACAACTGAAAATTCGGTCAAAAAAGTCGAAGGAGAAAGTGGAAGTAAGGAAAAGAGAAAGACTGTATTCATTTCACTTCTTCAGTGAGTGAGCACAGGTTGAGAAACACTGGGGTACCTGATATGTCAGGTACCTTAAGAGATCCAGTCCTATGACCTCACCCATCGGTAAGGGAAGAGGACCCCTAGAAGGGTTGAGCCCCTAACTTAGATCGAGAGGGTGTGACGTCCACCTAAGAAAAGGTCGACTCGGTGGTCCCTTCGGTAAGACGGTAATCCCACCACAGTAGACGTATAGACTCCAATAACTCTAAAGAGGGGCGTTAGAACTAAGGTCGAATATGAAGTAGGTCGGGTCGTAAAGAGCACTACATAAGACGTATGTTCAATTCATTCGTCCTACTGTTATATGTCCGAACCGCATGAGGAAAGGGTTAAACCTTGGTGAGTCAGCAAGGTACAGGCCAAGATTGTCAACCGAAAAACTAGTATAGTGTCGTTAGGTTCCCATACGGGGTGAAGTGATTATGACTTCTTAGACTTCAACTTGGTAAGATACTTCTGGATGTTCTGCAAGAACTTGATTGTGGTTTTTTCCTACAGGAAAAGTGGTATCCTCTGACCTTACATTTTCATCTTTTAGTTCTCTGTAGACCTTATTGTTCGTTCAAACCGGAACCTCATGTTTTACTTAGTCCCGTTTCCGATTGTCTCAAAACGGTTCTCTTACGTGACCAGTATCGTTTATGTAAGAAGGTTGTTGTGTTCTCTGTTGAGAAGTGTACCTGTAGTGGTCTACCAGTTATGACTTTAGTCTAACTGACATAAAAATATCGGTTTCTAACTCTTTGAGATATGTCAGTCGTTTTTGTTCTGGTCCTCGACTGACACTGAGTCTAGTACTTGAGGAATAACGTTTTAAGTCTAAATTTCTTTCATCTCTTTTGGGGATCCGGTACGTGCATATTGGATTTAGTTTACGTAATACTAACATGTCACCTTCACTGTTTATCTAAGTTCCCTAATCTAGACTATCTGTCTCACGGACTTCTTGATACCTGTCTCCAAACATTGTAACATGTCCTCCGTCACTAGTTTTAGTAGGGGTTCTTTTTCTTTACGTTTTTCAGTTTTACCAACAGACTCCTCCGGAATATTTATCGACTCTTTTCTTCTCTTCGTTTTCCGTTTCTTCTTTTTCTTTCTATATAGGTAGACTTACGTCTCAAGGTTTCTTATCGTTCCTCTCTAATTTTTTCGGAATAATTCACTTGTCACGTTTCTTTCTCTCCTTTTGTTATCTTACTCTTTCTGGTCTCTAGAGAAATTCTCTTAATCTCTATGGTTCCTTTGTAAAGTACGTTTCTATCCGTGAAATTTCCTGTCTTTACAATACCTGGATTATGTTCGTCTTCTGTAATACTTCTCCGACGTTCTTATGTGTCTTTTTGATATGTTTTTTCTAGAATTACCGGGTCTATTAGTGTTACCATACTAGTGAGTGGATCTCGGTCTGTAGGATTTTACGTTTCAGTTCACCCGGAATCCTTCGTAGTGATACTTGTTTCGATCGCCCTCAGTACCTTAAGGTCGTTTGATAACTTTTAGGATTTTCTACTACGACACTTTCACGACGTAAGTTATACGGTCTTTTAAACCCTCTGAGGCATCATCGGTATCCTAACCTTTTCCAGTCAAAGTAAGGTTAGGGTTTCTTTCCGTTACGGTTTCTTACAAGTTTGATGGTGTGTTAACACTAGTAAAATGTACGATCGTTTCATTGTGAGTTTTAAGAAGTTCGATCTGAAGTTGTCATACACTTAAATCTTGAAGGTTTACATTTTCGACCTAGATCTTTTCCGTCTTCTTGGTCTTCAGTTTAACGGATGTAGGTAACCTAGTATCTTTTTCGATCTATTAAGGTCTTTTTGTAGATGAAGACAGAGTAACTGATTCGATTTCGGAAACTGATACATCTAGTGGTGGTGGTATGGTCTCCGGACAAAGGTCGTCAAGGAAATTGGACCGTATAGTAGAACTCGATAGGTTTTTAACATTTAGTATGATTTTCCGTTTTTTGTGTCGTACTTATGTGTCATTCGTAGTCTAACCAAAGAAAAAGAGTATGAATAACAACAAATCAGTGATTAAGTAGACTGAAAACACTGGGATTCCTGATATATCAGGAGGTCCGAGGAGACAGGTACTCTAAAGGGTCCGTTCTTATGACCTCACCGAACGGTAAAAGAAGAGGTCCCCTAGAAGGGTTACGTCTCTGACTTGGGTGTAGAGGAGGTAACCGTCCGTCTAAGGAATGACGACTCGGTGGTCTCCTCGGGAAAGAATATGAATCGACTAGATTGTCTTTTGTTAAACAAACGTATCAATATTGATACTACATAATTTATTTTATAACTATATGTATTAATGTAGATATAAATACGAAGTCATACTATATGTAGTTATCTTACTTACTGTCGTTACTATATTCCTAGTCTTCCTTCTTCAATACTAATAAAAGGATAATGTTCCAAAAGTGTGATGGGTGTTCTACCATATCACAATAAAGTCTCAGTCAAACCTAATCAACATTTGCAATTAACGTTCGAGATCCCTCTGGTTGTTTTTTTAAAATCTCCTTATATCGGTTATACGATTCTTTCCTCTTTTTACCTTAGTATCTACTATTTTACTAATTAATTTTGGAGTTTTCCGTCTTTTCCTCACCTTCTATTTTCATCGTTCGTTCTTGTTATGTTGTTTATTCTTTGTCATTGTTTATGTCATCTATAACTAGGTTGATACAGTTATTTGAGAAACTTACGGTCACCAGATGTTTGCATGGTTAATCGTCTGTCTTTGACAGTCTTACATAGTTTTTAGTCCTGGATGATGTCCAACAGACGTTCTTTGACTGAAAATTTATATCTGTGACTAACTTTCATTTATCCATCTCTTTTTATATGGTACGACACTTTCATTGATACATCGATACAATAAAAGTCTATCTCATCTAGAGTTCTTTTCCATGTCCCTATTCCTTCCCGTAACGTATTATTATTGTTAGAGGTTCTTCTGTATTATGAGGAATTGTACATACGTACGATTCAGTGAAGTCAGAATAGGTTAAGAAACTGAGATACCTGACATCGGGTGGTCCGAGGAGACAGACACCCTAAGGGGTCCGTTCTTATTATCTCACCCAACGGTACGGGAGGAGGTTCCCTAGAAGACCTGGGTCCCTAGTTTGGACGTAGAGAAAGTAGAGGGTGTAACCGTCCGCCCAAGAAATGGTTATCACGGTGGACCTTTCGGGTGTGAGGAATCGTACAAACACGGATTTTTGTTTCTCTGTTTTATATAATCCATTTTTGATTATCTTGACAGGTCTCCTTTACTACTTGGATGATGTATTGACCTCTGAAGTTGTGAGGGATAGTCTTTACCCGTCTAGGTCGTCCGTCTTTTTAGTCCTTCCTATGTCAACTTGATCCGTTGTTGTAGTTAGTTGACAAATACTAGTTGTAGACATCTCATGAAAGTGTTGTCGTCTTGTGTCAAAAGAGATCGAGTGTACCTTGCAAATAGTTCAATCTGGTGTAAGACCCGATGTGTCGTTTGAAACTGTGTAAATTTTCTTTTCTTTAGTACGTTAGAGCCGAGAGTCTAGTAACACCTTAATTTGATTTTTAATTGTCTTTTGATGACCATGGTTTACATAGTGAGACGACCCCCTACAACTATTACCCCCTCTATCTACTACGTACACATCCCCGTCCTCATACATCCTTTAGAGAAATGGAAGGAGGGTTAAAACGACACTTAGATTCTGGTACGATTTTTGGATTTCACTAAAAATTTTTAATACACATGACACATTTCTGCCCCTCTTAGGGTTCGAAAGACAGTCACTAATCACGTTCACTCAGAGACGTTGAAACCTCCTCTCCTTGTAGGACTTTTACAACGTCCATGACACTCAGACTTTCTAAAATATTTTTAGTATAACTCTATCTTGTTTCGTTTTTTTATAACTTTAATTTTGATACTTGTTAACTCAAGGTCGAGATGCAGTTCATGGTACATATGCAAGAGAATATGAGAGTTGTAAAATTATTCTACCCAGAGTAATAGAAACAAAATATCTACTTCTTTATCATTCTCTTCAGCCGAACTTAACTAACATAAAAGTTCCACAGTGACTCCGAGACTCTACGACCTTGGACCGATTAGACGATGTTATAGTCCATTCTCCAGACCAGGAGATCTGTACTACGACTCAGTCTCCTCCTGTATCCGTACAGTAGGACAAAGTCCCGATTACACCAAACATCAGTCTTCGAGTTACTGGTCCGTACTTAATAAATGTTAGGACATGGTTATAGACCCTCTAACTGTTAAAACGTCGTCCTTTTACAGTCACGACGGTGAATTCATTTAACGATTTTTTTTTTTTTCTTTTTTTCTTTTGTTTAGTCTGGGCATTGTTGTAAGTGTTTTATTGCTAAAATTTACGAAGTTTCAAGTTTCTTTGTTTTTAGGTTATTGAATTCAAGAATCCAACCATAATACGTGACAAAGTGGAGTAGACTTGACACCAACAAAGACAACACAAAATAAAACGGTCACCTACGTCATCTCTGTAGACCTCTTCCTTTACCGTTGGGTGAGGTCATAAGAACGGACCTCTTAGGGTACCTGTCTCCTCGGACCACCCGACGACAGATACCCCAGCGTGTTTCAACCTGTGTTGACTTCGCTGAATCGTCGTCATCGTCGTCGTCGTCGTCATCTCTGTTCCCCTTCTCACGACCCTAGGTCCTTTATTCCAAGATTAAGGTTGGGGATTGAGATTTACTGAACTGAAACTCTTTTAGTAAACCTGAAGATGAAGGTGTAAACAGTTTGTCTAGAGAACTCAACCCTCTAAAACCTCAAAGAAAGATTTAGACTGTAAGATGTTTATGTGACATTTACAGTACGACAGAAATGTCATAGAAATAAATTGTAGTTCTATGAGTGATAGACTGGAGGAGAAGTGAACGGGACTTCCGTGGTAACAGAAGACTTTCTTGACGACTTCCCCAGTTGTACTTCCTCATTCCTTTTAGTGAGATTCACTAAAGACGTTAGTCTTTTCCGACGAGGATGGTGGTCGACGAGTTATACTCCTCCCCTCCTAAAAGTTTTGTCTATCCTCCTTCCCTCCTGTCTATGGAACGGGAATATAGGGACTGTCATTTCATGCATTGTCACTGTCGTGTCTCTCTCGAATGGTGGACCTGACCGTGGTGGTCTAGAAAGAGATGAATAATTTTTACTCAGGAACGGGTTTTTCGGTGCGAAAGACGTCCAACAGTCGTCTTCGAAACATTATACCGACGAAGCACTCAAGTGGATCTTGGATTTCGTATATAGATTAACTCTGAATTTTTCTTCCCCCTCTACTTATTTCTGGTTAGAGGATTCTTACTAAGACCAAAGGAGCCTTCCATTCTGAGTGTGTTTACTTTGCTAAATCGTGTTTTTCGATATGAGTTATAAAACGTTATTGGATATTCTCTTTTCAGAAGGGCTTTTTTATCTAAGTCAAGTCAAGTCAAGTAAACGAGTCAGCACAGGTTGAGAAACGCTGGGGTACTTAACGTCGTACGGTTCGGAGGGACAGGTAGTAGTTGAGGACCTCAAGTGAGTTTGAGTGCAGGTTGCTCAGTCACTACGGTAGGTCGGTAGAGTAGGAGACAGTAGGGGAAGAGGAGGACGGAGGTTAGGGAGGGTCGTAGTCCCAGAAAAGGTCACTCAATTGAGAAGAGTACTCCACCGGTTTCATAGTCTCAAAGTCGAAATCGTAGTCGGGAAGGTTACTTGTGGGTCCTGACTAGAGGAAATCTTACCTGACCAACCTAGAGAAACGACAGGTTCCCTGAGAGTTCTCAGAAGAGGTTGTGGTGTCAAGTTTTCGTAGTTAAGAAGTCGTGAGTCGAAAGAAGTGTTAGGTTGAGAGTGTAGGTATGTACTGGTGACCTTTTTGGTCGTGGAACTGATCTGTCTGGAAACAACCGTTTCATTACAGACACGAAAACTTATACGATAGATCCAACCAGTATTGAAAAGAAGGTTCCTCATTCGCAGAAAATTAAAGTACCGACGTCAGTGGTAGACGTCACTAAAACCTCGGGGGGTTTTATTTCAGACTGTGACAAAGGTGACAAAGGGGTAGATAAACGGTACTTCACTACCCCGGTCTACGGTATCTATGTATATTTTATCTATGTGTACATATTAACTTAGTTAAACGATATGTGGACTTTCATTGTGTTGTAACATTTAGTTGATATGAAGTGAAATTTTTATTTATTTTTAGTTCTTGTTATTTTCTCTTATTCGTAATAAAAGGATAATGACGGTATCGTTTAATAATGATGAAATTACTGTAATTTGTTATGTTCAAATAATTGAATGTGAAGACACCGATATTCAGCGTACAGGTTGTCCCGAGAGTTACACGATTTTAGAACCGTCCGAACCCAGGAAAGACCTCCAATATCTCCTCTTAGGTAGAGGAAAGGTGAAGGACAAAGATCACCGGTCGTGCAAGGGACCGAGCTCCGGGGGAAGGAGGTAAAAGTCATAACCGTTCAACTCGGGAGGATAGTGGGGTGGGGTCGGAGGAGAAGACGGAGGGAGAAGATGAACCTTCTTGGGAACACTAAAATAACCTAAGTGGACCTATTTAGAAAATGGTAGACTCAGTGGTCCTTTCAATTTACCGTTGGGTGAGGTCATAAGAACGGACTTCTTAGGGCACCTACCTCCTCGGACCACCCGATGTCAGGTGTCCCAACGTTTCTCAGCCTATTCTGACTCACTGAAGTGAAAGTGAAACCTATTTAGGTCCTATTAGAGGGGTAGAGTTTCAGGAGTCGAATTAGTGTAGAAGTTTCAGAGAAAACGGTACGTTTCATTGTATAAACGTAAAGATTCCTAATCCCACACCTGAAGACCCCCACCTCCTCAAGAATGAGATGGATGGTGTTATTCATTTACGACCCGACTAACCGTCCCTGTCATTCACGACCCCGAAACTCTCTCTCTCCGACAACACCCGACCTCGTGACTCCTTCAGAGGGTCCAATCCACCCGGTCTCGGTCGTTCACCGATCTCCCTTTCATTGTTCTCACAGAATTTCCTTTCACGTGGACTACCCCACACCTCGTCCCCGAAGTCCTCTAGTGAGAAATATAGTCCCCGGTAGGAGACACGGAGAAGACGACCCTTACCGTGGGCGGGACTTAAATGGCGAACATACCGACTGACACAAGTGAGGGGACTGTCAACACAGACCCTTAGTACTCTAGAGTTTATACTCTACAAGGAGGAGATCGTTGAAGGTAAAACGGAAGAAGTTACACCGACAAGTATACTCGAGGTCTCTTTCCCTTCAATGACTCGCTTGACCACTTTGATCCTCTCTACCCTTTGCCTGACGAAAGGTAGTGTATTGAGGTCCGGAACTGTCCAATAACAAGAAATCAGTGATTCAACACATGTTGAGAACCACTGTGAAACCTGACACCGGGAGGTCCAAGAAGACCCGTGCTCTAAAGGATCGTTCTTATGACCTTACCCAACGGTAAAGGAAAAGGTCCTGTAGAAGGGTTGGGTCCCTAGTAGAGGACGCAACCGTCCGTCTAAGAACTGGTGACTCGGTGGACCCTTCGGGGACTACCCAATGATTCTACGTCAATTTAGGACTTCCACCACGAACTTACACCTCACGTACGGAGTCTAAGGAAACGGTTATTGATTCCTTCCGAAAATTAATTCACTTCTAACCTAATTTCGGGTGGACTTTTTTCGGGGAAGTAAAAAAATTTGGAATAGGTCATAAATTACTACGTACGTCCAACCCGTCCGTTTTCCCTTAACAATTGTGTACCTTCCACGTGTGCTCGGGTGGACCCGAACCTCTTTCAAAGATTATACAGAGACGAGGGTTCTGTAAAACTGGTAATAAATCCGTAGTCTGAATACCTCGAAATTATATCCCAAGGGACCACGGTAATCTCGGATCTCAGTTCCTGTGTTGGAATCACCTAAAGTCCGATCTGTTCTTTACTCTTTCCATAACATAGGTACCCCAAAAGAACCGAAGAGTAAGAACCTTTTACTCTTTCGGAGCGAATGAAAGGACATCGTACCTCCACTGAACGGGAGTCCCCGAGGAAAATTAGGAAAAGTTAGAGAATTAGTAAATACCCTTTCCTAGTTTATTGTTTGGATTAACTTTTAAAATTATTCAAAGTCTTCAGTCTTTAATTATTTAAGATAGTTATGAAAAAGTTTTGAGTCCCATTTTGGACCTTGATTTATTCACTTCATATCAAAACTTACGATTGAATTTCATGAGAAGATACAATGAAAAGTTTCACTTTTAGTTTTGTTTTTAATATCTGGTAAAATTTATACTCTAGAAATGTAGAGTATTTGTCCTGTTATCAACTTGAGTCTCTTGTTTAGTCTCGTAATATTGAGTGAATTTTCGAGTTGTTTATAGTCCCGAAGGGACTACCGAGTCATTTCTTAGACGAACGTTACGTCCTCTAGGGCCAAGTTAAAACCCAACCCTTCTAGATGACCTCTTTCCCTATCCGATGGGTGAGGTCATAAGAGTCCGAAGGGAGCACCGAGTCGACCACTTCTTAGACGGACGTTACACCCTCTGGACCCAAGCTAGGGACCGTAACCCTTCTAGGGTACCTCTTCCCTTTCCGATGGTGAGGTCATAGGGCCGGACCTCTTAAGGTACCTGACATATCAGGTACCCCAGCGTTCCTTAACCTGTGCTGACTCTCTAAAAGTGAAGTGAAAGTTGTTTATAAATAACTCCCGAATATTACAAGATGTCTTAAAAGATTCAAGGTTCCTATGTACATCGAAAGGAGTCTCACAATGTGCGACACCCTACTGTATTTGTTTTTGTCTTTTTATTATTTATATAGTATCGATGACCATTCAAGGTACCTAATTTTTTTCAATTCAACTTATTAGTCCACTGTCTCTCATTAGACTCCTTCCTCACATTAAAACACATACCACCCAAGAGACTCTATTGTTATTATTATTATTTCAGAAGAGACTCTATTAAGTAGTCCTTCTCTCCCTTAGTTCGTACGTCTGAATACCCCTTGTTATAAACTTCGTTTTTTAGTTTTATTTATTCACGTTTTTGGGACTCTTTCAACCCTCATTTTGTTCGTTATCCAATCAAATATTCTCGTCTCCGTACTATTCCCAGTCTAGGACTCGTGGAGTCTGACTTTCCCTTGGTCTCTCGACTGTTGTTCGTGTTTTCTGTTCTCCTAAATTGAAAAGTAAATTGTTTATAAATGACTTACGACGGAGCACGGTCCCTATGACAAGTCACTCATAGTCTAAGTCGTTAATTACTTTATCGGTATAAGGATATATCCACCTTGAATTTAAGAAATGTTTCCTACCTTATATGTATTATTCAATCGATTTATTTTATGTACAATACTATCATCCATTATTCATCATTTCTTCATTTTTCTTTCTCCGTTTCTCCCAATCCCACCCGACCGTCTACTCCCTGTTATAGTCTTTTCTATCGGTTCTATCCACTATAAACTTATATATAGGTCTCCTCAACCCCGGTGCCCCATTCTCGTAAGACGTCTCTCCATGGTCGTCCACGTTTGTGAACTCCCCCAACAACAACTACCTATATTTTACTCCTAAGTATTCTTCCGATCACGCTCCCTCTTCATCCTACACTCTGATCCACCATCACTCTGATAACCACTCCCCTCTCCTTCCCGTCTACTTGAACTCGGAACATTCGGTAACGTTGCAGGGTCCAGAGAAGAGACACTCTACCCCTGAGTTGCCTCATAAGATATGGTTTCCCTCTGTACCAGACTGGATGGAAACGTCGATTGTGACCCGATGACACGACTCATGTCTGACTTACCCTCGTTCTCTTTATTAAGACACACGAAGACTTCTTTATTATCAGTTTACCCATTCTCCCCTACTAAAAAGGTTGATTTCTTAGGGTGAATTGGCTGACGGGTGGCCATCTTAACCGAAGGGGCCATTGGAACTTTCAATATCGACAGTGGTCGAACAGTGGTCGTAAAGGTTGTCTACGTTCCCTACAACTACGACTTATAAAGATATATCTTATTCGGAAATGGAGAATACTGTAGGGTATAAGGAAGGTTATGATTCATAGAGACTAAGGTCTCGTACATAGTGGATTTAGAGGGGGGCGGGGTGTTATCTTATATTCGAGACACTTACGTTCCCAGAAGAGACGTAGAGGCTCATTTTTCAACCTAATCTACCATAGACTACCAGAAAGGTCCAGACGGTCAGACACTAGGGGAACATTTGACACTCGGGAATAAGAATTCCCAAAACGTCCGATACTTCACTTACTTCCCCACGACAACCCTCCCTTCTGTCCCTACTCATTCCTGTTTGGACTCAGTTCCTCTTCTCTTGTCCATTAAGGACCCCGTCCCCTGATACCGTGAGAGACTTTTATTTACACTTATAGAGGAACTCTACGTCTCATAAGATTAAGGTTATCTCCACGTAGTGATCTGTGACTCGCATGTGGGCTCGTACCATAGTAACGAAGTAAACTCGGTCGGACCAGTGTTTGACAAGTGTCCACAGACTCCAAGAGTACCCTTTTTGTCGTAGTGAGGAAATTCGTATAACTTTTATATAAAAAATAGAACTACTTCATATGTTTACTCTTGTAAAGAAAGTTGTTTCTCTAGGTGACTCCGAGTCGTAATGATACTTGGGGGTCTGTGGGTCTTCCGTCACTGGAGTACACGGGGACTCCAAATCGTCTTGTCGACTGTCCAACCGACGGTCCCGGGTCTAAACGATGGTCTATTCGGTTACTCTATACACAGTATGAATAACTTATGTCTTAGTTTATATAACTATATTTTTTTACGTGTGATCTATTGAAATTAATAAAATAAGACGTAAATGAAATAAAGTTCCTTTTCTTCTTACAAAAGTTATAGCTCTTCGTACGTATGTACCCATAGAAGGTACGATAAAAGAAAAAAACATTCTACGGAAGTAACGTTTGATTTTCATCTCAAGTCGAAGGACCCCTGGATCTTCCCCCTTTTTTACATTGTTTATAATGAATAATCAATTCTCCGAGGACAGTATATAATAGTGTTAATAAAAAATATAACTACTATGACAACAACGTAAGTTCAATCTACTTTCGATTCCGAGTCTCATCCACTCCCGGTATTAGTATACCAATCATCCCCTGCCTGTCTGTCTGAACTTGGGTTCAGGTATGAGACTTAAGTCTACATACACTGTATCATCCCGTATGAGATTTTCCTCTCTTATTAACGGTAAGTTTAAGTTTACGATCTTATCAGTGTCAATATTAGGTCTCTTGGTACAAAATTTATTTGTGTTAGCTATAAAGGACCGTCTCCTAGAGTCACAGTGTTCTTCTCTGACTTTTTTATCTCTTTTTACTTGGGTTCAACATCTCAAAAGTCGATAACCCTGAGATACAAGGGTCTGTGACCACACCCGAGGAAGGGGACACCTAAAAAGTGGGTATACTTGGGTACTTCCAAATCTCACACCTGACGTGGGACTTCATGGGTCAGTCAATAGGAGGGTAGATTATCATGTTTCTCGTCAGTGGAATAAGGTTATTAGTAAAGTGCCGAATTTTGGTCTTCAAGAACGCCCCGGGTGACTTCTAGAACTTTGGGTAGAACCAGCCGTCGTTCAACGAGGAGTGGTATGAGGGTCTGGACGAGTCGGTCGGACGGTTCGCTACCCAGTACGTCCACCGTCACAACGTCCGAGAGAAGACCTACGACTAAACGTCCTATCTCCTTTTCTTTTCCCGATAATCACTCTCACCCACGACGGGGTGTCTTAGTAGTACCTTTTAATGACGAGACTCTCCGTGGTTATTTGGAATTCATAAAGACGATCTTTACCAGTACTGTCGTCCTATAGTGTCCGGTAATCTCTTTCCCGGTATTAGTGAGGGGTATCTGTACAAATCCCCACAGTCTTTTGGGTTTCCACCGAGGTCCTATACGGAAAGACCCGTCCTGTCCTCCCTCTCTTGCGGGACACGACGCACCACGTCCCGTAGAGTGGCCCTCGGGAGCCAGAAGACTCGGAAGAGGCTGAGGGCCCGGGAGTAGACGAGCATCAGTAAGTGGTAGCGTCGGTCATCCTCCGCGCTAAGGAGGAGTAGGTCCCATCGTCCTAGTTTTGCGGGTAGTTTCTGTCTGGATCCCTCCCCTTCGTTCGGGTAGTGGTCGAGACTCGGGGCGGCGGGCTATGGGGGTGTAGGTCCTATTCGTCGATCCAAAGGACCAAAGACGCTGAAGGGGACTCCTACACTGACGGCGTAGAGAGTTACCTCTCCCGTTCTCCGGTCATTAGGTAGGTTTTGCCGACGAAGAGGTCTTAAATCCGAGACCATACTGGAGTTTCTTCACCAAACGAGGTTTGGAGATCATCTAATGGATCCGAACCCTTTTGACTACCAATCTAAAAGTCCTTAAAATACTTGAACCACAATTTATGTCGGTAATAATTTTTAATTTACTATTATTATCAAATTTAGACTTTTACCAAAGTCAAATCACATAAGATTTACTTCCACTCGTTAATCTACATATCCAGGGTATGTAGATTTATTGTTTAAACAACCGTTTTATTAATCGTCTAAATCCTACGCTAGATAAAGAGTTTAATACCAATTTAATTATTTAAAGGATGTCTATGTTTATAAACTATTTTTCTTTATTCAATATACTTTAAATGTTATTGTTACATTGCATATACAAAATACAGATAAACATTTGACGCACGATAGAAACGGAGTATTTTTACTATTTAAATATATATCAAATGTAAGAATATAATAGTTGGGGAGGCACTTTCGGTCTATGTCGTACCATGTTGACCCTTGTGTCTTAAAATACTTGGTCCCAAGTCCCCTCCACTCTCTTAGGATCGTCCCGACAGAATGGACTTACCACGACGTACTTTGTACGGGCGGACCATGTTCTGGTCCTACGACTCCTGGTTCTTACCCCCCTTGAAGGTCTTGGGGTACTGTGGAGAGACATTCCCTTCTTATTACAGTGGTGGACACCGTCCAGGTTTAAGGGACTCGGGTGTCTAGACCCGACACGAGGACGGACACGGAGATTAAGGGAACGTAGGACCGAAGTCCGACCAGTAAAGTGAGGGGAAGTGGAGGAACCGTTTCACCTGAAGACCTACTACGTCATTCGGACATCCTACACACCAAATCTTTTTCTTTGGAAGGTCCACTTGACCCACTCCTTTAGAGACTTGTATCGTGGGAGGGGTCGTGGGGTGTGTGAGAGTGTATGTTGGACAACCGGTCCTGAGGACCTTCTGTCCGACCCAGACAGACATGGATAGTGGTGTCGAAAAGGGGAACATGTTGAGTTTCGACAGTAGGGTCACGACCCAAAAGGGAGTATGGACTAACCCCCTCCTCTAATCTCTCCTGAATAGTGACATCAACCTTAGGAACTCTTTGATTTCCTGGTTTAAGATGGTCAGTCAGTGAGGTGTGAAAACGTTTCTCCTGGGACATTCTTCGTTCGACCGTCTCAGAGTTTAACCCTGGGTCCTTTTTTTGACCCCCTTTTCAAGGGTCTTGGGTGTTGTCCCCGAAAGTAAATTACTGACAGACGGGAAGTCAGTAACGTGGATAAAGGGTGGACGGCCGTGACAGGACCCAAGGTTTGTGTAAAGGGGGCCAGGAGATCCGTACTCTACACTGGGTGCTGTCGTGACCGGCGTGTTCCGATAAGGACGTAGTCCTAGTCGGACGTCATGGGCCTTCGAGGTCGTAGGGTTTGACTGGATTCGTGTACTCGGCGCCCTTTCTCTGACCTCGGGCGGACCCGTGTTCTTCTCACTTCTTCTCTCAAACGTTTGACTCTGGTAGGTCACAATGGACACCTTCCTCGGAACGTCTCATTGAGTCGAACACGCTTCCCTGGTCCTGTCCTCACCAGTCTCGGTAAGTCTGTCCTCTCTAGGCGATTCTTTTTCATGACCTCTCTCTCTCCCTTTCTTCCCCTCTCTTTGTCTTAGGGTCGATTCGCCCTTAGAGGCCCGAATGGACTGTCGGCCATGGTCCACCGACCCTCGTCTCCTTCCTCGTCGTCGCCATCGAAACCGCCGTCCGCTACCGTGAGACCGTCTTCACCGTCTCTGTGAACCCACGGAGACTTAGGAGGGTCGTGGTCGTCGACGAAAATAAGGGCGACGAAACCCAGATCCCCTCAAGGTCCTCGAGGGCAATTGGTTACTCCCCTTCCTACACTCGGGGTCTTTCAGACACAGTAGTGAACGCAGGTCTTGTACCTCATAGGTCTTCATGGTGGGGTGAACATAAACGTAACTCCAGTAACTACCGCCCCCACCCTCCCCCCGTGTCTCCCCCCAACCACTTCTGTTTACTTTTTGTGTCCTTTTCTTTCAACCCTAAACTCCTGTTAAACTGCAGTGCCAATTGAAATGGACAAACGAAAGTTCCCAAAACTTGTCCGTGCGCAGGGTGAGGTAGGGGTCGGCACGATAGGACATCTTATCTTAGGTCGTAATGTCTCTTGGGACTGAGGGGATCTAAACTGGTATCTGGGGGTAGGTTCTCACGAAGTCTCAATTACGCGTCGTCTCAACTACTAAGACACGGGTTCGCCCCTCAGTCTAAGTCTCTCGTCCTTCGTGTGTGTCCTCTCGTCCCGCACACCTCTATTTTCCTATCTTCAGGTCCTTGAAACAGTCTAAAGTCGAGACAAGGTCGATATTCAAACGGCCCACCATCCTGACACCCGATCTTTGATCATTTCAGAGTTGTATGAATAGAGACTTTACCCTTAGTATAAGGTCAGAACTTCCCTACGATAGTAATGATTGGTACATGGACAAAAGGAGGGTCAATCCCTAGATCTTCTCGAATGGTCCCTTCAAGTATCTTCTAAGGCACCCTAGTGCTATGCGAAAGGGTCAGTTGTGGGAGGCGTCGGTGGACCTCAGTACGACCCACCAGGAAGTAACCCATTCCTCCCCGACCTACGGGGCGACTCGGACTCGTCCCTTCACGTTCCGAATCTGCGGAGGGTCGAAGGTNCTTCAAGTATCTTCTAAGGCACCCTAGTGCTATGCGAAAGGGTCAGTTGTGGGAGGCTTCGGTGGACCTCAGTACGACCCACCAGGAAGTAACCCATTCCTCCCCGACCTACGGGGCGACTCGGACTCGTCCCTTCACGTTCCGAATCTGCGGAGGGTCGAAGGTTCGCCTGGAGATCGGGGTGCGGAGGAGGGGGTGGTAGGTAGTGGATTACGAGTGGGAGGAAGGGGTTGGTAAACGGGTCGACGGGGAACGAAGGCCGACGACAAACGGTTCTACAAGGTCACTGGGACGTGGGAGTAGATGACATTAAGTCAGGAGACGATCTTTCGGGCGGTTCGAACTACTACGACTTCTCAGGACGCCCTCACATTGGGGCACGACCGAAGACAGATGAGAATGTGTGAGTGTTTGAGTCATGACTGAGGTTTGTACACGCGCGAGGGATTGGTGTCCGTGAGTGTTTTACTGTGACCACGTGGCCCCGTAGGTCCACTACAAGTGTCGAGCCGTAATTCGCGTGTCGTGTGTCGTCGTCCTAATGCAGGACGCAGGTACTGAGCTTATTTGCACGAGACGTTTTGGGCTAACGGGTCGAGGATGTGGGACGAGTTGTCCAAAGACCTAGAGGGACAACCTCGCTGACGAGATTCGGAAGGTCCTTCCAGACTCCAGGACTGAACGACAGGAGTCGTCCATCTTGCGTCTCTTTCTTCGAAGAGGGACATGTGTCCTAGCGACCCAGACTCGCGTGTCGTGTACTAGGTTCGTCGGACATCTCTGGGAGGTCGCGGCGTTCGTGACGTCGCCGTAACGCCTCGTCCCACCCCCCCGCCCCCCCTCCTCCCCCTGTGTCTAGGGTCCATCGAAGAAAAGAGCCCCTCTCGACTATGATCGACTTTACTCTGTACTCACTGGCTCGGTGTCCAAGTGTGGGTCTGGAGTCACAGTTCGAAGTCACAAGGTAACCTGTGCGGACGGAGCGCCGTGTAGAGAAGGGGAAGTCCAACCACGAGAGTCCCAAGTCCTGTAGATTGAAGGTTCTACGGGAATAAGGTTAAAAAAACGAAGAATTCGGGTCCACACCGTGACTACGTTCCCTTATTTTAGAACCCCGTTCCCTTGACCCACAGACTTTGATCGAGAGGAGACCGTCCTAACGTCGCCATCCCCGATTAGTCAGCCTTCGCCCTCTCACGCTAACCCGTCTCTCGGCCCTTTCCCTTCTACACGTTCCCTTCCTAAGTCCTACCGCCTGGCGCCCGAGGAAGGTAGGACCACAGATCTTCGTCTTTAGCGCCCGACTCTGGTTCTGTGCCTAAACCCATGAGCCGTAGTTCTGGTTTAACTGTTGGCGCCGTTACGTCTATAAAACGTCGTAAATTCACCCGAGACGGTGAAGTCTGACAACATCCGTTCCGAAATTTTGAGTCCACCTTTTGGCAAAACGGTTTTACTGAGGGTTTGGGGCTCCAAAGACTAGACTTCAATAAAGATTCATACCCACAGGAACCTAACGGAAAAGGATACCTCTCTTGGTAACAGAAGTGGTCACGTTACCACTACGCTTTACCAATTCTTTCCTCCTGAAGTTTTCGGTTTAAATATTGCGACACTGATACACCCCGAGTCTTGAGATGAGGACCGAAGGTGCACATGACAGTCAGAAGGTTCGAGTGTAAGTGAGGGGTGAGAACTTTAGAAGTCCCTGGCGAGGGTCTCCCACGATTGTGTCGGAGGTCGTTCAGGTCGAAAAGAACTTTTCAGCCGGACAGGTCTATCTCTCCCTAATTCCATTGAGAAGGTAGCTCATGAGACTTAAAGATTCCACACGACTACGACTCGACCCCGTTCCGAGTTTTTGTTTGACTGTTTGTTTTGGGGGTTCAGGAAAGAAACTTTGTATCGTCTCACACAACGTGTGGTCCACCGTGAGTGGGTTACAAACAATTTATTACCTTTAATTAAATGACACCGTCTAAATGGTCGGTCAGAGGTACGATAGTATCCTGAGATCAGGATCAGTCGTCTCTTTGGTCTGGATGAATCCGTCGCGTCGAAAGTTGACTAAAGTTTTAACACTCGAGTGCGTAAAGTCTCTGTAAAATAAATTGTATGTCTTAACCAAAGGGGTAGTTTCAAAGGAAAATTCAGATCTCAGAAAATGATACTCTGTATTTTGGTAAGAGGAGACTCAGGTAGGGACGAAATCGTTCATTTGAGAACAATGTCTCGTACACGAGAGTTCCAACCCGAAGAAATTAAGGTCATGTACCCGAGTCATTAAACCGGTACCCCTGAATCAACAATGGTGTCACACCCTAGCAGGGTCTGGTCTTTTGCTTGGCTACAGGGAACGTAATGTTCCGACTAAGAATTAGTGGTCTAGTGGTCTGGTCCTTCGGAAGAAGATTATCCGTAAGATTGTCCACACTACACTATAAGTGACACCAAAACTGAACGTAAAGAGACTAATCTTAAAGACTCGTGGAAAAACACATGAATAATCCGTACATATAAAGAAGAAACCTTTTTATAGATAAGTCTAGAAGAGGGGGGACGGGGAAAATGAACGATAACTCAAACACTCCGAAATATCTAAAACCTATAATAAGGGATAAGTTATATATTAAATGTTAAAAAAAGAAAATCATCCAACAGAGAAGTAAAATAAGTACTAAAGGGAACGACACGTCTTCGAAAAAATCAAATTACATCAGGGTAAACAAATTAAAAAGAAAACAAAGGGAACGGACCCTTATAGATCTTTCTATAACGATTCGAGTTATAGTTCAAATGACTCAGACAAAAGAAGATCCTCAAAATACCAAAGACCACCCTTAGAATAAGGTCTAGAACCTCCCCTTCGAAACTCAGAAAGTAGTACCTCATACTAATCATATCATTGTGACATGAGTTAGAAAGACGACCCAAAAAGTATATATCGAAATTAATACATCTCCGTGAAAGGAAGACAAGGATCAACTTTCAAAAAAATAGTACTCACAAGGTCTATGTAAAAGACATAGTAACTTCTATTAGTACACGTAAAATAAGGTTAGTAAGAAAATGACACCTCATTGATTAAGTAGTTAAAAGTATAAAGTTTATTAAGAACGTAAGGTCTTTAATTAGAGTAGACTAATACAATATCTCAGAAAAATTACGCGACGACTTAAGTTAAAGACCATAAAACAACTCCTAAAGATATAGGTACTAGTATTCCCTATAACCTTCCATCCCCAAAACAAGACAAAACAAAAAAAGTGACGTCTTAGACTGAAACCATAGTCCTATAACAACCAGAATATCCTATCCAATCCTACACCACGAAAAAGAAAGTCAAAAACCTATAAAAACTCATCGTAACAATAAGAAAAAGAAATTCACAAACATCATAAGTGGTCACTTCGGTAGTCTAGGTCAAAGAGAAATGATCTTCTAAAAACAAATGACTAAGTCAGAGGAACGATCAATATACACATAAACCTAATAAATAAAGTTCTAAATCAGAACCATCTAAAACACAAAGATCCTTAAACAGGTCAAGTAGATCCAATCGGTTGAACAATCAAATGTCAAAAAGTGTCACGAGTGAATAATAAAAAAATAATGATATTTTGACCACCATTAATTACAGACGTCATAACAAAGACTAAATCATTAAATCAGAAGGAAAAAAGGGGAATCAGGTAGATCGCTTTTGTAACAATTAAAACAGTCACTAAAACTTCTTGGTCAAAACCTATGTGACCAAAAGAGGTGACAAATAGATTCGAGGTAAAGAAATAGAGACGAGATTACATTATAAAGTAAGGAAGACTATCAAAACTTAAGTCAACAAGAAACAAAAGATCAAAGAATTCAACGTTTCCATCCAACAACTAAAGTTTAGAAAGAACTAAAAATTGTATTCGTAAACTCCGATATTTAAAGGGGGAATCGTGATGGAAGTGTCGTAACGTATTCAAAACCACATAACTTAAAAGTAAAAGTAAGTAGACATACGTAAAAGACTGAAGAGAATAAAGAAACTGGGTAACGAACAAAGTTTCACACCGAAGTAAAGATGTTCAAGACTACAAAAAGACAACGACTAAAGATTGAAAGAAGACAACACTGACCACTTCCATGAAAAATACTATAGTTAGAAAAATCAGATAACACTGAATTAACCATCGGATTGTTTATCAGATAGGATCTTTTACAGGTCCACCCTTCCTACCCTTCTTATACATACGATAATAAGAAACCATCTCACAAGATATCTACAGACAATCTAGATCAACCAAATATCACAATTCATTAGATAAAGAAATAGAAGACAAACCAACAAATAGGTAATAACCCTCAGCCCATAACTTCAGAAGTCGATGATAACTTCTTGACAAATAAAGATGGTAGTCAAGACAGTCGAAAACGAAGTATATCGAACGTAGACAATCATGTACACTTTTAAAAATATCAATTATATAAAAGAACGACATAACTCGGAAAATAATGATATCTTACAGAAAGAAAAAGAGTATTGAAGAACACTAAATTACAGATAAAATAGACTTTTAAGTTACAGCTAAGTACTGTTTTTGAGAATGGTTACACCTATACCTCTATTGTATAGTGTTGTATTATTTTCTAACTACTGTTTGGGTGTCTGTTATATTGTGAATTACCACTTTTCGACTTTCGGAAGGGTGATTTTAGACCTTATTCTGTTCCCAAGGGTGAGAGTGGAAAGGATAATTGTATCATAACCTTCAGGATCGGTGTTATTAGTCTGTTCTCTTTCTTTATTTATCATAAATTTAACCTTCCCTTCTCCATTTTAAAATTAAATACGTCTACTGTACGATGATATATATATCTTTCAGGATTTCTTAGATGTGTTTTTGATAATCTTGACTATTTGATTAAGTGGTTTCATCGTCCCATATTCTAATTGTATGTCTTTAACTAACGTAAAGAAATTGTTATTTTATAGTTTTTCCCTTACATTTTTTTTTAGGAAAATCTTAGGAGAACGTGACAACCACCTTCATATTTAACTATGTAGGCGATACCTTCTGTCATATCTCTAAAGGAATTTTTTGATCCTTATTTTGATGGTATGTTGGGTCGTTACGGTGAAATTCCGTATATGGGACTCCTTTGGTTTTAACTTTTTCTGTGTACATGGGGTTACAAGTGACTTCGTGATAAATGTTATCGATCCTTTACCTTCGTTGGATCTACAGGTAGTTGTCTACTTACCTATTTCTTCGACACCATGTATATATTTTATCTTATGATGAGTCGGTATTTTTCTTTGTGTAAACTCAGTCAAGATTACTTCACCTACTCGGATGTTGGATAATATGTCTCACTTCATTCAGTCTTTATCTTTTTGTTTATAGTGTATAATTGTATATGTATACCTTAGATCTTTCTACCATGACTACTTGGATAAACGTCCTGTCGTTACCTCTACGTCTGTATCTCTTGTCTGAATACCTGTGTCCATGTCCCTTCCTTCCTCTCCCGGTATACTTACCTCTCTCATCGTACCTTCGTATACGTGATGTCATACATTTTATCTATTGGTTACCTTTAAACGACATACTGAGTCGTTTGAGTTTGATTCCGAGACATTGTTCGATCTCCCCACCCTTTTTCACCCCCCCCCCCTCTTTCCTCCAAGTTCTCCCTCCCCTGTATACATACACGTCGTACTTACGATTCAACGAAGTCAGCACAGACTGAGAAACACTGGGATACCCTGGGTAGTCCGAGGAGACAGGTACCCTAAGACGTTAGTTCTTATGACCTCACCCAACGGCACGGGAGGAGGGTTAGGTCCCTAGTTTGGGTGAAGAGAATACAGAGGACGTGACCGTTCATCCAAGAAATGGTGATCGCGGTGGACCCTTCGGATCTGTATGCATACACGATACGACACGAATCAGTGAGTCAGCACAGACTGAGACGGTGGGGTGCTTGACATCAGGTGGTCCGAGGAGACAGGTACCCCTAAGAGGTCCGTCCGTTCTTATGACCTCATACAACGGTACGGGAGGAGGTCCCTTAGAAGGGTTGGGTCCTTGACTTGGGTCCAGAGGTCGTAACGTCCGTCTAAGAAATGGTAGACTCGATGGTCCCTTCGCACCCGTATACATATGGATACCGATTAAGTACAACTAAACACCGTCTTTGGTTTCGTTATAACATTTCGTTAATAGAAAGTTAATTTTTATTTATTTATACCACGTGACCCTACTGGGACTCCCTACCCTAACCCTTCCACTACCTTTCTCCTAAGTCCTACCCCCTGTGTACATGTGAGTACTGACTATGTACAGGTACATACCGTTTTGGTGATGTCATAACATTTCATTAAGTCAAGTCAGGGAGTCAGTACAGGCTGAGAAACGTTCCGGTACTTAGCGTCGTACGGTCCGGAGGGACAGGTAGTGGTTGAGGGCCTCAAGTGAGTCTGAGTGCAGGTTGTTCAGTCACTACGGTAGGTCGGTAGAGTAGGAGACAGTAGGGGAAGAGGAGGACGGGGGTTAGGGAGGGTCGTAGTCCCAGAAAAGGTCACTCAGTCGAGAAGCGTATTCCACCGGTCTGATGACCTCAAAGTCGAAATCGTAGTAAGGAAGGTTTCTTTAGGGTCCCGAGTAGAGGAAGTCTTACCTGACCAACCTAGAGGAATGTCAGGTTCCCTGAGAGTTCTCAGAAGAGGTTGTGGTGTCAAGTTTTCGTAGTTAAGAAACCGCGAGTCGGATGAAGTGTCAGGTTGAGAGTGTAGGTATGTACTGGTGACCTTTTGGGTATCAGAACTAATCTGCCTGAAACAACCGTTTCATTACAGATACGAAAACTTATACGATAGATCCAACCAGTATTGAAAAGAAGGTTCCTCATTCGTAGAAAATTAAAGAACCGACGTTAGTGGTAGACGTCACTAAAACCTCGGGTTTTTTTATTTCAGACTGTGACAAAGGTGACAAAGGAGTAGATAAAGGGTACTTCACTACACTGGCCTACGGTACTAGAAGCAAAAGACTTACAACTCGAAATTCGGTTGAAAAAGTAAGAGGAGAAAGTGAAAGTAGTTCTCCGAAAAATCAAGGAGAAGCGAAAGACGGTATTCCCACCAGAGTAGACGTATAGACTCCAATAACTATAAAGATAACCGCTAAAACTAAGGTCGAACACGAAGAAGGTCGGGTCGTAAAGAGCACTACATGAGACGTATATTCAATTTATTCGTCCTACTGTTATATGTCGGAACTACATGAGGAAAAGGATAAACCTTGGTCAGACAACAAGGTACAGGTCAAGATTGACAACGAAGGACCGGACGTATGTCTAAAGAGTTCTCCGTCCAGTCCACCAGACCATAAGGGTAGAGAAAGTCTTAAAAGGTGTCAAATAACACTAGGTGTGTCAGTTTCCGAAACCGTAACAGTTATTTCGTCTTTATCTACAAAAAGACCTTGAGGGTACGAAAAAGCTACTAGGTCGTCTACAACCGTTAAACTAGAGACCAAGGAGACGGAAAAGATTGTGGTCGAACTTGTAGACCTTAAAGCGCCAAGTACATTACGACTTCGGACCGAACCTCGTAAAACTCGTAACGAAATAATCGTACACGACGACGACGACGACGACGACGATTCAACGAAGTCAGCACAGGTTGAGACACTCTGGGGTATCTGCCTTCGGGTGGTCCGAGGGGATAGGGACCCTAAGAGGTCCGTTCTTGTAACCTCACCCAACGGTAAAGGAAGAGGTCACGTACTTTCACTTTTCACTTTCCCTTCAACGAGTCAACACAGGCTGAGAATCGCTGGGGTACCTGATGTCGGATGGTCCGAGGACGTAGGTACCCTAAAGGTCCGTTCTCATGACCTCACCCCACGGTAACGGTACACTCTACTCACGTTAACACGTCATCAAACTCATAAGAAACCGTAACGGAAAGAAACCCTAACCTTACTTTTGACTGGAAAAGGGCAGGACACCGGTGAAGACTCAAAAGGTTTNAACGAAGTCAGCACAGGCTGAGACACTCTGGGGTATCTGCCTTCGGGTGGTCCGAGGGGATAGGGACCCTAAGAGGTCCGTTCTTGTGACCTCACCCAACGGTAAAGGAAGAGGTCACGTACTTTCACTTTTCACTTTCCCTTCAACGAGTCAACACAGGCTGAGAATCGCTGGGGTACCTGATGTCGGATGGTCCGAGGACGTAGGTACCCTAAAGGTCCGTTCTCATGACCTCACCCCACGGTAACGGTACACTCTACTCACGTTAACACGTCATCAAACTCATAAGAAACCGTAACGGAAAGAAACCCTAACCTTACTTTTGACTGGAAAAGGGCAGGACACCGGTGAAGACTCAAAAGGTTTAAACAACCGTATAACTCACATCGTGAAAGTGTCTTAGTTGAAAGTCCTAAACTTTATCGAGTTGACCTTAAGGTAACGGAGGTGATCGAAACAAGTATCACTACGAAAGACTCCGGGTGAACTGAAGTGTAAGGTTCTACAGACCGAGATCCACTCACTAGTGTGGTAACACTAATAGGAACTTATAGAAAAAATATGTCAAGAAGACACATGAGAACGGTGGGGAAGAATTATTGAAGACGAAGACAATCCAGGTCTGGTAAAGACAGGAAATAGCTCGGGTAGAAATGTACTTTACAAGGGAACCATAGAGATTAAAAGAACTTCTCTAGAGATCAGAAAGGGTAAGATAAGAAAAGGAGATAAAGAAACGTAACTAACGACTTCTTCCGAAAGAATAGAGAAGAACGATAAGAAACCTTAAGACGTAAGTCTACGAATATAGAAAGGAAAAGAGGAAACGAAAAGTGAAGAGAAGAAAGTGTCGATAAACATTCCGGAGGGGTCTGTCGGTAAAACGAAAAAACGTAAAGAAAAGGTGTCCCTACCAGAACTAGGGACAGAGGACGTGTTAGAGTACTTGGAGTAAGGTATCAAGTAGTCCGTGAGATAGTCTAGATCAGGGAATTTAGATAAAGAGTGAAGGTGACATATTAGTACTTCCTAAACTAAATCCAGTATGGACTTACCAGATCACCAAAAGGGATGAAAGAAGTTTAACAGACTTAAACCGTTATTCCTCAAGTACTAGACTCGGTGTCAGTCAAGGACCAACAAAAACAACTGACATATCTCGAAGAGGTAGAAACCGACGTTTCTTATATTAGTTAGACTAAAGCCACAACTGGCAGACCACTATAGGTACACATCTCAGAAGAGAACACAACAACCTTCTGTCACAAACGATACTGGTCACGTAAAAGAACCGTTTTGAGACAATCAGAAACGGGACGAAGTAAGGTATAAGGTTCTGGTTTAAACGGAGAATGAGGTCCACAAAGAACTGAAGGATGTAAACGTAAGGTCAGGGGATATTACTTTTCCTGTAGAAGAAACCCACAATCAAGATTTTTCAGAACATCCAGAAGTATCTTGGTAAGTTGAAGTCGAAGAAGTCACAATGACCAATCCCGTATCTGAACCTATTGACACTATAACTTACCAAACGGAACCTTTACTTGTCTCTAGTAAGACAACAAAAACTCTGACGTAGGTTCATGACGTAAAGTCTGAAAAGATCTGGTACTACCGATGAGGTAAAGAAGACTCCCTAAGGACGGGTGTCATCATCTATATTACCAGTAGACTCAATTTAAGTGCGTAAGGTCAGGTAAAATCAAGTGACTAAGGATCTTACAACTGCAAGTGAGAACGGTAGAGAACAAACTGGTGAAGGTTAAACGGGACTAAGTACCTGGACTGTAAGGTCCAAGGATTCGTTATAATGAGAAATGTCGTAGCCTGGAACGAAGATAGTGGTCAGTGTAGGTGTTGACCCATAATAAAAACAAACCGAGGTAGGGAAGTAAGAAAGACCTCAATAAAGAGGTGACTAGAAGTCATCGTATAACTCGGGGATGACTGGACCCCTCAAGGAGAAAGTCATAGAATAGTAAAACGGAAAAGTATGACAAGGACCCCAAGAGTTCCGTTCTTATGACTTCACCAAACGGTAAGGGAAGAGGTCATCTGGTGTAAGACAGACTGGAGAGGTGGTACTGGTCGGGTAGTACCCACAGGGATGTCCGTACCGAATCAAAGTGACTCAATCTATTCCGACACCAGGACCACATTAATCTAACTGATCAAAAGACACTCATACCAAAGTCACACAGACGGGAGACTACGGGAGAACGTTGTGGATGGTAGAATGAACCCAAAGAGAATGGAACTTGCACCTCATAGAGAAGTGCCGACGAGGTGGTTTCACGTAGGCGACGAGGAATGGAAACTACTCTCGATAGAGGAGTGACGGTAGGGAGGACTGGAACTTACACCTTATCGAGGAGATCCGGGAGGACGTCGACACGTAGGTGGCGAAGAACCTACACCCCATCGAGGAGGACCGGCGGTGGGGACCGGAGTCGGTACCCTATCGAGGAGAGCCGACGAGGACGCGACAGTGTCGGACCGTGAGAACCGGTGGTGGGGACTGGAGGCTACACCCCATCGAGGAAAGCCGGAGGTCAATTTTATTTATTTATTTTCTTTAAATCGTTCATTATCTTATTCACTACAATATGAAAATTAACTTAATTTGTAAACAATTAAAGGTTTTGGTTATGGAAAAATTTAACAAGGGGGGTTTTATTTTATGAATCCTTATTGACAAAGGTTCCTCCACTTTCTAAATATACGACTCTTTATATTCTGTAATTATGTTCTTTAACTTCTACTAAGTTTCGTTACTTCTACAGGTACGAGAACCCAACCTTCTTCATTCTATCAATTTTACCTGTATGATGGGTTTCGTTAGATGTCTAAATTACACTAGGGATAGTTTAATGGGTACCGTAAAAAGTGTCCTGATCTTGTTTACTAGGTTTTAAATGTACCTTGGTTTAGTCCTTTCGTTAGGACTTCTTTTTCTTATTTTGTCCTCCGTATTGGGAGGGTCTGAAGGTTGTTATGATGTTTCGATGTCATTAATTTTGTCACACTGTCCCTGAAGGGACCACCAAGTCATCAATTCTGAAACTCAAGGTCAGGTCCTCCACGTCGAAACTAGGGACTAGCTCCTCGATTCCGGGATATACGGTCCGCCAGTTTTTTGGTTTTGTATTTTGTTCTCCTTATAACATTGTTTAAACTATTTCTGAAAATTTTAATAGATGTAGTTTTTTTTTTTTTTTTGGAACTTTCCTTCCTTTTTGTCACACTACAACCGTATTTTTGTCTGTAATACCTAATTACCTTGTCTTGTCTTAGGTCTTTGACATCCACACATCGGGTGTGTGGATGTCATTTAATAGAAGTTGTTTTCTTCGTTTTTATATGTTAACCTTTTTCTTTCAGAGAAGTCGTTCACCACGACCCTTTCAACCTGTCTATAGACGTACATTTGGTTACCTCAATTGTGGGAGAGTGGTATGTGTTTTATTTGAGTTTTACCAAATTTCTGAATTTGTATTCTATCCTGTGGTATTTTGATTGTCTCTAGTATTCGGTTTGTAATAGACTGTATTATACACGATTACAAAGGAATCCAGTCAAAGGGTTCCGTTATCCTTTTTTTTTTTTTTCTTCTTTAATTTTTTTTATTTGTTTAGTCTGGATTAGTTTAAACGTTCGAAAACGTGTCGTTTCCTTTGGTATTTGTTTTGTTTTTCTTACCCTCTTTTATAAACGTTAATTAGACGGACTGTTCCCAAATTAAAGGTTTGATATGTTTGTCGAGTATGTTGAGTTGTTCTCGTTGTTTTTTCTGGGTTGGTTTTTTACCCATCTTTTGGATTTATCTGTAAAGAGGTTTGTTCTTTATGTCTCCGGTTATCCGTGTACTTTTCTACCAGTTACAGTAATTAATAATCTCTTTACGTTTAGTTTTGACGTTAGTCCATGGTGAAGTGTAGTCAGTTTTACCGGTAGTAATTTTTGAGACGTTCCTTAAGGAACCACCTGGTCACTGAATTCTAAGGTGTGAGAGTGACGTTCCCAGGACTCAAGTTAGGGACCAGTCCCTTGATTCTAGGGTATCTAACATGTCGTGTCGGTTTATTTATTTTTACTCTTGAGATGTTTATTGTTTACGACCTCTCCTATGCCCTTTTTTCCCTTGGGAGGATGTGACAACCACCCTTACATTCAACCATGTCGGTGACACCATTTATCATACCTCCAAGGAGTCTTTTGTTTTTTGTCTTAATGGTACAGTAGGTCGATAGAATGAGGAGGAGTGTGTTTTGACATTCAGTTTTTCTACGTGCGTCGGTCTACAAGTATCGTCGTGATAAGTCTTTTGTACCTTTCTGGATTTACAGGTAGTTGTCTACTTACCTACTTCTTCTACACCATGTGTGTATGTCACCTGATGATGAGTTAGTATTTTTTCTTATTTGATCCCCGAAGGGAACACCAAGTCACCATTGCTTATACGGACGGTTACGTCCTCTGGGCACAAGTTAGGGACTAGACCCTTCTTCGGTGTATGGTGTCCCGTTAATTAGGACGTGAGACCTCGGACTCTCGACGTCGACGACTTCGGACACATGGGGTCTCGGGCACGAGGCGTTCTCTTCGGCGGTACTACTCTTCGGGTGCGTGTCGATCCCTCTTCGGAAGGGTCGTTATGTCTGCGTCGGTTTGTCAATAAGATAGGACATTGAGTTAAGGTCTTTTTATTCGCTGGGGTAGTTTTTGATCCGGTTTCTTGATTTGTCTGTAAAGAGGTTTCTTCTGTATGTTTACCGATTGTTTGTGTACTTTTCCACGAGTTGTAGTCAGTAATAGTCTCTTTACGTTTAGTTTTGGTGTTACTCCATGGTAGAGTGCGGTCAGTCTTACCGACGGTAGTTTTTCAGATGTTTGTTCTGTACGACCTCTCCCACGTCTCTTTTTCCTTGGGAGAATGTGACAACCACCCTTACGTTTGATCATATCGGTGATACCTCTTGTCACACCTCTAAGGAAATTTTCGACCTTTATCTTGAGGGTAACGATTCAGTGAAGTCAGCACAGACTGAGACACGCTGGGGTATCTGCCGTCGGGTGGTCCGAGGGGGTAGGGACCCTAAGAGGTCCGTTCTTGTGACCTCACCCAACGGTGAAGGAAGAGGTTACGTACTTTCGCTTTCCACTTTCAACTTCAGTGAGTCAGTACAGGCTGAATCGCTGGGGTACTTGACGTCGGATGGTCCGAGGAGATAGGTACCCTAAAAGGTCCGTTCTCATGACCTTACCCCACGGTAACGGAAGAGACTCTTGAGGGTATACTGGGTCGTTAGGACGACGACCCGTATGTGTGGTTCCTTTGGTCTTAACTTTCTCTGTGTACATGGGGTTACCAGTAGTGTCGTGACAAATGTTATCGGTCCTGTGTCTTCGTTGGGTCTACAGGTAGTCGTCTACTTACCTATTCTTTCGACACCATGTATATGTGTTACTTTATAATGAGTCGATGATTTTTCTTACGTAAACTTAGTCAAGATTACTCCACCCACTTTGACCTCGGATAATATGTCTCACTTCATTCAGTCTTTCTTTTTATGGTTATGTCATATAATTGCGTATAAATACCTTAAATCTTTCTACCATTATTACTGGGATATACGTTCTGTGGTTTTCTCTGTGTCTACATTTCTTGTCTGACAACCTGAGACACCCTCTTCCGTTCCCACCCTACTAAACTCTCTTATCGTAACTTTGTACATATAATAGGATACACTTTATCTAATGGTCAGGTCCAAGCTACGTACTCTGTCCCACGAGTCCCGACCACGTGACTCTACTGGGACTCCCTACCCTACCTTTCCCTCCACCCTCCCTCCCAGTCCTACCCCTTGTTCTTTACGACATGTGGGTACCGACTAAGTACACTTACATACCGTTTTTGGTGGTGTTATAATATTTCATTAATCGGAGGTTAATTTTATTTTCATATATATATTTAATTATCAAAAAATAAAAAAAAAAATTATCAAAAAATTTATTTCTTATTTTTTCTTATTTTATTACGGTAAACGTAGTACCCACACTGATCTCTAATAGTGTGATTCACTCCATTCAGTCTTTCTTTCTGTTTATGATATACTATAACGAACATACATCTTAGATTTTATACCGTGTCTACTTGGATATATGTTTTGTTATTGTCTGAGTACCTGTATCTCTTACGTAAATACCAACGGTTCGTCCCTCCCAAACCCTCCCCACGTCACCCTCCAAGTCCAATCGTCTACATTCGAACATACGTATCTTACCTAATTGTTGTTCCAGAATGATATATCGTGTCTCTTGATATAAGTTATAGGATCCTACTTGGTATCACCTCTTCTTATAAAAAATTTTCTTATACACACACACACACACACACACACACACACATCTTCTTAGTCAAACGGTATGTCGTCTTTAATTGTATTTTTTTCTTTTTTAGTAACTTCTTTTCGTATGACTTGATTTTTTGTTGAACTTTAGTATATAACTTTCTTACTTGACTCGTGGGACCTTTTCCATGGGTCTTACTGACTGAGGTTCCGTATATGATTGTTTTATTACTCTTGAATTTCTTTTTTTACTTAATTTTTATATTCGAGTTATTATTTTCAAAATCCTCAGAGAAAGTAGATCTTTAAATTTTTAATACGACCGTCTGAGTAGGCTCCCCGACCCCAACCCCCACGGTAGTTCACTCACGGAGTACCCGAGGACGGTCAAGAACCGAACTCAGGATGTGTGAGTTAGGTGTCACGAGAGAGGGACACGTCTCATTCCGTTGGTCGTGTTTTAGGGGGGAACCATACAGGGTAATACACATGAGTACACACAAAAAGGATTGTTACCTCCTCTCACTCCCGGACATTGTCCTATTGGGTTAAGAAAAAAAAAAATTAACCTCCGATTAATGAAATATTATAACACCACCAAAAACGGTATGTGACTGTACTTAGTCGGGACTCACATGTATACATGAGGGTATTGTGGGACTTACACGGAGTAGAACAGACTAGAGTCTTCGATTCGTCCCAGTCCGGACCAATCATGAACCTACCCTCCTGTTGGGTTAAGAACTAGAGTTACTATTTTAATATGTACTCTTATGTGACGTGAGAATCCACCATTCTTTACCTTGTAATCCACTCCTGAGACAAAAGACAACCTATTGGTATTGGTGTCCGTCGTCATTTGGTCTCCATTTCGACAATCTGTGGTAAACACAATTCTAGACTACACGGGGAGGTCGTGACTCTCTTTCTTCTCAAAGAGAGTGATTACCTACTTCAAGGTAATAATCTGTAAGTAAGGAAACCGAATTTGAAATAGGAATCGTGAAACCTTTATAAATTTCGTGAACCGACAAAACTACCTTTAAGAGTCCTAGGAAAGTTCGACGGATGATTCGTCCTTTTGATTTCGTATTAACAGGGGTATGAAGGAATTTCGATGACAGAATCCCGGTAATAAAAAAAGGTTAATGCAAAGAGTACACACTTTACTTTCTGTCTCAACCTGTCTAGACATAAAGACGTGAAGACAAAAAACGACCACTTGTCAGTTCTGTGGTCTATAAGCTGTCGTCGTAAGGTCCCGGTTTGTAAAGTACCGACAACTTTCCACTCACTTTCAGTGAGTCAGCATAGGCTGAGAAACGCTGGGGTACCTGATATGTCAGGTATCTTAAGAGGTCCGGTCTCGTGACCTCACCCATCGGAAAGGGAAGAGGTTCCATCGACACCGTTGTGGTCCCTGTCACAGGACTAGGGACCTAGAGTCCGAAGTACCCTAAAAGAAGGACAGATGTCAAGTTCACACGTCTGCAGACTCAGGGGTAGAAAACCGATACCACTGTCATCGTCGAAGGTCTTGACGTGTGTGATAAAAAATTGTGGATCAAGGGACATACTTTAAGGAAAGACAATTTTATGGATTTCATCGAAGATAAAACTTTTGACTTAACCCTTACAGTGTACACTTATTCGTCGAATCACCTTGTATCTATTTCCTAACACCCCGTTATTTGGAGGATCATTCCCATACTCGAAGTTTTGAACTCTTTTGTTTGGAGTGCCTTTTGGTCAGGGTAACTTTTAACCTGACTTCCTACGGAAGGGACTTTTACCGAAGAGAATCTTCTTGAGTGGTCATTCAGTCCGACCCAAGAGGTATTTTTTATTTTATTAGTCGATATTAGGCACAGAGAGTTGATTGGAGGTTCATTTAGAGTAACGGTGGTGTCATAGGGAGTAAACAAGAAACAAGAAGATACAGGTGGAGGAAGTGAGGGGAAGAGTAAAGTCGTTTTAATTTCTTATTCTGACTTCACAAGGAGTGTTGATAAAAGTAATCTACGACGACGATAAAAGATCTGAATCCTTGTTCAGTAGTCATCTTACTGAATGTCTTATACTAGATATATACTAGACTATAGATATATACTAGTTTTAAATGGGTCATGGAGAATTCTGACATCTTTTCAGTCTAATTACCTTCTCCCGAACAACTTTGTAAATTACGACTTCATGTGGTCTCTCCATTCTTATTAAAAAGATTGTTGGAGGTGGAGTAAGACGACAGTGGACGTCCTGGACTTTAGATAGAAGGATATCTCTCTCGTCTTTCCTAAAGTGTCGGATTAAAACCGGGTCACTTTTGAGGAATTGAAGACTCCGTTTTCTTTGTTCAACAGGGTCTAACTGGTGTTCCGTTTCGTCCTTTTCTTTTTTTGTTAAGAGATTGGACACTAGAGACTCGGAAACCCTAGAAGATACTTGGGTAAGAAGTGTAAGAATAAAGTTGAAAAGAAGAAGAAAGAATAAAATTGTGTGCCCTCCAAACGACACCTACCGTGAATAACCACGACCTCTCTTCAATCCGTTACTAAAACATTCACACACATTGATGACGAATGACGAATTTCATACGACTCCTGTTGACTGGGTCCCGACCACAAAGGTTTCCTGTATATTTTAGGAAAACCAACTACGGTTTTTCACTGAAACTTAATGTCTTTAGTTATGCTCTGACTGTAGACTTTCAATCGACTATAGTGTGGTCGATGTTCCTATAAACGGACCTTTCTCTTTGTCAAAGATGAGTACAGGAGTCTCGCGATAATAGGTCCCTGTGTCGGACTTAGTGACTCAGAGAAGGTGCAGTGTCTGAAACAGAAGTGATACTGACGCCGAGGACTCTCTTTGATGTTTTGTGGGTGAACAGTCCACAGGGGACGGACTACTGGAGGTAATTTGGTCCATTCTGACTCTTCTTCTCTGGTTTTTTTTTTTTTTTTTTTATCGGAGACCTTCTGACTTTGTCCGTAGTGTTGTTAAGTAATAACGGTAGGACTAGTGATGATTCAAGAGTGAATCACAGACATCCGAGAAGTGAGTGTGGGTCGAGATTGAACGAACAGACAACAACGTTTTCTAGTCTTCCTCCTAAGACTCTTCCACCGGCTCATCCGCCATGGTCCAGAGACAGAGGGGTGCCACGGTTGTTAACACGACCATTTGGACAGATTACATTAATGAAACCTTGAGACCTCAGACAACTTCCGAACGTTGAAGTTTCCCTTCTGAACCTGACTTTTGACGTCAAATACAATCGGTTAATGGAGTAGTCGTTCAGTGTCGGGTGGTTAGATGGTAGGGGTTAGATACGCCGTCAGTCGATACGTACACAAGGACTTCATCCGACGTTTGTCGAATACCCTCGGTCTCATCTGGTTTTCCTGGGACAAGACGTTTATAGTCCCTTGACACGAGACTAACGACTAGTGACCAAAAATAGTGTCTCCAACTCTGTTCCTCCTCCTAGACTCCCCGTGACAACGTGGAGGAGAGTAGGAACGTTCGGAAAGAGGAGACGGACAACACTGCAGGTTCCCTGAATTTCCCGGTCGTGCGTAAAAGAGAGGACAAGTCAAAAGAGAAAAAGGATATTCTTTTGTCTAATTTTTGATTCGATGAGTTTTGCTGACGTATATGTTCCCTTTAATATTTCCCTGGTGTGTCTGTGTCCCCCTTTTAAGTCTTCTCTAGACTTCTCTGAAATTTAAATGTGTCACCCAACTAAGAGTCGTTTTTTGGGGTTGCAGAACTCCGTGTTTTACATATTTCTGTACTCAAAAAATGTAGTTGGTTGACTTTTCCTACCTCTATCTCTACATTACATTACCTCGATTTCCAAAAAACACACACACAAATATAAAATTTTTTTTTAACCGGTACGACGTGTCGTAGGTGCTTACCTTGGACACGAGGGACGTCATCTCCACTTCTCAGAGTTGGTGACCTGGTGTTCCCTTCAGGGACCTCGACTCAAAATACATTCAATAACTTCAAATCGTCCATATCTAACTTTAATCTCATATATTGAAATCCCGTAATTTACACTAGGGATACGGCCACTGTTCCTTTTATCGATATCTTAATGTTTTCCCTTTACTCTTTACATAAATTCGTATATAATGTTTTTTAGTTGACTTGTGTTTTTGTCCGTCATTACGTCCTGTACTCCCTGTCTTTTCGGTGGTCCGTAAATCTTTTGTTTATCGTCTGACCTCCAAATTAATTTGTATTCACTTAATTCGAGAGACCGATTTTCTGTTTCTAGTCGTTTTACCTATTTTTGTGTACCAATTGGATATACAAGGTTTCTTAGGGAAAACTAGGTTTCTGTGTTTACATAGTTTTAATTTTCCTAATCTTTTTTCTATGAGATACGTTTATTTTTGGTTTTCTCTCGTTTTGACCGATATGATTATAGTCTTTTTTATCTGAAATAAAAATAACTTTATATCAACTAAATGTTACACAATTAAAGACGACGTGTCGTTTCACTAAGACAAATATATATATATATAAGAAAAAATTTTTATAAGCAAAGGTAATACCAAATAGTATCATATAACTTATATCAAGAGACACGATATGTAATCCTAGAATAACACATAGATAAGACATATATTTTCGTATGCAGACGATTGGAGTTAGCGGATGAGGTAGGGAGGGAGGTAAGGGAGACTCAAAGACAAAGTATCTATCAAAGTAAACACAGCATAAATCTAAGGTATATATTTACTACAGTTTACCATAAGTAGAAAAAGAAAGACTGGGCGAGTCATACTATTGGAGATCAACGTAGGTACAACGAACGACTTTTACCGTAATAAAGTAAGAAAAATACCCACCCATTTTAAGGTGACATAAATATGTATTGTGTATAAGAAATAATTAAGTAGTCAACTACCTGTAAATCAAACAAAGGTACAGAACTGATAAAACTTATCACGACGATACTTATATTCCCACGTACATAGAAAGACTTACCATCAAAACAGGTCCATATACGGGTCCTCACCTTGACGACCTAGTGCATCATTAAGATAAAAGTTAAAAGACTCCTTGGAGGTATGACAAAAGTGTCACCGATATGTTTGTATGTAAATGTGGTTGTCACATCCTCCCAAGGGAAAAGAAGTATAGGAGAAGTCGTAAATACTAGACATCTGAAAAATTACTACCGGTAAGACTGGTCACACTTCACCATACAGAAACACCAAACTAAACATAAAGAAATTATTAATCACTACCACTCGTTGAAAAGTACACGGATAACCGGTAGAAACAAAGAGAACTCTTTACAGATAAATCCAGACAAGTAAAAAGTTAACGTAACAAAGTAATAAAATATAATTATCATAAACTAGACAAGAGAAACCAACGAAATCGAAAGAAGTTCTTAAACATGTGTGTGTAACGTCTGTAAATTACAGTGAAAGAGAATTTAGGAAAAATTAAAGAAAGTACAAAAATTCAATTTTAAAAGGAGGGAAAGTAAGATACAAAGAGAAATACAATGATGGTTACGATAAATAATTGACTCCATAATGAAAATGAAGTAAGAAGTAAAAATTTCACAATAAAAAGGGGATGGAAAGGACAAAATATTCGACGTAGTAGTTTATAAGGACAAAATAAAAAAGGTTATTATAATAAAGACCAAACAAAAAAATAATATTAAATTCAACAAAAACTTGACACCACAGCCTCTTCTGAGAACTCTCAGTGAATCTGACGTTCCTCTAGGTTGGTCAGGTAGGATTTCCTCTAGTCAGAACCCACAAGTAACCTTCCTGACCACGACTTCGACTTTGAAGTTATGAAACCGGTGGAGTACACTTCTCAACTGAGTAACCTTTTCTGGGACTGCGACCCTCCCTAACCCCCGTCCTCCTCTTCCCCTACTGTCTCCTACTTTACCGACCTACCGTAGTGGTTGAGCTACCTGTACTCAAACCCATTTGAGGTTCTCAACCACTACCTGTACCTCCGGACCACACGACACTAAGTACCCCAGCGTTTTTCAACCTGTACTGACTCGTTGACTTGACTTGACTTCAACAAAAAAATTATCTAAAAGAGTAAAAGAATTAAAGTAAGTAGAACAAATAAATTTTATCATCTATATCAAAAGGAAATAAACACCTGTACAGTAAGACCAAACAAAAGTAACGAACTTTCTTACAATGAGACGATGATTAAAAGGATAAAAAGACTATTATCAAAACTCATCCAAACTGACGAAAAGAAAGGACAATGAATATATAATTACTCTACTTAAAAGGAGGGATCTCCTGAAGGGACCACCGAGTCTCTAATTTCACAGACGGATCTTACGTCCTCTGGTCCCAAGTTAAGGACCCAGCCCTTCCAGGGGACCTCTTCCTTTACCGTTGGGTGAGGTCATAAGAACGGACCTCTTAGGGTACCTCCCTCCTCGGACCATCCGATGTCAAGTACCCCAGTAGGCTGTGCTGACTCGCTGACGTGGAGGAGGGATCTTTCCTTCTTCCAGTCACATCCAAAGGATCGAAGTCCTAAGACCTCGAGGGAGAAGACAGTAAATAAACTTAACAAAAAATTTTTTTTTGTTGGGCGACACGAAACACTTCACCCGACAGAGGAAAGGGGAAAGGAAAGAACACGGGGATAACAAGTACGAGTTGTACTCTCGAGACAGGATCTTCACTCTGAACTCAGGTCGTAACTCCAGTGAGGTCGTGTGAGACTAAGTTGCTCCAGGGGAATGTGAGTGGACGTTGGCATCAGATGTTTCACAGAGGGTCAAACCTGACTACAAGAGACCCTTTATATACACGTTGCGTATACTTCTGTTTCTTAAAGATCATTATAGATTTAGTATGCATAGTTATACCTTTTCTTTTGATGGGTATACACGGTCCCAATTTTTGTCCGTTAGATATCTACTCTTTTGGACTTACAGTTTATTTGTACTTTCCCACGAAGTACAGTGATCGTTAACTTTCACGATTAATTTTGTACTTTTATCTCAAAGTAGACTAAGTCACAACTTCCGTACTGTTATTCGATTATATTATTACTGGGGGGGGGTTTTTTTTTAAGTTTAGAGTCTAAGACAAGTTCTTGTTGGTAGTGGAACACCCATAAGAATTTTTTCTTTCAGTCCTTTTTTGTAGACTATTCTTCTCTTTTAATGTAGAGACAACGAGAGAGAGACCAGAGACCTGGAAACGAATATGAAGGGTATAGGATCTTATAAGAGATAGGTGGAGAAATAGATCAATTAAGGATGAGTAGAGAATCCAGAATGTAATTAACAGTAGTTAAAATTCTTTTATAGACTGAGGGGTATCTGATTGTATCTACGGGGACAATACAGTCAAAGACCGTAAAATATGAAATAGGTGGTATATTAAAAAGTTTGTAATAACACTGTCAGTCAAAATACACAGTGGAACCGATCCAATATCACGACAATAAGTTAGTTTGGATTAACTCCACAACGACACTTCTGTCAAATATCTAAACCAAGTGTAGATATTAATCAACTGAAATACATTTTCTCTAATAGAAGGTATTAATGTCATGTGGACAAGGTTCATCAACTTTCCGAAATTCTTGTCCCATAGGACTCCTTATTTTAAGACGGACACTTGATGTCACAGTGGAACTCTTACAGGTCGGAAGGAAAGAAAAAAAATTTACATAAAAAATTAACTTCCTATTAACGAAATGTCTTAAAACAAACAAAGACGGTTTGTAGTTGTATTTAATCCGTATCCATATGAATACAGAGGAGGGAGAACTTGGAGAGAGGGTAGAGGGAGTGGTAGGGTGGGGAGATCCAACAATGTCTCGGGGACAAACTCAAGGGACTCTGTATGTCGTTTAAGGGTAACCGACAGATAAAATGTATGCCATTACATTCAAAGGAACAATGAGAGAGGTGTGTAGAGTGGAAGAGGAAGGAGGGAGAAGGGACACAGGGATTCAGACAAGAGAGACAGACACAGAGGTGACGAAGGGACGATTATTAAAGTAGTCATAGTAGATAGATCTACACAATCATATAATATAAATAGAAAGGGAAGGACTGAATGACATATTGTCCGAGATCCAAGTAGGTGGAGTAATCTTGACTAAGTTTACGGAAGGAAAGAACTGAAGGAAAGAGCGGGATCCTTAAAACCTGAACTGATCGGTTGGGAGGGTTCGACATGTTCCGTTAAGGAATTGTACTTAGAAAGTTGGATGGGATAGAGAGAGATAAATATATATAATAAATACATATGTGTGTCTGATATATCGAATATGTGTGTATATATCATATATGTGTATGATATATACATGTATATGTGTATATAAGTGTGTAAATATGTGTGTATGTAATATATATGTGTGTATATATATAATATCTATATACATAATNATAGAGAGAGATAAATATATATAATAAATACATATATGTGTCTGATATATCGAATATGTGTGTATATATCATATATGTGTATGATATATACATGTATATGTGTATATAAGTGTGTAAATATGTGTGTATGTAATATATATGTGTGTATATATATAATATCTATATACATAATTATACATACGTAGAGGACGATCAAGACAAAGAGAATACTTTGTGATGGATCATGTTAATGATATAGTTTAATTTATTAATAGAAAGAAAGGGTAGTTTGATATCTTCACCACAGACAGAATAAATGAAAATACAAAGATCACGGATCTTACACCATATACGAGTTTTATAATGACTTACTAATTTACTCCGGGTTGATTTTTTTAGAAGTTTTGTCGTATCCCTTGGGAGGAATTATGTGATATTTTGACTTCTTCCTTCCCCGATTTTCTGTAGATACACAAACACTTTTCAGGATTGGTTAGGGTTTATCATTGTCAATTCAGAAACCCTTTTTATCGGAAAACCATTCGGTGATGTCATAAAAAGGTCAGAAGTTTCAACATCGTTTGTGACTTTCTTTTGACTAAGATCCTCCGTCAGTAAAGACATGATTTTTACTTCCAACTCAGTTTGTGATGACCACATCAAGTCTCCATTATTTGAAATTATAAATTTCCTTTACATTTATATAGATATCGTATATTCGTACACGAGATATTCTCAGAAGGTAAAAATTTAGGTCACTTTATTCTTTTATCTCAAAGTAGACTAAGTCGAGTTCTCTATAATGTTTTTGGGTTATACTGTTGTCGTTTTCTCATACAGTCTTACAGCCGACGATAATTTCTTGTCTATAATGGAAATAAACATCTAACAAAAAATTCGGTCTTGTTTTAGACCACTGTCCCTCTTACTGTAGTTTTGAAAATGGTTCACGATTTCTAGCTTCAAAATTTTTTCTTTTTGAGGAGTTGTCACGACATTTGGATACAAATTTTTTTTTTTTATGACTTCCGAGTAATGTAGTCATAGTCGTCTCATAACTATTTCTGTGATAAGGGTCCGGAGTGAGATACGGTTGACTTAGACTTAGACGTCCACAGTCAAGACTCGTAATTTATCAATGATTCGAGGGTCTAGGTTGGTCAGGTAAGACTTCCTCTAGTCAGGACCCTAAAGAAACCTTCCTTACTACGATTTCGACTTTGAGGTCATGAAACCGGTGGAGTACACTTCTCAACTGAGTGACCTTTTCTGGGACTACGACCCTCCCTAACCCCCGTCCTCCTCTTCCCCTGGTGTCTCCTACTCCATCGACCTACCGTAGTGCCTGAGCTACCTGCACTCAGACTCACTTGAAGCCCTCTACCACTCCTGTCCCTCCGGACCTCACGACACTAAGTACCCCAGCGTTTCTCAGCCTGTGCTGACTCACTGACTTGACTTGATTTGACTTCGAAGAGTTCACTAAGACTATGTGTCGGTCAAACCCCTTGTTTAAGATTTGACAGTCAGAAGTATTATAGAGTGATCAGTTTAAGTCGAAAGATATCCTTCGAAAGTTACTAAAGAAAATGGATGATCATTTTACAGATATGAAGGAAAATGATTAAAAAATTAATTAAATAAATAAAATTAACCTCCGATTAATGAAATGTTATAACACAACCAAAAACGGTATGAAAGTGTACTTAGTCGGTACCCAACATGTACACAGAGGGTAGGACTGGGGGGAGGGTGGAAGGAGGGGTAGGGTAGGGAGTCCCAACAGGGTCACGTGGTCGAAACTCACGGGACAGAGTACGTAGTTTGGACCTGACCGCTAGACAAAGTGTATACCATTTACACTTTACAGTACAGAGTTACGATAAGAGAGTTTAGTAGGGTGGGAACGGAAGATAGTGGCTCAGGTTTTCAGACAAAAATGTAGACACAGAGAAAACGACAGAACGTATATCCCAGTAGCAATGTTAGAACGATTTAAGATATATATACGTAATTATATGACATAACCACAAAAAGAAAGAGTGAATGAAGTGAGACATATTATCCGAGGTCAAAGTACTTCAGAAAGTCAGTACCGGCTGAGAAACGCTGGGGTACCTGACATAAAGGGGTCCGAGGAGGTAGGTACCCTAAAAAAGTCCGTTCTTATGACCTCACCCAACGGTAAAGGAAGAGGTCCCCTAGAAGGACTGGGTCCCTAGTTTGAACCCAGAGGGTGTGACGTCCGTTTGAGAAATGGTAGACTCGGTGACCCCTTAGGGATTATACCGTAGATTAGTCTCACACAATGAACATAACATCTTGGTAGTTTAACTCAAACCTCTTCTTACCTCTTCTTCGTTGTGTTATGAAATCAAGAGAGGTGTAACCTAGAAATCTAAGACGAATCAATATAATCAAGTTAATACGAGGGTTTTGTTATGTATATAATTATAAGTTTACGTTTAAACATACATTAGGGATTGGGACCGAACTTTCCATGTTAAAAGTCCCTCCCTGAGTGTCGAGTGAATCTAACCAACTGATTTATAAAAGAATGAACATTCGGACTGTACATTAAGAACTGGGTTACAAAATTTGTCAAATTAATTGTCACTCTTGGTCCTGAAGGGACCACCAGGTCATCAATTCTTGTGTGTAAGGTTACGTCCCCTGTACCCAAGTTAGGGACCAGTCCTTTGATTCTAGGGCGCACGGTGCCCCGTTGATTCGGGACACACGGTGTTGATCTCTTCGGACCCAAGGTGTTGATTCCGGGTCTTCTCGGTTATTTATTTATTAATTCATTTTATTTAATACTACGTAGATACATACATTAGGATATGTCCGTGTTTTTCTTTTATTTATGGATTTACATGACTGGAGTAAATTACACTTTCTACTTTTTACGTGTTGACACATATCCTACTAGGATAAACACAATTTTATATATTATCTATGAAGTAAATATATCAACATATTTCTCTTTGTAAAGACCTTCCTCTTTAATTCTTCTTGAACGATTGTTACTGTTGAAAATCCCATCTTCTAATACTTTAACTTAACCCTTGTCAAAGGAAAAGGTGTAAGAGACATGAAAATTTAGAACTCAAAATATTATTTTTATGAATGTTACTGATTCTTGTTATGTCAAAACGATTGTCATAGTCTTAATGAAAAACTCAAAAGAAATTTCGCTAAAGAAGGGACTCCCCGCCCACATCCACAAACTTTATGTAAACAGGAGGGAGTCACTAGTATGTTCACGTACTGTCGGTAGTGAGTACCTCGGTGACTGAGTCCGAGATTACGCAAATTCCTGTCCGTCCGTACTGAAAGTAGACTTTATCATTCTGAGAATTTTCATTCGAAAACTAGTTCAAGATAAAGTGGTGTACTTAGACTTCTTGGTATTTATGTTCTTATTTCATCGGAGATGAAAATTTAAACGGTGTTATAACGATTCACAAGAGTCTCGGTTGTACCAATGAATGAAGTAAAAAGTTGAACGGATTCTTTATTTTATGTAATCGTATCTTTGACCTTCTTAATGGGTACTCTCTCTCGTCAATACTGAGGTGTCAGTAGATGAAGTGCGTGTAATGTACTAAGAGTTTGATCAGGTGACCACATAACGAGCCCGATTCTTATTTTATTGAAACTAATAGATTTGTGTGTAGTGGACCCTCAATCCAATCAACCACTCCCGCGACCATCCATGACCCCTTCAACCGTTGTCTCTTACTTTAATCGGAGTATAAAAGACACTGAGTCTACCTATATGGTATCTATTAAACCTTAAATTATAATAGTCTGGTTCGTGGAGTCATATCTAAACCACAAAAGTACAATAATATCACACTAAGTACCATCCTTTCAAAACTAAATCTTTACGTTGATTTGTTAGTGACTTTTAAAAAAGTACTTTTCAATTTTTTTTAGAGTTTGTTATGTTTGTTTTATATTTCTTTCAGTGTCGGGAACGACTCTGATATAATTAAGAGTTCTATAACTTGAATATCAGGTTCGAAGAACCGAAACAGGAGACTTGAGAGTCTCGTATAATAAACCAGTTCTTCAGACACAACTTCAGGAGTCACGGTATGTAAAACGGACTGTCTCTCTACTTCCTACAGTAAGAACGGGAGACTCGAATACGAATGTAGTAATCATATCAAGTATAGTATAGTATAGTACAATACCCAGTACCATTGATACATAGTTCCGTTCCAAGTCCAGAATAATTGTAAACAAGTAGCACAGATCGTGTTATTAGTCAAAATTAAAGTCGTTTTTTAAAAATTTCATTAAAAGATGGGTTTTATACCAGTCTTCTTATTACTGTTTTTACTCTGACCTTTTTTTCTTAGTCCTAACAACCTACTTGTTCCGTGGTTGTAAAGAACTAACGGATAGTACACGGTTTGTAGTAAGACCCCTTGAACATATACTAAGTGACAAATTAGAAGTGGGTTTAGGACATTCAGTCCTTCCTTTGATTCGGAATGTCTCCGATTACTGAATTAGGAAAAGTTGGACAGGAGGGTGATCTCTGGTCATTGTATCAGATAATAATTAACGAAATTTTCCGAAGGTACCAAGAGGTAACAGGAACTTTATTACCGGTTCTGGGAATTGATTGGAAAGTTCTGGACCACGTAAAGATTCAAAGGTCCAAGTAAAGAACACAGAGAAAGAGGGCGAGAGACGAGAACCATATTGCGTTAAGGTCAAGAAACTCGTGTATGGTGTGGGAAAGAGAATAGGACCGGAAGGGTGTTCGACAAGAAAGATGGACCTAACGAAAAGGAAGGAGATAAGAGTTTTTTACAACTTACTTACTTTCCTATAATCTCTTTCATCCTAGGATGTGTTCCCTTTCTCCTCCTCATCATTTCCCTAATTAGTGTTTTGATACTATTATGTACTCAACTCCAAATTCGACTAGTGTCCAACGTCGTGTGGCTCGTGGGTCTATAACCAAAGTAGAGAAGTGATCAAGGAAAAGAAGGAAGTTCGGAGTCTCAATCACCGTTAAGGAGATCTTAGGAAAACACCGGTGGTTCTACAAATTTAGGGAGTACCATACGGGATATCGAGGTACGTGAAGGGAAGATATCATGAGCAGTGTAGTCTGATTTCGACAAACTTCCTTCCTGGCACTGAAGGAATAAATGAAAAGATATGGATCGGGTGTTACAACATTTGTGGTGATAACTAATGAGAGGTATATAAAGATATATTGTAAAGGGTTATTTTAATTCCTTGCTAGGAACCTCTATATTCGTTAAGACCCTGACCGCGTCCCTTTTATGTTCCACTTGGACCTTGTAGAACGTCACGATCTGTCATTCCTCTACAAGTTCAGAGACTTTACACCCCACATGAATCGCTAAGAGTAGATAGTCTATCTGATACTTTTCTCTTTTATCATTGAAACAGTGTCTTCTTTGAACCTTCTATGGTGAAATTGACACTAGTTCAATCGTAGTGGTCATCATTCATCCTGAGGGACTAGTCCCTGAGGATAATACTACGTTACTTTTTCCGTGGAGAACCACACCTTTTTCCTTGGCAAGACGTGATAACCACTCTTTCAATTAATCACGTCGGTGATATCTCTTGTCATACATCCAAGGAATTTTTTTATTTTTATCTCAATGGTATACTAGGTCGTTAAGGTGGGGACCCGTATATAGGTCTGTTTTGACATTAAGCTTTTCTATACATGAGGTCACAAGTAACGTCGTGATAAATGTTGTCGGTTTTGTACCTTCGTTGTATTTACAGGGAGTTGTCTACTTACCTATTTCTTCTTTCTTCTACACCACACACACACACACACACACACACACATACTTATATATACCCTTATAATTGGTGGGTATTCTTTCTTACTTTATTACGGTAAACGTCGCTGTACTCATCTGTATCTCTGATAGTATGGTCCACTTCGTTCAGTCTGTCTCTGTTTATTAGTACACTACAACGATTATACACCTTAGAATTTTCACTATGTTGACTTAAATAAATGTTTTGTCTTTATCTAAGTGTCTATATCTTTCGTTTGAATACCAATGGTTTCCCTTTCCCCCCTGACCCTCACTATTTAATCCTCAAACCCTAATTGTAGATGTGTGATGATATATATTTTATTTATTGTTGTACTTTGATGACATATCGTATCCCTTGATATGAGTTATAGTACGTGATTGGATATTCCCCTTTTTAGACTTTTCCTTGTATATATATATATATATATATATATATATATATACTTAGTGAAACGACATGTGGACTTTGATTGTGTTGTAACATTCATTTGACATGAAGTTGAAATTTTTCTTTTTTTCAGTGGAGATAAGACCCTATAAAGAGAAGTTCTAGGTATTGGAAATATATTAGTATTGTTTTAGTGTCTTTTAGATATAACCCCCCATCATATTCTTTATGACTGATCATAAAAACTCTGTACTGTTAATTTTCGTGGTCCCCTCGTTACAGTCGTTGTATCGTCGTCTTCTACAAGAAAGAGAGATTAGTTGTTTAATCAGTAGGGTACCGTGGGGTGACGTCATGAGAACGGACCTCTCAGGGTACCTACCTCCTCGGACCACCCGACGTCAGGTACCCCAGTGATTCTCAGCCTGTGCTGACTCGCTGAAGTGAAAGTGAAAAGTGAAAGTACGTAACCTCTTCCTTTACGTTGGGTGAGGTCACAAGAACGGACCTCTTATAGTCCCTGTGCCCTCGGACCACCCGACGGCAGATACCCCAGCGTGTCTCAGCCTGTGTTGACTTCGCTGAATCGTGTGTTTGATTCCCGAAGGGACCAATCGAGTCTGCCATTTCTTAGGTGGGTGTTATGCCCTCTGGACCTAAGCTAGGGACTCAACCCTTCTAGAGGACCTCCTCCCGTACCGTTGGGTCATAAGAACGGACCTCTTAGGGGTACTTGTCTCCTCGGACCGTCCGATGTCAGTTACCACAGTGTTTCTCAGCCTGTACTGACTTACTGATTCGTGTCGTGATTTAATGGAACCAGTCAGAAATCCGAGGATCTTGGAATGAGGTTCCCTGGGTCCTCCTCAGAGTACGTGGTAACGTCGATCATTCTTTGATTGGAGGTATACCCGACGTCTTGTTCACTCCGATCACTTTGACGGGTCTAGGGAGATCAACGATAGTCCGTTTCTAGTTCTATCATGACTGGTTCATCCGTAAGTATATACTCTCTCTTAAACCTCTTCAGATCGGTAGGATTTCCCTTTGAGTTCGTGTGGTAACCTTCTTTATATCTTTTTATGTTTAAACCAACGGTGTCTCCGTTATTCTCTTTGTAAGGATAACGACGGAGGAACAGTGAACAATGTCACTCATAACCTTGAAGTTTTGAAATTTTCATAAGTTTTCCCTTTTCTAGTTATTTATCTTTTGAAGACATATTCTTGGTTGATTAGTGTTGACTAATTGATTAATTGATTGACTAATCAGTTTGATTGACTAATCAATCAATCACTTTTATTTTTGTCGTCCCTTTCATAAACAGAGTTTACAAACTCTTTACTTAATAATGTATATTCTATATTTTTCAAATAGGATTACATATATTTATCGGAACTACGGGTCAATTACCGTTTACTATATTTGTCTTGTTTTACATTTGTTTACTCCCTTTTACAAGTCTACCGTATTTTAAGTTTAATTTGTAGTTTAATACAAAAATATGGTTAATTGAACCGTTTCTTTTACGTTATTATAATCACGGTCTCAAATATCACTTTAACTATTTATTGAAACTGTCACCTATATTTCATCCTTGTATCTTCCTACATGACTCTTAGTATTTTTATAAATGTAGTAAACTGGGTCATTAAACTAAGTAACATTAAATTTAACTCCCCTATAAAAATTTCTTATCATTTGGGGACACATACTGTGAAGTAACATCGTAAGAGATTTTCTCGTCTATACCTCTTGCTGGATTTATAAGTTGTTATCCTTGTCCCTCTTGTCACTTCATACACTGTTATGTAATTGACCTACCTTATGAGATGGAGAAAGTGTTATTATTAATACTTGTTACACTCTATGTGGTTTCACTCCCACCAAGTCCCACAGGCTGAGGAACGTTGGGGTAACATCGGGTAGACGGTCCGAAGAGACAGGTACCCCTAAGAGGTCCGTTCTTATGACCCCACCCATCGGTAAGGGAAGAGGTCCACTAGAGGAGTTGGTTCCCTAGCTTGGGTCCAGAGGACGTAACGTCCGTCTAAGAAATGATCGACTCAATGGTCCCTTTTGGGACTTATGTCGTTCTTCAAAAAGTTTTGTGACAAAGTATTTTGTTTCATAGGTTAATACATCTACAAAACTAATATTGAGGGACCCAACCCTTCTAGGAAAGGTTCACCCTTTTCCGTTGGGTGATCCCATAAGAACGGACCCTTTAGGGTACCTGTCTCCTTAGATGACCCGATATGTCAGATACCCCAGTGCTTTCTCAGCCTCAACTGAATCTCTGATTTGTTGTTAACTGATATACATTTTATACCCGAAGGGTCCGCCGCGATCACCATTTTTGGACGGACGGTTACGTCCTCTACATTCTCTGAGTTCAAACTAGGGACTCAACACTTCTAGGGGACCTCCTCCCCGTTGGATGAGGTCATTAAAACGGACCTCTTAGGGTACCTGTCTCCTCAGACCGCCCGATATCAGGTATTCCCGCGTGTCTCCGCCTGTGTTGACTTCACTGAAGTGTTCGTATGTGCGTGTGTACATTTTATATGGTCTTACATCTGTTCCTGATATTGACTTCCCTTCTTTATCCAACACAAACGAGGACGAGGGTGAGAAGTTTTAGACTGTAACGATTTCAAAAAAGAACCATAAATCTGTAGGAAGATTGAAGTAACAGTAGAGAAAGTATCGAGGAGGAAAGGGTAAATGACTCCTAGGTACGACGAAGTCCTGTAGGTACAGTGAATCTTTTTTTCCGTTGTCTATTTAAATAAGTAATTAATATCTCCCTGAAAAACATTAATTGCAACCATATGTTAGCATTAATTCTGGAGAGGGGAGACGGTCACTCGAGTGTCAACTGTGAGTCCACCTACTTCTCTATAGACGTGTCGTGATGTCCTCCGTATTTCACCAGTCCTTTTTTTCTTTGATTCACGGTTGGTCTTAGGATTCCTTAGTTATAAAATAGAGAAATTTCCCTAAAATGGGAATTCTCCCCGAATCCCTTAAATAAAATCAATAGGGTGAAAGGAGGTGTAGAATCTAAAGGTAAAAACAGAGGAGGGACTCTCTGTATGTACACAAGCTAGAGAGGAGGTACCGTTTTTAACAAAACCGACGTGTAGGGGGAGAATAGTAGACAAGATATTGAGAGGAAGTTAAAATGAGTGTTGAGGTATGAAGAATAAGAGGATGACTGGTCAGTGACAAAACGGGTGTCGGTAAACTCAATAAACACTGTTAATTTTGGTGTTCTTTTCTATCTAATGTGTCCTTTTATATACCGAGTACGTTAGTCCACCTCCTCTGTCTTTGACGGTCCCCTACTACCTGAGTCACACAGGGTCCGGTCTCTCGTTCGGTCACACCACTTGTGTCACCTCTTCTCGTCCTCGGGGTGGTACCTGTATCGTCGATATCTAGACTCCTCTGAAACGGGTACTCTTCGGTGTCTCACCTCTTTGTAGAGACGACAAAGAAAAGAAGGGAGATATGACGAACATGTCGTAGAAGTACTTGGGACTAGAAGTGCCGTTGTTATCCTTTACTCACCTAATGTACTATTATGGGTAAACTATCCATTCCTTTGATTCTAAAAGTGTTCTGGTATACTGATCCTTTACTTTCTTCTCACACTTATTTTTTTAGTTGGCTGGACCCTTGAACTCTTTATTTTCTCTAATTTTTCGGGAAAGAAACACTGGTTACGTCCATCCACTGGAAAGGGAGAACCGGACAACGACGTGGACTCTTGGAACGAGACCTTCCCAGGAAGGTCAAAAGGTGATACTTTACTATTCTAGAAAGGTAAAGGAAAGTGTCGGAGGAGTGGACCCTTCGAAGGATTTGGACTACAGGCCCTGTGTTTGGTCTGGTTAACTTAGTTTTACACCTTTTCTCCCACCTTGAACACTTAGCCGTAAAACGCTCTCAGGTCACTCGTAGACTTCATCTCTTTGTTGTATAATCTTCAAGGACCTCCCGTCCGTACTTCCTCCCGGTGGTTCTAGACGTAATGAGACGGGAGGGTGGGGCGGGTGGAGGTGGATCGGGGTGGGTGGAGGTGGAGGGTTGGGGGAGGCGGCAGTGGGGTGGTGGTGACGGTAGTGGGAGAGGACTGACGGTAGTTGGGGAGGTAGCGGTAGTGGAGGGGTGATGGCGGTAGTGGGGGGTAGCGGTAGTGGCGGTGGGGGTGATGGCGGTAGTGGGGTGGTGGTGGTGGAAGCGACGGTTGTATAGGACGTAGTGGATAAGGAGGAGGGACAGGAGCCCGGCGACGACTTCGAGGTCAGTCTGGTGTGGGGAATTGACGAAAGGTGATATAAATAACAGGGAAGAGACAACTGTCGGTACTACCCAAGACGTCTAATTTTTTAGGGTCGGTATAACTCGACAAGACCCTAACCGGACAGTGTGTTTCCGTCGTCGACGGAAACGAGGACCAAAATTAACTTATTATATGAGATTTATGGTAGGGAGAGGTCGTCCACGGGTCCGAGGAATCGGTTTACCTCTACTCGTTCGTGACTGAGATTACCTTACTTCCTGGTTTTTACTCGACAGGTTTACCTCACCCACAGGTTCGTCGACGATATAATTCACTCTTTGTGACTTTTGAAGTTCAGGAAGAACAATTGATCTGTGAGATCCACTCCTACGCGTCGTTTCTCGGGGTGTCTTTGGGTCCGAAGTCCAAGGTCCCACCCTAAGGATAATCCTGCCCGGGGTCCCCTCCACTACCCTCAAGGAGAGGGACGAGTGAAAGATGTAGGAAGCGGAGAAGGGGAAAAAGGGTGAGGAGGAGGCGTGTGAGTGTGAACGAGAAGGGATCACAGACTTTTCTAACGAATCTCGGAATAAGGAGGAGTCAAATTCTCCGTTAAAGACAAGTTTTGGGAACGCGACCCGAGGTCACAGGAGGTGATCACACACCCTCCTCGGAGTTAATTCTACAGACTATGGAGGACCGTGACGAAGGAGGGACCTTTGGTCCCGAGACTCCTCAGTGTCTAGTCCTTTGTACAAGGTACAGGCATTAGAAAAGGTAGTTCTCCCTACGACGAGTTCCAATAGAAAAAATAACCGCACGAGTCAGTGAAGTCAGTACAGGTTGAGAAACTCTGGGATACCTGATATCGGGTGGTCCAAGGAGACAGGTACTCTAAGAGGTCCGTTCTTATGACCTCACCCAACGGTATAGGAGGAGGTCCCCCAGAAGGGGTGGTTCTCTGACTTGGGTCCAGAGAATGTAGAGGACGTAATCGTCCACCCAAGAAGTGATGATCACGGTGGACCTTTCGGGATAGAAAAATTGAATAGGGAATAATTAAGGAGTAAGTTATTTCTTAATACAAGTTGTGTTGTTCCACTTAGGGTACAAAGAAGATGTTCAACACATGTCGGGTCGTCGTCTCTATTTATGCACGTGTACCGTCCTGTGAGTGACCTCGACGTCGAGTCTCTCTGGCGTGACTGTTCTAGGAGAACAGGGACACGAGTCCAAGTACAACGAACCAGTGACTTCGGGTACAGTCAATGTTCTTCTTCTAAAGACTCTCTTTTCTGTTAACTTACCGCCGGTAAGGGGACCAACTACAGGTTTGTGTAACACAAGTCACCCCGATAGGGTCAACTCCGGTCTTTCGTCTTCTTTCATATGACCTGAGGTCGCTAAACCGGTTGTCCTTCTTTACAACGAAGACCCTCACCACACGCCGACATTTGTTCTTTTAGGGTTTAATCGTCGTATACACGTGTCACCCCCTTTACTTGGGTTTCCACTACTAATATTGACTCTCGACAATATCCTCGTAGAATTCTGATTTAGAGTCTCGTCTTTCGAGAGAACTCGGACCCACCCTCTCCTAAACCCCCCTCTTACCTATATACATAAACAAACCGACTAAGGAAAACGACAAGTGTATTTTGTTATAACAATTAGCCGAGAGAAACACGCACACACACACACACTCACACACACACACACACACACACACACACACACATACACAACCAGTGAGCCAACACAGGTTGAGAAACACTGGGGTACCTCACATCGGGTGGTTCGAGGAGACAGGTACCTTAAGAGGTCCGTTCACATAACCTCACCTAACGGTAAGGGAAGAGGTACCCTGGAAGGACTGGGTCCCTAACTTAGACCCCGAGGACGTAACGTCCGGTGGTCCCTTCGGGTTTAACCGATATAGGATTACGTTTTAATTTTTAAATATTTCTTTTAAAGAATGTGAACTCTTGTTCTATAGTCACCGAGGGGTCACGGACCTTGACAATCAATATTAGTTGTGTCGGGGTGAAGGGTTTTCTTCCTCGTACATCAGGGAGATCCTTTGTAATAAGGACAGGTCAGAAGTCCAACTCTTTTTGTCGGTACCACTGAGTGAAAATTCAGTGTACAAAGGATTACTCTTACGTAGTCTTTGTAATTAATACAACAGTGTCTTTGTCTTACTCTTGGTGTTTAATTTTCTCTTTCAGGTGAATCGTTCCGTAGGTCTCGGGGAGTGTTAATCAAAGTTAAATGGAAAATCGGAGCAGACGTCGGAGACCGGTCAAAAAAGGGATTACAGGAAAGACATGCTCTCGAGACACCAAACCCACTTTCACTAAGGGGGAGGGGACGATATTCTCATCCACACTACTAAAATTTAATAATTTTTAAGAATATCTAGAAGGGTAGTTCTCTACCCCTGAAGCAAACTGATCATATTACACTGACTTTAACACATCGTGTCCAGAGTTCAAACCTACAGTTTCCAGGAACTCGGAGACAAGAGTGTGAGTCCTCCACGAGACACGTACTCTTGTATGGGGTCGACCGACCCACCTCTCTTGTGTGTCCTCTCTTGGCTCCGTCGGGTCTGTTGGTCGTCCGTATCCTGACTGTGGAAGGTCTTGACAGACCGGGGCTCGACTGAACCGTTCAGTGGGATTTACGTACTCACTCGGACCGGTTGTGGTGTACCTTCTCTCACGTGGTAGGGTGGACTCGGGACGGGTTTGAGGACTAGGTGTTCCGAGTACTTGATGATTTGATAACACCAAACACCTCTGTGATTTAAAACCTCATAAAACAATACATTGTTTCTGGTTACCTTTCTCATCTGATTCGGACTGTCTTGTGTTCACTAGTGTGGACTCGGATGGGAGGTCGGAGTCGACACCAGGTTAGTCACTCTTGGGGCTCCGAAACCGACCCCTATGACCAGTCTCAACAAGGAGAGGAGACGTCTCATACAACACTCTACTCCGACCTTGACACACCGGTAAAATGGTGGTATTATCCTTGTCGGGTTCCTACTTTGAGAAGGTACTGCTGAGGGGTCTTTTGACGTCTCCTGACCTCAGTCTCCGAACTAGTTTTAGAGACAGTTTGACGTGACCTTGGAGTGTAGAAGAGATCTGAGTAAATATTAATATTCTCGGTATTTAAGAAACCGATACATCCTGTAGACTGGAGTCGAAACAAATAAATGTTGACTTTCGACCCCTTCCTGAAGGGTAAATCTGATCACACTGGGACAAGGGGTTCCCGGTCATCACCGTGGTCGAAGGTAGTGTCGTGAACGTGACCAGTTCCAACCTTGTTTTACGGGTTCTCTTTCCCTTTTCCTACAGCCCCGTAGTGGGAGAACAGGTAAGTGATATCTCTAACAGAAGTTTTCCGTTCACTCCAAAGACGGAAATTTGTTACTCATGTGGTTTTGTGTTGGGTCTCTCGTGACTAGGTCAGGAGCGGTCCTCTGGGGTAGTCCGTTCTACTTATCCCCGAAGGGTCCACCACGATTACCATTTCTTGGGTGGACGGTTACGTCCTCTGTACTCTGTAAGTTAGGGACCCAGTCCTTCTAGGGGACCTCCTCCCGTATCGATGGGTAAGATCATAAGAACGGACCTCTTCGGGTACCTCTCTCCTCGGACCACCCGATGGCAGGTATCCCAGCGTATGTCAACCTGTACTGATTTCGCTGAATCGTACGAGTGTCCTACTTATCTCTCCTGTCACCCCGACTCCCAGTAAAAGAGATATTAACGGGAGACCAGAACCTTTCCGTGAACCAGCCCCGTAGACTATGTGGACCCAAACTTAGGGTCGAGACGACGAATGTAATATTGGTTCACACATCGAATTAGAGAGATATTCAGAGACTAAGAGTGAACATTACACCCCTGTTATTGTAGATGAATTGTCATAAAACTCTCTTAATTTTTTGTAATTCGTAAATTTAATAGATCGTCCCATGTATCCATTAGTTAAAAGAAAGAAGTACGAAATTATTGAACAAATCTCTCTTGTCTTAGTCCCGTTTCCTCGGTATTGTCGGACTCAGTAACTAGAAATGGTTTCTCTTCTAGGATAATAGAACCAAATACTCTGCGTCGAGCGTGGATGTAGGGGGGGTCAGAAACGACGTTTGTATGACTGATTAAGCCAAACCGATAGGAAAAAGACCTGAACCAACGGACGGTAGAGACAGGAATCCCACAATTAATTACTACAGTGTCAGAAGAAAGTCTAGTCAAGGAAAGTCCCAGGTGTAAAACGAGGGATGTCTACGGACTAGAGTTTGTAATATATACTCTAATGCGTAAAATCGTTTTCCAGGACCCTCTTCGAGTGAGATCAAAGGTACTTGGATTTGTAAAAGGTAGTAAGAGAGAGAGAAACCTTTCCTAGTTTACACAAATTCCCACACTTTAAGAGGGTTTTTTAATTTTAGTGATACACCCATTCTGATCATAGCGTACGTGACGATAGAGAGAGAGAGAGAGAGAGAGAGAGAGAGAGAGAGAAAGAGAGAGAGATCAACGATTCAGCACAGGCTGACAACGTTGGTGTATCTGAAATCGGACGGTCCGAGGAGACAGGTACCCTAAGAGGTCCGTTCTTATGACTTCCCCTAACGGTAAAGGAAGAGGTCCCCTAGAAGCGTTGGGTCCCTAGCTTGGGCCAGAGGACGTGACGTCCGTCTAAGAAATGGCTGACTCGATGTTCCTCCCGGTTATAAAGTACTTAGAGTTTAGGTCGTTCGGAGGGACGTGGGAAGTGAGACACAAACACACACACACACACACACACACACACACACACATACCCAAACACACGTACGAGTCAACACAGACTGAGAAACGGTAGGGTACCTGATATCGGGCGGTTCGAGGAGACTGGTACCTTAAAAGGTCCGTTCTTATGATCTCGACCAATTGTAAAGGATGAGGTCCCCTAGAAGGACTGGGTACCTAGTTTAACACAAAGAACATGGAGGACGTAACCGTCCTTCTAAGAAATGGTGAACTCGGTGGACCCTTCGGACGTAGATGAGTGACGTCAGGGGATTTACCAGTTTGGAACACACTGGAGAACAAAACTTTAAAATACAAATTCTTAAATCTAAAAAAATTCTACTCTAAGTTTCTATCATGTCTTAAGGGTACATGATAAGTGGGTCTAAGTGTTCCACAATTCTAGAATAATATTGGTACCGGGTGAATAGTTTTTTAATTATAACCAAGTCACTTTAAAGATTTGATCTCTTAAATAAGTCTAAAGTGGTCGAAAAGGAAGTGGTCGAATAGGAAGAAAACAACGTCCTATGGTTCAACGTAAATTGACAGTAAGAGGAATCAGAGGAAAGTAAGAAGTTATCGGAGAGTCAGTGAGGAACAAAAAGTACTGAAACTGTGAAAACTAATCAAGCAGTCTATAAAGAATGTGGAAGGTGGGTAACTCCAATAGACTATAAAAGAACACCAAGTACAAGAAACCTTCTTATAGGGTCTTCTCTTTACACAAAGAGCAACGTAGCATAGGTCCCGTAGGTACTATAGTTGTACACAATGACCACTACTATTGGAACTAACGAACCAATCTCATCGTAGACACTCCAAAGAGAAGGATAATTTCAATGAGACCAAGGAAAAGGAATAAAAAAAGATAATCTACTTTCATTCAAGTCGGGTGTAAATTACCGGGGAACTTGTGCAGAAATAAAAGATCGGGATGTACAATGAGGTTTGAGTAGAATTTAAAATGGACGAGGTCGGAATCTTTTTAGTCGGTAAAGAGATTCCAAAAGAGAGGTAAAATAATCTCTTACCATAAGTCGTTGGTTCTAGATCCACGATCCATTACGACGTGGAAAACTTTTCAAATTTACAGTTTCTTGTGTTGTAGTGAAACACTAACTAAAGGAGTAGAGAAATGAGGACTAGAAAGGGACTTGTTGTAGGCTGGAACTTAAAGGGGTTGTGTGGAAGTAAATGAGTCAGTGAGTGACAAAATAGGTTGTCGAAAATGACTCGAGGATGGTAAATAGTTGACGGGAAAATGAACTGTGATCCTTACACTAACAGTAAATCTATCGGTTCCATATGTGACAGATTTCACTATATGGGGACGACTGTACATCTGCTACCTATCCTTAATCGGTAATTTCTCTCTTTCTACTCTTCATTCCATTTTCTTTCCTTGTGTTTCTGTACACGAGGTGTCTCGTACACGGGTCTCCCTGCAAAAACTCTTAGTCTTATCAACAATAAAATTAAAAGAATAAATTAATCTATTATAGTAAAAAATGAACTCTCGTAGAGATTAGGGTCTGTCAACATGAGTGGGATCTTCTCTTCCATCCCTTAAATATTTTAGAGGTTGGTGAGGAATACGATACACTTTCTTTGTTCACAAAGAGTTAATTTCTACCATCCAACAATGATCAAAGTAATGACTAAGAAGAAACTTTGTATATGAAGGGTGACGAAAGTAAAGTCTAAAGACGTAGGACAAATTAATTCTCTAAAGAATTTTAACGTTCTGTTTAAGAAAAAAGAAAAAGACAAAAAAAATTGACAATAGTAAACGTCGATGAGTAAATCAAGTTATTTCTTATAAAACTGTGAGACGTTAGTTTTTTTTTTTTCTTTTCTTTTCTTTCTTTCTTTGTCCGTTTGTTTTGTGGTTTGGTTACTCTTTTTGTTAAGTTGACATACAGGACCTCATTGACATATATTAAATTTAGTTATTTATGTCTTTCTCTCATTGATGGTCACCACAAATGTTACACAGGGGTCGATACACGACCCCTATCTCTTCGTTTGTTCTTTCTGTATTTTCACACACAGTAGTCACACCACTCGTAATGTCTTCACTTCACGTATATCGATCAAGATACGGTATATCGTCTTCAAAAGTGATTGAACTCTCATCTTTTCTAAGGATCTCTTGCACCGTGGTTCTAATTTCTGTTTACCGTTGATCATTTCCCTTCTTTAGTTTGCACCCAAAATCTACACGATGTAGAACACTAGTTGTTCTTGAATAGATGATAGTCTTAAAACACCGATTAAGGGATTAGGGGAATGATGATGATTAGGAAGAGGACTTGTCCGAGGATAGGAGAGAGATTATAGGGAATAAATTAGTAAGTAAGTGAGTAAGTAAGTTGTCAATTACTTTTCGTAAGATTTATATTCTTTTCCCATACCACCTGAAGGGACCACCAGGTCACCATTTCTTAGAAGGACGGTTACGTCCCCTATGTCCAAACTAGGGACCAGGTCCTTCTAGGGTGTGCGGTGTCCCGTTGATTCGGACACACAGTGTTGATGACTTCGGGTACACGGAATCTCGGGTACGAAGTGTTCCCTTCGGGGGCGTCACTCTTCGGGTGTGTGCTGTTGATCTTTTCTCCGGGGTGAGGGTCGTTGATCTCTTTCGGACGCGTGTCGTTCCTTCTGGGTCGCGTCAGGTTTTTTATTTATTCAGACACACACACACACACACACACACTCAGTGAGTCAGTACAGGTTGAGAAACGCTGGGACACCTGACATCGAGTGGTCCGAGGAGATAGGTACCCTAAAGGGTCTGTTCTTATTGCCTCACCCAAAGGTAAACTTAATAATTTCTCTCTCTCTCCCGTACCACTTACGACTTCCTTGACTTCCTTTTCGTAATAAAGTTCTCTCTTCCGTCATCCTCTTTCTCTCCGTTCTTTACTCCGACTCTGAACTCCTGTATGGTCGAAGTATCGAACAACTATTCAACCCCCGAAATCTGTGATAAGAGTTCCGTCACCTCTCAGTACCTTCTGACGATTCGGTTACTCACTGGTCGGGTCCAGTGACCCGATGTCACTCCTCTACCCAGTCTTCCCATATTGTGGAAATAAAGATATTTCGAGTCACTCCAATTTAAGGAAGGACGGAATATCCTGACCCCATTCCTGATGTGTCCCCTTGTTTAAGGACCTTATTATAAGACACGTATCTCCAGTTAGTTCTTTATGACCACAGAACAAATCCGTTATTAAGCCTAAAAAAAAGTGGATTGGAGTAAAAGAGAAATAGGAAGACTGGGATAAAACTTCCTTTTTTTAATGGTAAATTTGAAAGATGATGTTAATTTTAACTGACGACAAGAACCGTCTCACTTGTTTACACTTATTCTGGATCTGGGAAGGAACTTTGTTGGACTAACTACACTTGATATGACTACTGTATTCGGTTCCGAGTTTCCAGTTTCTGTCGTAGGAAATGGAAAGACAGGAATCGTAGTCCGTTTTACCCACCGTGACACCTGTACTTGTGTTCTCTGTACTGGTTTACTAACGTACGAGACCTCAAGTCCCCTGTTTCGTCCTTTCTGATATCCTTGACTTTTGAACTAGAGACTCTTAAAGGATGTTCGAGTAACCCCCACACCGAAAGAAAGAAATATAAAACAACTAACTATAAACCCTAATAATAGTTACTCTAAAGAAAAAACAAAAATAAAAATACTTTTAAAGAAGTAGTACAAATCGTGTCAAAGTTTAATTTTGAAAGATAGTACTTTGTACCATATTATTGTACTTTTGTAGTTCAGACGTACCACTACATATCAAACTGTTACGATTAATAGATACCATAAAGGTAGACTCAGTATCCTTTACACTCCTATTAAAATAAGGGGTACGACTGAAAAGTGTGGTGGATGGAAGTTGGACCGGTGGATTACGAATTACCCTTATACTATTCCAATCTTTTTTTGTTTTTTTGTACACCCCACCCTTTATAAAGTCGGTTATGACCTTTTGTGTTAGACGGTGTGAGTTTTCTGTGGAAGAAGCTGATGTCTATCTATCAAGTATTATTTTACCATGAAGACTGAAAACTTTGTCCCTATAGATAAAACAACAAAAAGGAAACTAGTATAAGACTTTTTTTTTTAAAAATGATAGTGGTAGTCAAACATAGGAAATATCACTATATTATAAGATAGACGAGAGGTAATACCTATCTTCGACACAGTAAACATACTAGTGATTATAAATAAAATCTCTACTTTTTAACAAAAGGATAAGTGGATAATGAATTTTATCGTGATGACTAATAGTCGACAAAGATAATAATAAGATATCCTCTATGACATGTAGTGAATTACTACTTTAAATCTACACCTTTCCATTTTGTGCAAAAGATTCAGTGTTAATTTAAATTTGTTTTTACATTGTAAAAAAAAGGATTTTAATGTAGTCACAACTTGGACCCTAAATTTGGATCGAGACACAAGATTCGGATCTAAGAATGAGAATTAATTTTAGATAGATTTAGAAACCCAGTTCTTGAAGACCGTTCGAACGTGTGCACGATTCAGCGAAGTCAAGACAAGCTCAGAAACACTGGGGTACCTGATATCCGAAGAGACAGGTACCCTAAGAGGTCCGTTCTCATGACCTCACCCAATGGTACGGAAGGAGGTCCCCTAGAAGGTCTGTGTCCCTAGTTTGAGTTCGGAGAGTGTAGACCGAACGGACCCTTCGTAAGTCCGTTTGAATAGTCATCCTTTAGGAATCAATTCCGAGTTAGATTCACTCGACACTATGGGAAGGTCTTTTGAGATAGGATTCTAGTACGTTCGGTCCTTATGCCCAATGTCTAAACGTAAGCTTATAATGATTTAGACAACAAAACAGATCCTCTTATGAACTTGATTGTATTGATTCGTTCTAGATATCTAGGTTACACCTTTCTTGGTTTTATAACACAACAAAGAAGAGGTCCGAAGAGAGTTGAGTTAAAGTAACAAGATATTCTCTTAGGTGAGACCACACTAACAGTTACCCCGGGAGCGGGTCGGGGTAACACAGGTGTTCGAACGACACAGGTGTGCCTCCTCCACGATCAGGACCACGGAGGGAGGGTGATGTACGGGGTGTGTTGACAGGGGACCTTTGTTCGTCGTCGACAGGTAGGTGGAGTGGAGGTAGGTAGGGAGAGTGGGGGGCACCACTAATGACATGTTAAAAAATTTAAATGTGTAAGGACGAGGAGAGAGGAGGTCGGGAGTGGAACTCCAGTCGTTGATTAAACAGACCGAAAACCTCCGTGGAGACACACAAACAGGAGTCCACCAGAATACTCACAGAAAGTTTTTGCCAATAAAACATACTAAACAGTGTCTTAAACAAGATTATTTAGTAAGAAGATAGTACACCGTTGTTGTCCTTTTTTTTCCCCTCTCTTACGTGTTACTAGGTTAATGTATAGTATGATTCTGTTCCTTAATCAATTACTCTTTCTCTTTAAAACGAGTAAGTCTTTTATTTAGTGTGCCCCGTCAGGATTCTACCGTCTCCTTATCCTGCCCCTCTGGTGAAAGAGGGGGTGTTTAGGTAGTTTTCTTGTAAATTTACGACTCATTTAAGGTGTTTTGTTGAAGACTTACGGTCGTCTCCTGTAGTCCGTGGGTCTTTTCGTCGGGTCACAGAAGTTTTCCTCTACAAAACAGTTGTCACGACATATCTACCTTTTCAGAACTCTGATGATATTTTTATTCTGACTTTTGGTCTTCGTCCTCCGAATTCAGGTTTGGGACTCTTGTGGTCTCTTGAGGACTGAGGTCCCTTGTAATTAGCTGTCCTCGAGTAGTTTGTGGAGGTATGGATGTGACTTTGGTTCGTGGTGGGTTCCCGGTTGTTCAAGGTCTTGTTCTATATGGTACGTTTAAGAGGTCGTTGTGTCCTTGTGTCGGGACTCGAAGTTATATGTCCGACGGGTTTCAATGAGGTTTGGGTGACTGTAGAGTATTGAGTAATGACCTGTGAAGTAACGTGAGGTCTCTCTTCTTTAGGTCGAGGTGGGTGGTCTTGTGGCTGTGTTAGAAGGGGTTGGTCCTTTGGAACTGTTCGGCACGTTGGGGTGGGTGTCGTTCCTTTAAGGTGTTATTTCTCTTGAGGTGTTTGACGGTCTTATGTCTTTCCGGTGGGGTTTGTGTCGTTATATTTGTTCTACTTCTCTGTCTCCTTATGGGTCGTCCATTTCCTTGTCCTATTTACGGGTGGTTTGGTTCGTTTTCTCCTTCTCTATCCCTTAGATGGACTATTTCTTAAGGTTTATTACTATCACTTTTACTAGGTTTTATAACTTTAGTTTTACCTCAGTGTCTATTTATCGGACCTCTGTTCCTAACTCTTCTACGTTCTTTCCAAATTGTTCCTGGATCTTCTTTATTTTTTCTCAGTTATATATTACTTATTACGTTATTTACTCTAGTTTTTGTGAGACCTCCGTTGTTTATCATCTTATTGTCTCTGTCTTTTATACTAATCACTTTATCTTCTATCTTACCATCTTTATTTACTTAGTCTCTCCTTTTTTCTTTTTACTTAATTTTCTTTACTCCTGTTAGAGTCTCTGGAGGTCCTGTTACAATTTACGGGGTTGTAAGCTTAGTATCCTCAGGGTCTTCTTCTTCTATTTTTATTTCTGGTACTCTTTTATGAACTTCTCTATTATCAACTTTTGAAGGGATTTTACCCCTTCCTTTATTAGTAGGTTCAGGCTCTTTGGGTCTCTCAGGGTTTGTTCTATTTGGGTTCCGTTTTACGGGGTTCTGTGTATAATTAGTTTAATTATTTCTAGTTTGTGTTTCTTGTTTATAATTTTCGTCGTTCCCTTTTTGTTGTTTATTGTGTGTTCCCCTAAGGGTATTCCTATTGTTGACTAGAAAGTTATCTTTGAGAAGTCCGGTCCTCCCTTACCGTCCCGTCTCAATTTCACTACCTTCTTTTATTGGATGTCGGGTCTAATGACATGGGTCGTTCCTAGAGCAAGTTTATACTTCCTCTTTAGTTTTCGAAATGTCTGTTCGTTTTCGACTGTCTTAAGTCGTGGTGGTTTGGTCGAGAGGTTGTTTACGATTTCCTATAAGAGATCTGTCCTTTGTGTTTCTCCCACATAGTTGAGCTTGGGTTTTGTTATTTCATTTACCATTGTCCTAGTATGAATAGTTATTAATGGAATTTGTATTTACACAACTTACGAGGTTTGTTTTCTGTTTCTGACCGACTTACCTATGTTTTTGTTCTGGGGATATATACAACAGATGTTCTCTGGGTGGAGTTTTGTCCCCTGTATATGTCTGACTTTCACTTCCCGACCTTTTTCTAAAAGGTACGTTTATCTCTGGTTTTCTTTCGTCCTCATCGTTATGAGTATAGTCTATTTTTTCTGAAATTTTGTTTCCGACACTTTTCTCTGTTTCTTCCTGTCATGTATTACTAGTTTCCTAGTTAGGTTCTTCTTCTATATTGTTAATATTTATATATACGTGGGTTGTATCCTCGTGGTGTTATAAATTCTGTTTACGATTGTTCATACTTTCCCCTTTAATTGTTATTGTGTCATTATCACCCTCTGAAATTATAGGGTGAGTGTGGATACCTATCTAGTTGATTTGTCTTTTAATTGTTCCTTTGTGTTTGAAATTTACTATGTTATCTGGTCAATCTGGATTAACTATAGATATCCTGTAAAGTGGGGTTTTGACTTAAAGTGGTAAGAGAGTTCGTGTGTGCCTTGGAAGAGGTCCTATCTAGTGTAGGACCCGGTATTTAGATCGGAACCATTTAAGTTTTTTTAACTTTAGTAAGGTTCGTAGAAAAGACTGGTGTTACGTCATTCTAATCTAGAGTTAATGTCCTCTTTTTGATAATTTTTAATGTTGTATACCTCCGACTTGTTGTGCGACGACTTATTGGTTGTTTAGTGTCTTCTTTAGTTTTTTCTTTAGTTTTATACGTATCTTTACTTACTTTTACTTTTGTGTTGTTGGGTTTTGGACACCCTGTGACATTTTCGTCACGATTTCCCTTTCAAGTATCGTTATGTCCGTATGAAGTTCTTTGTTCTTTTTTCAGTTTATTTATTGGATTGAGATGTGGATTTCGTTGATCTTTTCCTTCTTTACTTCTTGGGGTCCCAATCATATTCCTTTCTTTAGAATTTTTAATCCCGTCTTTATTTACGTTTTCTTTGTTGTCTCTGCTATCGTTTTTAGTTGTTTCGGTTTTCGACCAAGAAACTTTCCTATTTATTTTAACTGTTTGGTGATCGGTCTGAGTAGTTCTTTGTTTCCCTCTTTTTAGTTCAGTTATTTTAATCTTTACTTTTACCTCTCTAGTGTTGTCTGTTGTGTCTTTATGTTTCCTAGTATTCTCTGATGATAATCGTCAATATACGGATATTTTACCTGTTGCACCTTCTTTACCTGTTTAAGAATCTTTTCATGTTAAAAGGTTTTGACTTGGTCCTTCTTTATCTTTTAGAATTGTCTGGGTAGTGTTCGTGCCTTTAACTTTGACATTAGTCTTTAGAAGGTCGTTTGTTTTCGGGTCCAGGTCTGCCGAAGTGTCGACTTAAGATGGTTTTTAAAGCTTTTCTCGATTGTGGATAGGATGAGTTTGAGAAGGTCTTTTAACGTCTCCTTCCATTTGAAGGTTTGAGTGGGATTATGGTTTTGGACTGTTTCTACGGTGTCCCTTTCTTTTGATGTCCGGTTATAGTGACTACTTGTCTCTACGTTTTTAGGAATTGTTTTAAGATCGTTAGTCTTAGGTTGTTGTGTAATTTTTCTAGTATGTGGTACTGGTTCACCCGAAATAGGGTCCCTACGTTCCTAAGAAGTTATAGACGTTTAGTTAGTTACATTATGTGGTGTAATTGTTTAATTTTTTATTTTCGGTATACTAATAGAGTTATTTACGTCTCTTCCGGAAACTGTTTTAAGTTGTAGGTAAATACTATTTTTGAGAAGTCTTTCGTCCTTATCTTCCTTGTATGGATCTGTATTATTTTCGATATATACTGTTTGACTGTCGTTTATAATAGGAGTTACCACTTTTTAACTTTCGTAAAGGGGATTTCAGTCCTTGTTCTGTTCCCACGGGTGAAAGTGGTGATGATAAGTTGTATCAAGACCTTCAAAACCGGTCTCGTTAGTCTCGTCCTTTTCTTTATTTTCCTTAGGTTTAACCTTTTCTTCTTCATTTTGAGAGTGACAAACGTCTACTGTACTAGGAGATGTATCTTTTGGGATTTCTGAGGTGGTCTTTTAATGATCTCGATTAGTTACTTATATCATTTCAACGTCCTATATTTTAGTTGTGTGTCTTTAGGGAACGTAAGGATATGTGATTATTACTCTTCTATCTTTCTCTTTGATTCTTTTGTTAAGGTAAGTGGTAACGTTACTTTTCTTATTTTATGAATCCTTATATGGATGGATTTCTTTCATTTCTGGATATATATCTTTTGATATTTTGTGACCACTTTCTTTAGTTTCTCCCGTGATTATCTACCTCTTTATTTACCTACCTTATCTACCTTTATTATTTACCTCTTTACAAGTACCTAGTCTTTTTAGTTATATCACTTTTTCTCATATAATGGGTTTCGTTAGTTATCTAAGTTACGTTAGGGATAGTTCGATGGTTACCATAAAAAGTGTCTCGATCTTGTTTATTAAAGTGTTAAATATACCTTTATGTTTTTTGGAGCTTATCGGTTTCGTTAGAACTTTTTCTTCTTACCTTGACCTCCTTAGTTGGACGGACTGAAGTCCGAGATGATGTTTCGGTGTCAGTAGTTCTGTCATACCATGACCGTGTTTCTGTCTGTATATCTAGTTACCTTGTTTTATCTTTCGGGTCTCTATTTAGGTGTGTGTATACCTGTGGAATAGAAACTGTTTCCTCCGTTCTTATATGTTACCTCATTTCTGTTAGAGAAATTGTTCACCACGACCCTTTTGACCAGTTGGTGAACATTTTCTTACTTTGATCTAGTGAAAGATTGCGGTATGTGTTTTTATTTGAGTTTTACCTAATTTCTAGATTCACATTCTGGTCTTTGATATTTTGAGAATCTCTTGTATCCGTTTTGTGAGAGACTGTATTTAGTGTTGTCCTAGGAGATACTAGCTGGAGGGTCTTATAACCTTTATTTTCGTTTTTATTTGTTTACCCTGGATTAATTTTAATTTTCGAAGACGTGTTGTTTCCTTTGATATTTGTTCCACTTTTCTGTCGGAAGTATTACCCTCTTTTATTATCGTTTACTTCGTTGGCTGTTTCTTACTTAGAGTTTTTATATGTTCGTTGAGGACGTCGAGTTAAGGTCTTTTTGTTTACTGGGTTAGTTTTTCACCCGGTTTCTTGAGTTGTCTGTAAAGAGGTTTCTTCTGTATGTCTACCGATTGTTTGTGTACTTTTCTAGTGAGTAATAGTCTCTTTACGTTTAATTTTGGTGTTACTCCATGATAAAGTGTGGTCAGTCTTACCGACGATAGTGTTTCAGATGTTCGTTATTTACGACCTCTCCCACACTTCTTTTCCCTTGGGAGAATGTGACAACCACCCTTACGTTTGATCGTGTCGGTGATACCTCTTGTTACACCTCTGAGGAATTTTTTGACCTTTATTTTAACGGAATACTGGGTCGTTAGGGTGACGACCCGTATGTGTGGCTCCTTTGGTCTTAGCTTTCTCTGTGTACATGGGGTTACAAGTAGCGTCGTGACAAATATTGTCGGTTCTGTACCTTTGTTGGATCTACAGGTAGTCGTCTGCTTACCTATTCTTTCGACACCATGTATATGTGTTACCTCATAATGAGTCGGTAATTTTTCTTATGTAAACTTAGTCAAGATTACTCCACCTACTTTGACCTCGGATAATATGTCTCACTTCATTCGGTCTTTCTTTTTGTGGTTATGTCATATGATTACGTATATATACCTTAAATCTTTCTACCATTACTATTGGGACATACACTCTGTCGTTTTCTCTGTGTCTACGTATCTTGTCTGAAAACCTGAGACACCCTCTCCCTCTCCCACCCTGCTAAACCCCTTTACCGTGACTTTGTACATATTTATAGTATATACTTTACTTAACGGTCAGGTCCAAACTATGTCCTACGAACCCCGACCACGTGACCCTACTGGGTCTTCCCACCATGTCCCTCCCTCCACCCTCCCCCCAAGTCCTACCCCTTGTACACATACGGGTACCGCCTAAGTACAACTACACACTGTCTTGGTTATGTTATAACATTTAATTAATCGGAGGTTAATTTTATTTATTTAAATTTAAATTTTTTTTCTTTAGTGTCTTCGAAGAACGTCCTTCGACTGGAACTGATCATCTACTTCCTTTTCTTTCTATAGAACACTTCTACGACTGTAAAGTCTCAATCAAAGGGCTTGACCGATACGTAGTCTTAGTGGACCCCTCATATCTCTGATAAGTCTAAGGACCTCTAAGCCTAAGTAATCTGTCTCACCTTGGAGACTTATCTTTATATACAGAAATCGTTATGGGTCTACTGTGATTATATTATTAAGCAATCTGAAGAACCTTTAAAATCGTTAAAATCCCGTTTTAAATCCTCTAAAAAAAAAATTTGAGTTTACAAATCGTAAACTTTTTACAAAACTATAGGGAAAAGAGTAGTCTAAAAAAAGGGAACCGAAAGAAAAAAACACCCACCTTATGGATGATCCACTACAGACAAGAAATCATCTTCGGTTCTAAGACTATAAGAAAACGTTAATAGTATTGTTCAATAACATTATTGGAAAATCGACTTAGTCTACTTCAAGATAAAGGTACAAAAGTAATCTTAATTTTTTACCTTATTCCGAGGATCTCGTATACGAATACTCCATGAACTATAAAATTATAAACATAAAGAAAATTTACAGTTGTACTTAACGGTGACTTGTCCCGTTCTCTATAAACCAACTATAAAGGAAAAATCACGTCTTTAGTGACGGAGGATCTAGTCGAAAGAAAGAAAGTTACACACGATTTTGAAACTTTTGACCTACCTATAATGTTACTGAATGGTTTTCCTACTAAAGAGGGTTTTGTCTAGACAATGAGAAACTGTAAAAAGTCTTGGAGGATCTTTATAGATGTTCCGAAAATAGAGTACAGAAGGGGTTTAGATATCACGTGATTCGTCCCAAGGGTCTTTGACACAACTCTTAAAAGTATAACCAGAAGAATATAAGAAGTTTAAATGATCTTTAAGTGAATAAGTTCTTCCAAACCTTGTATATGATATGAGATTCTTGATGTATGTTCTCACTTGTTCCGTCTATAGTAAGAACGAAATTACCCCGACTGTCAGACTATACTTTGTCTATTAATATACCCAATATTAGTATAGTTCGTCTTCCTCCTTAAGAGAAAGAGTTGTTGCAGGGTGAATAAGATGGAGTAGTGGTGTCCTTGACCAAGAGGTAGAAGGACCTCTCTCTCGTCTTTTCTAAAGAATCATCATACAACCGGTAACTTTTAAGAACTCTGCTGTTATTTTCCTTGTCGAGTAGTGTCTGACTGGTGTTCCGTTTGACCCTTTTCCTCTTTGGTTTGGAAGAGATAGGGTACGAGAAACGAAACGGGAACCCGAGGAGTCCCTTGAGTAAAAAGTGTAAAAACAAAATTGACCTTCAAACGACACTACCGTAAATAACCACGATTTCTCTTCAACCCGTAACTAACGAATTCGGACAAATTGATGACCAACTTCTGTTGAACAGGACGCGACTATCTAAGGGTTACCCGGAAATTCTAGGAGGTCCGTAAAATACGGTTACCCACTGAAACTAGACCTGTAAACTTTCGACTAGTTTTTGTAGTCGATTTTTTTGATTATTGAATAAACGGTTTTTACTTTGTGCTAAAGATGAGTACAGGAGTCTTGTGATAATAGGTTCCTGTGTAAGGAGGGTTCCAACGTCGGACTTAGTGGTTCGGGAACGGTGTAGTGTCTGAAGTAGAAAGAAGTGATACTGAAGTGAGAACTTTCTTTGATATTTTGCGGGTGAGTAGTCCATAGGAATCTGACTTCTGAAAGGAATTTGGTCTGTTTCGATTCTTCTTCTTTGGTTCTTTTATCGGAGTCCTATTGGACTTTATCCGTAGTATTGTAAAGTAATGACGGTAGGACTGGTAATGACTTAAGAATAAGTTACAGACATCCGAGAAGTAAGTGTGGGTCTAGATTAAACACACCGATTAGAGACAAAAAGGGGACTCGTGCAATCAATTTCGACAACAACATTTTCTGGTACTTTAACGACTAGTAATGAGTATTTACAAGTGAACCATAGATAAATGAGACATGAATGCGTGTTTAGTCTGTTCCCAACAAAGACAAGTGGTCATGTCTAATTACGTCATTTACAGGTTTTTCTTCGTAAAGTATTAAGAACTATTTATATATTCTTTATATATTGTACATATTTATATATTTTACATGAAATATATTTCATTTATATATGTTATATAAATGTTTAAACGTGAGTCACAAACGTCCATCCGGACAACTAGGGTATGGTAAGATGATTCGTACCAAAAACGACAAAACAAAAAGAAAACAACATATAAAATGGTGTGTGGTTTACTTTTACTCTCACCCGTCTGACAACGTTTTCTGTCAATGTCACTTTGGTCATTCTACACTATCAACTGTTGGACTACTTGTCTTTACTTTATTTTATGGATAGTCAAGTCAAGTCAAGTCAAGTCAGTGAGTCAGTACAGGCTGAGAAACGTTGGGGTACTTGGTGTCGTACGGTCCGGAGGGACAAGTAGTGGTTGAGGGTCTCAAGTGGGTTTGAGTACAGGTAACTGAGACACTACGGTAGGTTGGTAGAGTAGGAGATAACAGGGGAAGAGGAGGACGGAAGTTAGAAAGGATTGTAGTCCATAAAAGTTTACTCAGTTGAGAAACGTAGTCCTTATAACTACGTTTTTATAACCTCAAAGTCGAAGTTGTAGTCAGGAAGGTTACTTGTGGGTCCTGACTAAAGGAAATCCTACCTGACCAACCTAGAGGTACGTCAGGTTCCCTGAGAGTTCTCAGAAGAGGTTGTGGTGTCAAGTTTTCGTAGTTAAGAAGTCGTGAGTCGAAAGAAATATCAGGTTGAGAGTGTAGGTATGTACTGGTGACCTTTTTTCTACCTGGAAACAACCGTTTCATTACAGAGATGAAAAATTATGTCACAGATCCAATCAGTATTGAAAAGAAAGTTCCTTGTTTGCAAAAAATTAAAGTACCGACGTCAGTGGTAGACGTCACTAAAACCTCGGGGTTTTTTGTTTCAGTCGGTGACAAAGGTGACAAAGGGGTAGATAAACGGTACTTCACTACCCTGGTCTACGGTACTAGAAGTAAAAGACTTACAACTCGAAATTCGGTTGAAAAAGTGAGAGGAGAAAATGAAAGTAGTTCTCCGAGAAGTCAAGAAGAAGTGAAAGACGGTATTACCACCATAGTGGACGTATAGACTCCAATAACTGTAAAGAGGGTCGTTAGAACTAAGGTCGAACACGAAGGAGGTCGGGTCGCAAAGAGTACTACATGAGACGTATACTCAATTTATTCGTCCCATTGTTATATGTCGGAACTGTATGAGGAAAAGGATAAACCTTGATCATCATAATATAATTAAAATTTGACGTTTTTCTTTCTATTACACTATAGTTGATCATGTTCCGACAACCGGAATATACAGAAGAAGAAACAAAAAAAAAAAAAAAAAATTATAAATAAATAAATCGACGGGACCCAGAATCAACACTGTACTCCCTAGAAAACAACTCCTCACATCCTAGACAAGGGACTGGTCCCTACTTTGAGTCCGGGGGTTGTAACTCTCGTGTCCCAGATTCGGTGACCTGGTGGTCCCTTCAAGACCAAGACGTACAGAATATCTACGACTCTCACCTGCCATAATGACAGGTCGTACAATTCAATACAAGAATACCACAGTTACTTTAGTTCTTTCATAATTTTTGATATAAGTAATATAAGAAAATTCTTACTTCTCCTCGTGACAAACGTCTACCGTACTAAGAGATGTATCTTTTGGGATTTCTGTGTTGGTTTTTTAATGATCTCGATTAGTTACTTATATCATTTCAACGTTCCATATTTTAATTGTGTGTCTTTAGGGAACGTAAGGATATGTGATTGTTACTCTTTTGTCTTTCTCTTCGATTCCTTTGTTAAGGTAAGTGGTGACACTGTTTTTCTTATTTTATGAATCCTTATTTAGATGGATTTCTTTGTTTTCTGGATATATATCTTTTGATATTTTGTGACTACTTTCTTTAGTTTCTACTGTGTTTATCTACCTCTTTATATGGTACAAGTACCTAGTCTTCTTAGTTATATTACTTTTACTCATATGATAGGTTTCGTTAGAAATCTAAGTTACATTAGGAATAGTTCGATGGTTACCATAAAAAGTCTCTTGATCTTGTTTATTAAAGTGTCAAACATACCTTTATGTTTTTTGGAGCTTATCGGTTTCGTTAGAACTCTTTCTTCTTACCTTGACCTCCTTAGTTGGATGGACTGAAGTCTGATATGCTGTTACGATGTCAGTAGTTCTGTCGTACCATGACCGTGTTTCTGTATTTATATCTAGTTGCCTTGTTTTATCTTTCGGGTCTCTATTTAGGTGTGTAGATACCTGTGGAATAGAAACTGTTTCCTCCGTTCTTATATGTTACCTGTTTTCTATTAGAGAAATTGTTCACCACGACCCTTTTGTTACTTTGATCTTGTGAAAGATTGTGGTATGGGTTTTTATTTGAGTTTTACCTAATTTCTAGATTTAAATTCTGGTCTTTGATATTTTGAGGATCTCCTTTTGTATCCCTTTTGTGAGAGACTGTATTTAGTGTTGTCCTAGGAGATACTCGGTGGAGGGTCTCATTTCCTTTATTTTCGTTTTTATTTGTTTACCCTGGATTAATTTGAGTTTGCGAAAACTTGTTACTTCCTTTGATATTCATTTCATTTTTCTGTCGGAAGTCTTACCATCTTTTATTATCGTTTACTTCGTTTACTGTTTCTTAATTAGAGTTTTTATATGTTCGTCGAGGACGTCGAGTTAAGGTCTTTTTATTTGTTGGGATACTTTTTTACCCGGTTTCATGATTTGTCTGTAAAGAGGTTTCTTCTGTATATCTACCGATTGTTTGTGTACTTTTCTACGAGTTGTAGTGAGTAATAGTCTCTTTACTTTTAATTTTGGTGTTACTCCATGGTAAAGTGTGGTCAGTCTTACCGACGATAGTGTTTCAAATGTTTGTTCTTTACGACCTCTCCCACGTCTCTATTTCCTTCGGAGAATGTGACAACCACCCTTACGTTTGATCATGTCGGTGATACCTCTTGTTACACCTCTAACGAAATTTTTGACCTTTATCTTGAGGGTAGACTCAGTCGTTAGGGTGACGACCCGTATGTGTAGTTCCATTGGTCTTGACTTTCTCTGTGTACATGGGGTTACCAGTAGCGTCGTGACAATGTTATCGATCCTGTACCTTCGTTGGATCTACAGGTAGTCGTCTACTTACCTATTCTTTCGACACCATGTATATGTCTTACGTTATAATGAGTGAATAATTTTTCTTACGTAAACTTAGTCAAGATTACTCCACCTACTTTGACCTCGGATAATATGTCTCACTTCATTCAGTCTTTCTTTTTGTCGTTATGTCATATAATTACGTATACATACCTTAAATCTTTCTACCATTGTTACTGGGATATACGCTCTGTCGTTTTCTCTGTGTCTCCATTTCTTGTCTGAAAACCTGAACTACCCTCTTCCACTCCCACCCTACTAAACTCTCTTGTCATAACTTTGTACATATAATAGTATACACTTTGTCTAGGGGTCAGGTCCGAGTTACGTACTCTGTCCCACGAGTCCCGGCCACGTGACCCTACTGGGACTCCCTACCCTACCCTTCCCTCCACCCTCCCCGTAAGTCCTTACCCCTGTATACATGTGGGTACCGACTAAGAACAGTTACATACCGTTTTTGGTGATGTTATAATATTTCATTAATCCGAGGTTAATTTTATTTAATTAAAAATTTTTATTTTTTCTTACTTCTCCTCTTAATTTATATAAAAAAGATTAAAAGGTATGTTCAACTACATTAAACTTTGAACTACCGTACGTACAAACACACGATTCAGAGAAGTCAGTCCAGGTTAAGACATGTTGGGATACCTGATATCGGGTGGTCCGAGGAGACAGGTACCCTAAGAGATTCCTTCTTATGACCTCACCCAAAGGTACGGGAGGAGATCCCCTAGAAGGACGGGGTCCCTAACTTGGGTACAGAGAATATTCAGAGGACGTGACCGTCCATCCAAGAAAAGAGATCGTTGTGGACCCTTCGGGTGAACTACCCCATCTCTATTCGAAAACAAAGTCATTGTTATTATCGAGGCTGAGTTCACGTATGAGGTACGGTCCGTCACACGGTCCACAAATTATATTTAATAGTAATTGGACGACCCGTTACTATGACGTTGTACTGATCCGTCCATAGACTATCCTATCCTTTCCGTCTAAATAAGAAACCCCGGAACTGATAATCAAAATAAAACTCTTGATTTTTGTGTCCAACGGAGAAAGAATTCTTTCGTCTCCTCATACATTACTAAAGTAAATTAAATGAGATAATTGGACTATGTTAAACCGTGAACTTCCCTATTCGGAACAAATAATATTATTATTATCGGTGATGAGAATTCATAGACGAAGAACGGTTCAACCCCGAAGGGTCCACCGAGTCTACCATTTCGTAGACGGGTGCAACACCCTCTGGACCTAAGCTAGGGACCCAGTCCTTTTAGGAAACCTCTTCCTTTACCGTTGGGTGAGGTCATGTGAACGGACCTTTTAAGGTACCTACATCCTCTACCCATCCGATGTTAGGTACCCCAACGTTTCTCAGTCTGTGTTGACTTACTGAAGCGAGAGAAAGAAATAATGAACGGTTCATTATACAGACCAGAAGTTGTATTTATGGAAATGATGAGGGTCTATCAATAATAATAAGGGTAAAATGGATGATTCTTTGACTGACTCCCTCTATTGACACACGACCTCCTGTTTTTCATTCACCACCTCTGTTGAATTTAGGTCAACCGATTCTGTGGGTTGAATAATAGAAGTACTGAGTCTATTGGTGCTACCGCACTAGTGAGTGGATCTCGGTCTGTGGGACCTTACGTTTCAGTTCACCCGGAATCCTTCGTAGTGATACTTGTTTCGATCACCTCCAAAAAGTTTGTCAACTCGATAAAGTTTAGGACTTTCCACTACGACACTTTCACGACGTGAGTATACGGTCGTTTAAACCTTTTGAGTCGTCACCGGTGTCCTGACCTTTTCAAGTCAAAAGTAAGGTTAGGGTTTCTTTCCGTTTCGGTTTCCTAGGAGTTTGATGGTGTGTTAACGTCAGTAGAGTGTACGATCGTTTCATTACGAGTTTTAAGAGGTTCGGTACGAAGTCGTTATGTACTTGGTACTTGAAGGTCTACAAATTCGACCTAAAACTTTTCCGTCTCCTTGGTCTCTAGTTTAACGGTTGTAGCTAACGTAGTAGCTTTTTCGTTCTCTCAAGGTCTTTTTGTAGATAAAGACGAAATAACTGATACGGTTTCGGAAACTGACACCTAGTGTTGTTTGACATTTTAAGACTTTCTCTACCCTTATGGTCTGGTGGAATGGACGGAAGACTCGTTAGACATACGTCCAGTTCTTCGTTGTCAATCTGACCTTTACCTTGTTGTCTGACTAAGGTTTAACCCTTTCCTCATGTAGTTCCGAGATAAAACAGTGGGACGAATAAATTGAATATATGTCTCATGTAGTACACTTTGCGGCCCGACTTACTTCGTGTTCGACCTTAGTTCTAACAGCCCTCTTTATGGTTATTGGAGTCTATGCGTCTACTGTGATGAGAATACCGTCTTTCGTTTCTTCTTGATTTCTCGGAGAACTACTTCCACTTTCTCCTCTCATTTTTTCAACGGAATTTTGAGTTGTAAGTCTTTTGATTCTAGTACCGTAGGCCAGGGTAGTGAAGTACCGTTTATCTACCCCTTTGTTCCTTTTGTCACTCTCTGAAATATAAAAGTCCGAGGTTTTAGTGACGTCTACCACTGACGTAGGTACTTTGATTTTCTGGGAACGAGGAATAATTCTTTTCGATACTGGTTGGTTCTGTCGTATCATTTGTCACCTCTGTAATGAACCGGTTGTTTCCAGACAGATCAGTTCCGATACCAAAAAGGTCATCGGTGCATACCTACACTCTCAACTTGATATTTCTTTCGGCTCACGGTTTCTTAACTACGAAAACTTGACACCACAACCTCTTCTGAGAACTCTCAGGGAACCTGACGTTCCTCTAGGTTGGTCAGGTAGGATTTCCTTTAGTCAGGACCCACAAGTAACCTTCCTGACTACGACTTCGACTTTGAGGTTATGAAACCGGTGGACTAGACTTCTTGACTGAGGAAACTTTTCTGGGACTACAATCCTTTCTAACTTCCGTCCTCCTCTTCCCCTACTGTCTCCTACTCTACCAACCTACCGTGGTGGCTGAGTTACCTGTACTCAAACTCGTTTAAGGTCACCAACCACTACCTGTCCCTCCGGACCACATGACGTCGGGTACCCCAGTGTTTCTCAGCCTGTACTGACTCGCTGACTTGACTTGACTTAAACGGTACGTTTTATTATATAAACGTAAAGCTTCCCACACCTGAACCCAAACTCTCTCAAGATTGGAACAAGTCAAGGAGTCGATACGGGTTGAGAAACGATGGGGTTTCTGATGTCATACGGTCCGAAGTGACAGGTCTGAACGGAACTTCCGAGGAAAAAGGTTGGAGGTGTCCGACGGAGGAAGGTTGGGACGTCCGAGGAAGAACGACATTCGTGGTCCTTTCTAAGGAAACCTTCAGTTTTCCAACAAAAATCCCACTCAAGTCGAAGGTCCCTTTCTTGACACACACCAACTCCTCCTGGTCCGACCAGTGAGACTCTCTACCTATCTGAATTGACCAGTACAGTTCCTCAATGAGACCTACCCAAGAAGAATCTACTAATCTTAAGAGAGAATCGAGTCTGAATGGCCTATGTCTTATAGAGAGGAGAGGGTCCGACTCTTGTTACGAGGTACCTCTTCTCCTTATCTTTATCCTTAGAAGGGTCTTATAATGTTTCCAGGATTGTAACTACTGAGGATAAACTTGTGACAGTCTCTTGGTACTAACGGATATTCCCCAGTGGACCCTAACCCTTTTCATTCTGAAACCACAGAAGTCAAGTCAAGGCAGTGAGTCAGTACAGACTGAGAAACACTGGGGCACCTGGCGTCGTGAGGTCCGAAGGGACAGGTAGTGGTTAAGGACCTCGAATGAGTTTGAGTACAGATAGTTCAGCCACTACGGTGGGTTGGTGGAGTATGAGACAGTAGGGGAAAAGGAGGGACCGGGAAACTTTTCCCAATCTCAATCCCAAGAAACGTAGTCCACCGGTTTCATAATCTCTAAGTCGAAGTCGTAGTCAGGAAGGTTACTTATAAGTCCTGACTAAAGGAAATCCTACCCGCCCAACCTAGAGGAACGTCAAGAAATGTACCGTTTTCTCTGAAACTTCTACATTAATTTGATTCCTGAAACTCTACCCCTCTAATATGACCTAAATAGGTCCACTCAGGTTATTTTAGTGTTCTGAGGAAGGTTCGTCTTCTTCCTTCGTCTTCTCCTCCGACCCCACTCCGCTATCCTCCTAAGTTGACCGATTATGACGTTTACCTCCTTCCCCCGGAACTCGGTTCCTTGTACGACCGGTGATCTTTGTCCTTCACCTTTCCTTTACCTAAGAGGAGATCTTGGAGGTCTTTCCTGGGTTCGGACGGTTCTTAAAACGTTTAACTCGTGGTGCAACCTGGACTCTGAAGATTGGTACCTGCACATTCAATTATTTGAACATAACTCAATACAGTGATCTCATCACTATTAAACGATATCGTCGTTATGCCTCACTCATGATTAAGGGACCCGAAGGGTCCACCGAGTCACCATTTCTTGGGTGGACGGTTACGTCCTCTGTATTCTCTGTAAGCTAGAGACGCAGTCCTTATATGGGACCTCCTTCCGTACCGTTGGGTGAGGTCATAAGAACGGAATTCATAGAGTATCTGTCTCCTCGGACCACCCCAATGTCAGGCATCCCAGTGTTTCTCAACCTGTGATGACTTCACTAAATCGTACGTACGTGATTAAGGGATAGAAAATAACAAGAAATTAATAAAGTAAACACACTCAGAATGAAGGGACGACGACGATGACGACGATTCAGTGAAGTCAACACAGGCTGAGACACGCTGAGGTATCTGCCGTCGGGTGGTCCGAGGGGACAGGGACCCCCTCCGTTCTTGTGACCTCACCCAACGGTAAAGGAAGAGGTTACGTACTTTCATTTTTCACTTTCACTTCAGCGAGTCACAGGCTGAGAATCGTTGGGGTACCTGACGTCGGATCGTCCGAGAAGGTAGGTACCTAAAAGGTCCGTTCTCATGACCTCAGGATCCTCTGGTATTGGTAAGAACCCTCTAACCAGAATAAGTAAAGGAGAAAGAAAAAGTCCAAGTTAATCTATATTCGAAATCCGAGATCCACTTGAGTGGTTCGTCAGTGTAATGCTTTGAAGACGACTGTTGAACGTCTTTCGTACCGTAGGTCCGTTCGTGATTCTTAACATCTGGGTAAAAATAATTCTTCTCTTTCTAGACCACGACGGTCAGGTCCACCGTTCGAGAGAGAGGGGACAGTCTCCCGTGACAATGTATAAAAAGATAGTTGTCATGTTCACGATTTATAGTGAGACGGGGAAGGAGGATAAAACTTTTAAGAGGGAGAAGTACAAATCGTTGTAAAATGTCTGTATATAGTATGGATTCGTATATCTGTATTGTATATATTGATATGTAATAACTTATATGGTAACGATAAAAATAAAACTTGTTTAACAATAGACAACCTAATTGATTCATATCCTTTTTATTTAACTAGACTATCAACTATGGATAAGTACAACAAAATAGTGGAAAAATTAAAAACCTACCGACCTGTACTACATGGTCCAGTTTCCTTTATCGTCTTTATCTGGTAATACACCATCACTCCACACCCCCGTACCTTTCTAAAGGTATCGGGATATTAATCCAGAGTCGGTAAATCACTCTGATAAGGAGGTCTGACACTCGAAGTGCCTACAAAATTGAAGGGGTGTATCCACTTTCTCCGCCGATCTCTTAGGACCTCAACCACCAAAGGGATGAGGGTGGACTTTCGAATCCTTGTTTCAATTAACCCTTAAAGGGAAGGGGGTCCAGTGAATCCGAGACTATTACGGAGTCATTTCAATCCGAGACTAATCGAATTGTTCCCGTCTGGAATAATTCATTTTTGTCTTACGAGACCAAGTAAAGTTTTCCCAGGAAAAGAGGAAGGGTCCAACTTTCGTGTTTCCTTAAAAAGAGGTCATAAATGACACTCTTGGATCAACTCGATGACCCCAACTTGACGTCTATCACGGTCAAATCCTTCCACTCAAAAATTCAAAGTTTTTAACGGGTGTGACTCGGAGGACGTTAAACAGTCAATGTCAACTCCAAAAGGATGAGACAGACCCCGACCAAAGTCCACTCAAACCGGAACACTCACAGACGAGACCTTTCGGTAATGAGGGACATAAGTGGACAGACAGAGGGCTCAGAACTCCCGTCTTTGAACGGGTATGTCAGGAATAAAGAAAATCCCGAGGATCTTCTTAACAACTATAAAAATAAGATAAATTGAAAAATAAAGAATAACACTAAAGATTTAAGGAACATTCACCTTGGGATATGTTAGTTACAAGTTAATTTTAAGAGACCAATTAACCTGTCAAGACTCAAAGAGGGTCTGACTTTTCTTACTTAAACACAACAACAACGATGATGAGACCTCTACAATAACAACCCCAAAACGACAACAACGACCACCACTGAGATATAGTATATGTTTAATATATCTTACTTTCCGTATTGGATCGCCTCTTGAAGTCCTCTTGTAAGAAACTGTACTTAACATCGTTATAAAAGAATCTAGACACAGGGTTCCGTTGTCTTTACTTTCGTTTTTAATTGTTTATCCTGGATTAGTTTACGTTTTCGAGAACGTGTCGTTTCCTCTGATAGTTGCTTTGTTTTTCTGTCGGATATCTTCGTCCCCTTTTATAAATATTGTTACATTGACTGTCCCACAGTTATAGTTTCTATATGTTTATCGTGTATGTCGAGTTATAGTTTTTTCGTTTACCGGGTTAGTTTTGTACCCGCTTCCTCGACTTATATGTAAAAAGATTTCTTCTGTATGTCTACCGGTTATCCGTATTCTTTCCTATACACTATTCTTAGTGAAGTGTGATCAGTCTTACCGATAATAGTTTCAGATGTTTATTATTAACCACTTTTCCCACACCTCTTGTCCCTTGGGAGGATGTGACAACTACTCTTATATTTGACCACGTTGGTCACACCTCTCTTCATACATCCAAAGAATTTTTTAATTTTATCTCTATGGTTTACTAGGTCTCTATGGTATACGTGAGGACCCGTATTAGACCTCTTTTGATATTAAGTCTTTGTACGTATGTGGGGTTACAAGTTATCGTCGTGACAAATATTATTCAGTACTTTTGTTGGATTTATAAGGAGTCGTCTACTTACCTATTTCTACACCATGTATATATGTCACTTTATAATGACTGGGTATTTTTTCTTACTTAATTACGGTAAACGTCGTTGTACCTACCTGGATCTTTAGTAGTGTGATTCACTTCATTCAGTCTTTCTTTTTCTGTTTACGGTATACTATAGTGAATATACACCTTAGATTTTATACTGTGTTTACTTGAATAGATACTTTGTCTTTGTCTGAGTGTCTGTATCTCTTATCTACACACCAACAGTTCCCCCTCCCTACCCAACCCTCAAACCCTAATCGTCTATGATAATATATATCTTACCTATTTGTTGTTCCAAGATGACATATCGTGATCTTTCATATAAGTTACAGGTCATTAAATTTTTTTATCTTTTATACTGTTTCTTACATATATACACATATTGACTTCTTGACACGACATGTCATCTTTAATTACGTCGTAACATTTAGTCGATATGTACCCATTTTATTCAAAGAAATTTTTTACAGATATATCACCTTTTAATGAATCGATATGTTTCTTACTTTATTATGGTGAACGTCGTTGTGTCTACCTGGACATCTAATAGTAAAATTTACTTGATTCAGTCTGTATTTCTGTTTATAGTATACTTTAGTGAATCTACACTCTAGATTTTTTTCTATGTTTATTTGAATAAATGTTTTGACTCTATCTAAGTGTATCTTTTGTTTGTACAAATGATTTCCCCCTTCCTCTCCTTCCCATTCAACACGTAACCCTTAATGTATATGTATGATAATATATATTTTGTCTATTTGTTGTTACTGAATGACATACCGTACCCCTTGATATAAGTTATAGAATATTATTAGATATTACTTTTCTTAGACTTTCTTATACATATGTATTGATTTAGTGAAACGACATGTGGACTTTAATCATTTTGAAACGTTTAGTTGATGTGAAGTTAAATTTTTTATTTTTGTTTTGTTTTTCTTTTCGGTAGTCTTTGTTCGATTTTTAAAATTTTCTGTGTACGTAGGGGTACAAGTGTCGTCGTGATAAATGTCGTCGGTTCTGTACTTTTGTTGGTCACGGGTAGTCTACTGACTGAATTCTTCTCCACCGTGTATGTATGTTACCTAATAGTGAGTCGTTTTCTTCTCCTACTTTAAGACGGTAACCGTTAACTGACATTTCTTATAATACGTATCACTTTTCTCAGTCTCTTTCTGTTTGTATGTACTATAGTGAATATACACTTTAGATTTTATATTATGTTTACTTAGACATATGTTTTGTCTTCGTTTGCATGTATCTTTTGTTCAAATACCATTGACTTTCCCTCTCCCTTAATCCCTCCCTGTTTAATCCTCATTGTCTATTTTTGATATATTTTATCTTTTCTTTGTCCTAAAAGACATATCATGTTCTTTAATATGGGACATTAATATAGGACATTATTGTATATTACCTTATATTAGTCCTTTTTTTTTTGACTTAGTGATACGACATACGGACTTTGATTATACCATAACATTTAGTTGCCATGAAGTTTAATTTCTTATTTTCCGTATTCGGAAATCCTCAGTGAAAAAAAATAAGAAAAAAAATTTATAAGTAAATAAACCAACACGATTTAGAACCAACGTAGTATGTCTTAGAAAGGAATTTCACGTAACTGGGAGATCAACGTTGTAAGTCCGTATCGTATCAACGTGTCGTATACCCTAGAATCAAGGGAACTAGTCCCTAGTCTGGACGGAGGGGACGCAATGTTCCACCTAAAAATTTGAGACCTTGGTGATTCCTTCAGGGATCCACATTGGAAAAATTAAACTTCTATTACTCTCCGTAGAAAAAAGACATGAGGTGGATGGTTTCTGTCGTTCAGTCCTGGAGTCTGGAAGGTCCTCCCGAATCTCATCAAGTTTGTCTCTCTAGTCTTTGTACAACCCGTCTATCCTCCCACCTCTACGGCGTATTGACCCATAATATGTCGTACGAATAAGAACTCTCACTCACGTCCGAAGTATCTATACCCAGTATTAGTAGGTCCACATGCGTACAAGTCCCACGTTGACTATCACTTATGGTGTACCTAGGGAGACACACGGTCACATTAAAACGATCACGGACACCAAATCCTCATCCGTACACAAACCTCTGTTATAACTCGAGTACACACACCTTTTCATACTGAACTTTGTACTCCTAATCCAGGTGTCATTCAGAAGGTGTAGTAGTTCTGACGTCGGTCGTTTTTTGACAAGGAAAAACATATAAGGTAGTACATTTTTTTTTTTTTCAAGTGTTTAAAAACTTTCACTTTAGTACGAAACTATACTTTCTTCTATAGTATTCTCTTCGATCGTTTATAAATATCTACTTACTTTTACTTCTTATGTTGTATGATTTTCTCCTTTAATATCGGAGTTTACGAATTAATTTTTTGTTCTTTCTAGAGTTTAGTTGTAAGATTGAATTGTTAGATTCTTTGATTTTTTATCTCATATTTAATTTACGTTTCTGTAGTCTTTTTTCCTTCATTATTTCTAACATTCCCGTTCCCAATAAGTGAGTCAACTCAGGTTGAGACACTGAGGTACCCGACATCTTGTGGTTCGAGGAGACCGGTACCCTAAGGGGTCCGTTCTTATGATCTCAGTCAACGGTAAAGAAAGAGGTCCCTTAGAAGGGTTGGGTCCCAGAGGGTGAAACGTCCGTCTAAGAAATAGTCTTAGTAGTCTGTCGTCCCATTTACTTTAGCTTCCTCTTTTTTGTCATCTCTTTTTAGTTTCTTAGGTATTGTCCAAGAAGTTTTTGTAATTGTTTCAACTGTCACAAATTGGATCATCTGATTATTTTTTCTCTTCTGAGTATAATGAATTAGTCTTTACTATCCCCCTGTAATGATGGTTAAACTATGTTTAAAATTTTTTATTATCATAACACTTTTTGGTGTACGGTTTTTTAACCTATTGGATCCACTTTACCTGTTTAAGGATCGTTGTATTTTGGATGGTTTTAATTTAGTTCTTCTTTATCTTTTGGGTTCCCTTGAGAGATCGTCAGGTCACCAAGTGTGAGGTGTTTCGTTTCTGATGAAAACGACACTTCCCGTACTCACCCCTTAATTCTGGGACGTTCAGTACGGTGCCCGAAGGGTCCACCACGACTTTTCGATTCACATTCACAATCAACGAGTCAGTACAGACTGACAATCTGGTGTACGTGGTGTCGGACGGTCCGAGGAGACAGGTACCTTAAAAGGTCCGTTCTTATGACCTTACTCAACGGTAAGGAAAGAGGTCCCCTAGAAGTACTGGGTCCCTAGTTAGGACCCAGAGGTCGTACGGTCCGGTTAAGGAATACAGACTCGGTGTCCACCGTGATTACCATTTCTTAGACGGACGGTTACGTCCTCTGTGTTCTCTCCGTCGAAGTTAGGGACCCAGTCCTTCTAGGGGACCTCATCCTTTATTGTCAAGTCAAGTCAGCGAGTCAGTACAGACTGAGAAACACTGGGGTACCTGACGTCGTGTGGTCGGAAGGGACAGATAGTGGTTGAGGGTCTCGAATGAGTTTGAGTACAGGTAACTCAGCCACTACGGTGGGTTGGTAGAGTAGGAGACAGTAGGGGAAAAGGAAGGTGGAAGTTAGAAACGGTCGTAGTCCTAGAAAAGTTTCCTCAGTCAAGAAGTGTAGTCTACCGGTTTTATAACCTCAAAGTCGAAGTCGTAGTCAGAAAGGTTACTTATAAGTCCTGACTAAAGGAAATCCTAATTGACCAAACTAGAGGAACGGTAGGTTACCTGAGAGTCTCAGAAGAGGTTGTGATGTCAAGTTTTCGTAGTCAAGAAGCCACGAGTCGAAAGAAATATCTGGTTGAGAGTGTAGGTATGCACCGATAACCTTTTTGGTATCGAAACTGATCTGTCTGGAAACAACCGGTTCATTACAGAGGCGACAAATGATACGACAGAACCAACCAGTATCGAAAAGAAGGTTCCTCGTTCCCAGAAAATTAGAGTACCAACGTTAATGGTAGACGTCACTAAAACCTCGGGTTTTTATATCAGAGAGTGAAAAAGGTAACAAAGGGGTAGTTAAACGGTACTTCACTACCCTGGTCTACGGTACTAGAATCAAAAGACTTACAACTCAAAATTCGGTTGAAAAAGTGAGAGGAGAAAGTGAAAGTAGTTCTCCGAGAAATCAGGAAGCGAAAGACGGTATTCCAACCACAATGGACGTATAGACTCTAATAACCATAAAGAGGATTGTTAGAATTAAGGTCGAACACGAAGTAGGTCGGGTCGTGAAGCGTATTATACAAGACGTATATTCAATTCATTCGTTGTCAATCTTGACCTGTACCTTACTGTCTGACCAAGGTTTGACCCTTTTCTCATGTAGTTCCGACATATAACGGTGAACGAATAAATTGAATATACGTCCCTTATTGTTGGGTGAGGTCATAAGAACGAACTTTAAAAGGTACCCGTCTCATCGAACTGTCCGATATATCAGGTACCCTGGTGTCTCTCAGTCTGTGTTGACACGTTGATACATGTGTGTGTGTGTGTATGTGTTCGGTGTGGTGTACCTTTTTGTTTGTTCGTTTTTTTTCTTTTTTTAGGTTTTATGGATATTAATCGTGTCTAATTTAGTCATTAGTTTTTGTGAAGTCGTCACTTAACGGATCTTCAGGTGATCAACCCTAAGGTGTAACAGTAACGGTTCTAGGGTCAAATTAGGAACCAGACAAAAAGTCAGTGGAGTCAGCGCAGGTTGAGAAACACTGGGGTACCTGACGTCGTACGGTTCGGAGGTTCAGGAAGTGATAGTCGGTCTCGAACGAGTTTGAGTACAGGTAACTTAACCACTACGGTAGGTTGGTAGAGTAGGAGATGTGGCAGAAGAGGAGGGTGGAAGTTAGAAAGGGTCGTAGTCCTAGAAAAGGTCACTTAGGTGAGAATGGACATTGACCGTCTCGGGTGAATGTACGGTGTGTCATAGACGTAACGGTGCCAGAGGTTAAACCAGAACTCGGGGATTTGTGGTTTTAACAGAGTAGGGGACTAAAGAAGATCTGAAGTCCTACGCCAGACGGGAGGGCTTGGGAAGCGAACATGTAAAACGGAAAGGGCCGAGACATGGAGTAACGTGAACGCGTGAAGGGCGATCAATGAGGCTAGAGGCGCAGGGAACGGCGGGTCAGGCTTCTCTCGGCTATAATCTATGGGTCAAAGGGGCGGGGTTCTAAAATAAGGGAACTTGACTACGGTGAGGACCCGAATTCTTCGTCTTTTAACCCTATTCTCGTATAAGCTCCAAGTACAGGACTCGGCACTCTGGTGCTTGGACGTTCCCCTTCTCTACACGGCGCTCCGTCCGCACAGCTTACCTTGTGACTCCAAAGAACTGTGACTCCAGACCCACACTTGGACAGTAAGCCAGTGAGTACAGAGCAAAGTCGATCTTAGTAAAGAGGACCATAGACACGGGGTGGGGGTTGAGGGGGCGAGGCGTTACGGCGACGTCAAGAACGGCGCGACTCCCAGAGATGTCCGATACACCTAACACACGTTACGTGAGTCTGGGTCGTTAGGACACATGTCCCTCTTCGAAGAAAGAGACGCAAGATGGACGACTCCTGTTCAATCCTGGAGCCTGGAAGGACCTTCCGAATCTCGTCAGCGACGTTGTCTCTCTAGGTCTTTGGACAACCGGTCCTACATCCTCCCAGCTCCACGACCCGTTAGCCCAAAATGTCTCGTGCAAATAAGGTCTCTCAGTACCTGCGTCCTGCATTAAGACGAGGACACACGACGCGCGAACGACGGCCTGAGACTTGTAGTGGACCTACGGGGCCACGTGGTCACAGTAAAACACTCACGGACACCAATCCCTCGCGCGTGTACAAACCTCAGTCATGACTCAAACACTCACACATTCTCATCTGTCTTCGGTCGTGCCCTAATGTGAAGGCGTCCCGAGAAATCGTGGTAGTTCGAACCGCCCGAAGGATCGTCTCCTGACTTAACGTCATCTACTCCCACGTCCCGATGGTAGTGTCCAGTGACCTTGTATAGCCATTTGGCGTCGCCCTTCGACCCATTTACCAACCCCTTCCTCTCACTCGTAATCCACTACTTACCACCTCCTCCGCCGTACCCCGATCTCCAGACGAACCTTCGACCCTCCGTAGATTCGGAACGTGAAGGGACGAGTCCGAGTCGCCCCGTAGGTCGGGGAGGAATGGGTTACTTCCTGGTGGGTCGTACTGAGGTCCATCGACGCCTCCCACAACTGACCCTTTCGTATAGCACTAGGGTGCCTTAGAAGATACTTGAAGGGACCATTCGAGAAGATCTAGGGATTAACCCACCTCTTGTCCATGTACCAATCATTGCTATCGTAGGGAAGTTCTAACCTTATACTAAGGGTAAAGTCTCTATTCATACAACTCTGAAATGATCAAAGATCGGACGCTAGAATGATGGACCGTTTCAATGTCGGCCTTGTCTCGACTTTAAACAGTTTCAAGGACCTGAAGGTGCCGAAATAGAGGTGTGCGGGACGAGAGGGTACGCGCGAAGGACGACGGACTTAAGTTGAGGGACGAACCCGTGTCTTAGAAGTTGAGACGACGCGTATTGGGACTTCGCGAGAACCTGTCCCGAGATACCAGTCTAGTTCCCCTAAGTCCTAAGGGACATTACGACCTAAGATGAGATGTCCTGATCCTTACCTCACCCTGCGCACGGACAAGTTTTGGGAACTTTGGCTTGTCCATTTTAATTGACACTGCAGTTTAACAGGAGTTTAAGGTTGAAAGAAAAGGACACAAAAAGTAAACAGAAGTAGTTGGGGGGAGACACAGGGGAAGGGTGGGGGCGGTAGTTACTGGAGTTACGTTTATGTTCACCCCACCATGAAGACCTACGAGGTACAAGACCTGCGTTCACCACTGTATTAGGAAGACCCCGAGTGTAGGAAGGGGAGTAACCAACGGGCCTCGAGGACCTTGGGGGGATCTGGGTCTCGTCGCCTTTATTTTCGTCGACGAGCGCGACCCTCCTAAGTCTCCGTAGGTTCACAGAGACGGTGAAGACGGTCTCACGGTAGCGGACGGCGGTTTCGATGACGACGACGAGGAAGGAGACGAGGGTCGGTGGACCATGGCCGATAGCCCATTCGGGCCTCTAAGGACGAATCGACCCTAAGACGAAGAGAAAGAGGGGAACGAAGGGAGAGAGAGAGGTCATGAAAAAAGAATCGCCTAGAGAAGAACAGAGTTGTGGAGACAGGTGGGGACAGGTCCAGAGAAGCTGTGTGACGCAATGAGACATTCCGAGGAAGGTGTCCATTGGCACTTACCAGAGTCAAACGTTTGAGGGAAGAAGTGAGAGGAGTACGGGTCCGACCGAGGTCAGAGAGAGAGCGCCGAGTACACGAATCCAGTCAGACCCTACGACTTCGAGGGGTCCCGTGACTTCCGACTAGGACTACGTCCTTATAGAAATACTTCGGTCACGACAGTACCCAGTGTAGAGTACAGAACACCTGGTTCCCTTTACCCAAAGTTTAGGTCCTGTCACGTCCGTCCACCCTTTGTCCCTGTCTATCGACAATTTGTCTTCGGGAGTAAACACCCAAGACCCTTAAAAAAAAGGATTAAACTCTGAAGGTCTAACTAAGAATGACCAGTATAAATAGTTACACTTGTCGACTCGTATCCTTAAACCAGGAAATCAAAGAACCCCTAAGGTTGTCGTCTTTAAACAGGAACCCTTGAAGGAAGGGTGTGGTCGTCCTGTCGAGACCCAACATGCTCGCCCTTTGACCACCAGTGTCCATGAGGGTCAGACAGGACTCACACATTCCACGACTATCCCTGGATATCTGGTTGTAAAAAAGTGGGTCAAAGGACGGTCAAAAGAAACGATTTGGTTCGTAAGATGTCCGAATGACCTAGTAGATCACCAAGTGAATCGATAACTCGTATACTACCACTTTCCCTCACTTTACTGGTTTGACTTTGGTCCTGTTGACCCTCAATTCTCCGTATCCGTCCTCGTCTCGGGTCCAGACACCCGAGTTTCTTAAATCTGGACGATGTCCACCACTGTAAGAAAGGAACGTCTCTCCATAGTACCCAAAGAGCTTCAAGGGGGAGAAGGACCAGGAGTCGTAGGACTAGTAGGTGGTCCGTCCGTACGAGGTCCGTCGTGGTAAGTCCATTCTGTCGGGATGGACTTCGGGACAGTGAAGGGTGTCGGGGACCTTAATATGTTAAGATACAAGAGTCAACACGACACGAGAATACTCCCCCACCATTACATACTTACATTTGTACATCTATTCAAATGGTATTTAAAAAATACTCTACTTCTACATATCGTATGTCAAATATCTATCTGTATACTATGTACTATAAGGAACGTTTAAAGTATACGACACTTGGAGTATCGTAAGAAAACAACTAAAAATGGTCTGTAAAAATAGAAATCCTTTGGATCAATGATCAAATTGGTATTAAACGTGTTACTTAACGTAGGATTAAACGATTAACGAAACGGTTATTTACAATAATTTAAACTATATATTTTAGACTAAATATAAAATAGATTAAGGAGTGGAAGTAAGTTTAATGTAATTTCACTTTGGTAAAAGTCTAAATTTATTAATTATTACCGATATAAAATATGATTCGAGTATTTTGAGGACTTTTAGATTGGTAGTGGAAAGTGTTCAGATATACTAGGTGAACCTGGTTCGGTGAAGAGATCCAGTGTAGTCTAGGATTTAGGACCACTTCGTCGTTAAAACCTACTTGTTACCGGATGTGGGACAGGTAACTCTCGACCAAATCAGTGTAGACGTCCCCTTCAGGGTCTTAGGTTCTTTGAAGTAACGAATAGGATCTTACTCCTAAAAGTCCCTGAATCTCGTGGACAACGAGAACAAAGAAGAGGGGTCCAGTCAGACCTTTTTACCGAAACATGGTCGATGTGAGTGACTCCTCCTTAGCATGAAGGATGACCGGTGTTACCACTTTACGATACACCTCTACTTCCGATCACTCGACCTCATACTCTGACTCCTGAAGCCCATTCAGACTCATGGGGAGAGTCTTGTACCGAATGGAAGACGTAACCGTATGGTCCTTCTGTATACCAATTCGTGTTCTAACCCCCTGAAGGAACCACCAGACACGAAGACTACGTCCCCCACGGTCAAACTAGGGACCGACCCCTTGAGTGCTCAACCGGTGTACAACTAGAGTATACAATCTCTTTTTTTTTTAACTCTAACCCTATCACGGTATTCACAGAAAGAGTAGAGTATTCGGAACCCACTAAAAATTAAATGTGTCTTTTCTGACCGACAATGTCTAGATATAAAGTTCTGGTCATTGGGTTCGGGGGAAACAAAACACTATGGGGACCTTTACAGATGTCCCTTACTACATCATAAAAGGGATTACGAGACCCTAAAAGATGACACTACTAGCATAAATCGTCTTTGTAAATTCCAAGTGACCACGGAGAGTCTCATCATTAAAAGGTGACTACCAGGGTACCCCGTCGTGGACGGGAGTTGGAGAGTGACTGTCTAGAAAAGTAAAAAGAGGTAGGATGTTTAGTCGTAGTAACGGGTCCTCTCTTGGTCACTGTGGCGGTGGTCGTACTGGGTATTCTACCGTCCGAAGGACCCGTTTAGACCCTCGTTCTAATTCTCCTTGTAGTACAGGTGGTTGCACCGAGGTTTCGGAAACCGGCCGTGGTGTCCCTAGAAGTCTTGGTTGATCCCTTTATTAAGGTCCTTCTTCTACTGGTCGGTCATGAAGTTTACCGTGTCGACCACCGACCCAAATGTCTGTACGTACGGTGTAAGATTGGGAGAGAACCGGGCATAGAATTTTTATAGGTGTCGTCTCAACGACTCGGGTCACAGATCTATGTCTTGTCTCTCGGAGTTATAGACTTTAGGAAGATTGAACGCAAGTAAACAAAAGGTCACAGAGAACCACTATGACTCTAGTAGACGGCCCTTTGTATCTAGGATAAGTAAATTTTGTGACAAGGTCTGGAGGGACCACCAGGTCATCAATTCTGAAGTGGAAGGTGGTGGTCCCCTTTTCCAAGCCCGGGACCAACCCCTTGATTCTAGGGTGTACGAATTCTAGGGTGTGACGTTGTACGGTGTGGTACCACGTCTTTTTCGTTCGTATGTTTGTTTTTGACGAGGAACGTCAATATTAACACTAATAAGATCAAAAACTCAAACTTTCCGTTTCTGGGTTGGGAAACTCTTATAAAGGATGTTACAGCAGACCTAAGTCTCTATCTGAACCCAAGTTTATGACACAGGAGATGGTACAGGGGTACCCGGTTTGGGAGATATTCGGACAAAGGGGTAAATTGAACTTCCGTTGTTATGATCGATGGACAATCGTCGACTTGAGATGAAGAACATTAAACGTTACTTTCTTTGAACGTCTTTTTTATCGTACCTTCTGGACGTACATACGTACGAACAACTACAACTTTTACAAGAAAAGGAACTTCATTTGACTTCGATTTACGTTTTATTTGAGTAAACGGCAATAGATCACACGTAGAAAAATTATAAACTAAGATACAAGTCATTTATACTAAGTACAGAGTAGCCGAATAGACCGTCTTTTAATCCCGGGACAGTCGGTTGAAACGGTTCTCTATAATGTAGGCAATACTTAAGTTTGATTGAATCAGAAGTGTCTGTATAAAACAGGAATCTTCATAAAACTAACACTCTAGAAAATCACTATTGTATAGACTGTTACAAATAATTTACCGTTGGTTTGAGAATCAAATTTTGTTTGTCGGTTTTATGTGATGCAAAAGGGACACGAGATTTCAATCTTACAGGAATTCTATTGAAATTATAAGAAATTACACACACACATACGAGTCAACAGAACAGGACATGACAAAGACGCCCCCCCCCACCCCCCCCAACCCCCCCCCGCGAGGCGTCTTTCTCGCTCCGTCGCCTTGAAGGGAGTCGTTTCGGTACCCCAGGGCTCCTCTCCACTCGGACGACAGGCGGTTGGGTCGGGGAACCTCTCGTTCTCTGTTAGTCTGAACTGTCCCCAAGGCAGATTCGTCAAGGCGAAATAACGGTGTTTGAGAACCAAATATATCCGTTCGTTCCCCCAAAAAGCTCCCTGAAAGGTATCAACGTGGTTAGTGCAATTTCCAGTTTAACAGTACACGGTATCAACGTGGTTAGTGTAATTTCCAGTTTAGCATTATACGGTATCAACGTGGTTAGTACAATTTCCAGTTTAGTAGTACGAGGAAGTAACATTGTCCTCAGATACCACTAGTGAGCGACAGGTGAACGTTCCTTTAGTTCTCTCGGTTAGTTTTTGACATTGTATCTGGTGCGGGGATAGAGAAGGCGAATCAAAGGCTCCGTTTCGATTGGGTAGAAAAAATTCCAAAGGGTAAATCCCGGGGTGTACAAAGGAATGAGAAGGATGAACCGTGAGTTTCAAGGTATCTTCGGGTCAACGAACTCTTCTTAAAGTCATTTGAAACGTCAGTTGTACTGACACCCCTTCTGTTCAGGGACCGATACTCGATCAGGACACGGGGTCTGTCGTTTAAGACTGGAGGTGACTAATGTAAAGGACACAATATGTCCGATTATTATGATAAAGAAATGTAGTCTTTTGAATTGATAAACATTACTATGTAGATAAACACCAATAAACTAAATACATGTGTAAGGGGTTATCTGACATTTATGGCACTTTTACTCCTGGTACCGATCAAAACGAGTGGTAATGTAGAGGTCGTAAATCAGATCCTCCACAAGTTATTAAGACACTACTTACTTCAGATCTCGGGTCTAAAGTCCAAAATCACCAACCACCACGGAACGTACTGGAACCTGTGTCTTAATGTAAAGGTGACTCAGAGTCTATGGTACAAATCTTCTCCCAGAAGTCGTTCTACCAGTGATTTACAAACAGGTAGGTGAAATCTGAAGATTAGAGAAATTTATATTTCCTTCCTTCTCTTCAGTAGGTCTAATCTTTTACCAGGTCATCCCACGACATCCTCTCCGTCACCGTCTCCCACCAACCGACTCGTAGGGATCCTTCACCGTATTTACTGAGGGCTTACTTCACACTGGAGAGATGTCGGAAACCTTTTTAACACTTTCCTTTCTTCAAAGAGTGACTTTTAATGAAAAAAGGAATAGTCAAAGAATTTAGGAGTGTGGGTGGTGGTAGTTGTACTGGTACAACTGTTGAGGTTGTCTAGTCACAGGAGAGTAGAGGGTAAGACAGGACTGAGATTTTTTTTTTACGATTTTATTTGTGTAAGTGTATATTCGCGTGAAAATCCTTGAAACAACAAAATTGTGAAATGAGAGGACGGTAACCCCAGACGTAAAAGGTTAAATTCGACAAACCCCCCCTACAAATTGAGTATGTTTAATTTATCATCTCTGACTTGAAGTCCGTGTCACCCTTGAAAAAAATCACCAAGTTTCCTCCGAAAGTATTCGAAGGAGTTTAGGGTACGTCTCCACGGTATGAAATGGTCGAAATGGAGTGACGGACTGAGGATCCTCGTAGTTACTTTAGACTCACGTGTTTGGGTAGGATGTATTGTGAAACAATTGTTTTAGTAGTGAATCCATGGGAAGATCACGACTCTGAGAGCACTCCATACACTCCATAAGTGGAACCCTCATTTAATTCCCCCGTGGTTTTTCGAATCATTAGTTCCACTATAAAATTACATTGTGGAATTTTATTTTTACGTCTTTTTTAAGTACTACTTGTTCTATGGTTCAAAAATTACTCGGTTGCAGTTATAACTAAAAAAAAAGAAAAACGGAATCCGAAGTTATACCGATCCGTTATGCTGATCCGTAAACTTGAGAAGGAGGGAAGGTAAGACTACTTTGTGTTGACACTCACATGTATTACTTTGCACGGTTGTTCCGAGGAACACGACTAACGTAGTGACATCCGACCCCCTTCCCGACAACCCTCCCGTGGGTCCCGAGTCTGATACCCTCGTCGGTAGGTTCTTGACTGTCCCTTGGAAGTCTTACACAGGACCTCCCTCCAAAGGTTCGAGTTCTTTCTCCGAAGACGACTTCGTGTCTGTGAGAAATTTTGGTAATGGACAGACGTGTATCTTTATCGTCCCAAAAGTGTAAGAAGTCCGTCGGTAAGTCGGGACGTATGACTTCTGCCCTAGAGACGGCACTTTGTCACTTTATGAAGTAAAGGACAAGATGGTTTGTAGGGACAGGACTATTTCAGGTCTCTGTTTGTATTATAACCAACAAAAGAAAGTGAGATCCTCGTTTACGTCCCTCCCCCCTGTTTCTCTCCCGAAAGAGAAGCCCCTCACGACTCTCTTGTGTCATTTACTACTGTCCTTCCTAGACACAAGACTCTCTGAAATTCACTCAGCACTGCTGGAGGGTGTGTCACAGGGGTTCCCCGTCACCCCCACCCCTACTCCGTAGAGTAGTCACGACAATCACTCAGTCCGACGGCAGTTCCGAAGTCGAGAGACGATTGCATCCGTCTCTCTTTTACGGTTTGCTCTTTACGAGGAATGAAATGCACTTACCTTCTTATAAACCCCTCACTTTTAATTAGGATAAACTTTTATTTACTACCTTCCCTCGGTGAGAACTTGGTTCGTGGTATGACGGATTGTCGACACCGGTCGGTCTTTGCGTTCTCCCTATTACAGTCCCTTTCGTCCGTCCCGACTGGAGTCTGTAGGTCATCTACTATACTGAGGTAAGGACCACGGAGACGTAGTGACACGAGGTGGACGTTACGGTTATAGGAGGGACCCGGTAAAGGTGTCTTGAAACCAATCTGTGACTCCGGATTCAAATCTTACTAGTGGATTGTATAATAAAAAAGGTAAAATGATCTTTCAATAATTATTCTTAAAATTCCTTAGGGATTTCCATTATATAATCCGTAAACATTATCCGTCATCCATCTATAAGGCACCGACCTCTAGGACACTTTGTATGTCCTGTGACCTCTACAGGTAAATGGTCTGTCACTCGAGTTTTGTCAATTTTTCCTTTTGAATTCCGATTGCTTGATGGATCGAAGGGGAAGTCACAGGAACGTAGTCTCTATAGCTTTGACTCTCTGATCTTTGTGATAGTCTCCGGTTCCGAACGAATCGTCTACCTCCGGAAACGAGAACCGTAAGGAAGAAGCCTCATAAAAGGGGCATAGAGAAGGAGACTCACGGGAGGTAGGGATGGGGAGTGGAGGTTATATAGGTGTAGGGTTAAGGGTCTTGGCCTCATACAATCCAAAGTGCAGTACCTCGTTATTTTACCTTAATTCCAACTATTCCCGAAGGGACCACCGAATCTTCCATCTCAGACGGACGTCACACCCTCTGGGTCCAAGCTAGGGACCCAACTATTTGTAGACAGGGAACTCTTCGCCACTAATAGGACCTAATTAGTCCATGATTCATCTTCTCCGTCCGTCTCTTCCCCCGTCTTCCCAGTGACTCTAGGTTACACGACGGAAACTTCTACTTCCTTTCCCTTGTACGGAATTCTTTACGCGCATAGGGGATTTTAAACTTTTTCCGTTCCTTCGATTAAGAAGGTATCGCGGAGATCTTCCTTACGTCCGTATGTTTGTGGATCGAAAACCGGAGATTCTGGGTGAAACCTGAAGACTCCTGTTTTTGGACATTCTGTTATTTAAACACCAAAATTCCATGAGATCATTAAACAATGTCGTCGTCATCCTTTGATTGTGTAGTAAACTAGATTCAAGTTTACAGTAGAAGATTTTCTCTGATGAACTGCAGAGAGTGGACTATTTCCCAAAACGGTACGGGTCCGTGAAAAATATTGTGTAAAAGTACAACAGACGAATAATAATAGATGTCAATGAAATGATTACACAAATCATGAGAAGGGAGAGTGTTCTTACATTCAAGATCGTCCCATCACCAAAAGAAAAGTGTATAATAGAGGTAACGAAACGTATGATGATGTATCATCTGTGAATTTTATTATAGACGTCATACTTATCCGGAATTCGATTGTTCCTGGTATTGTAAGGACGATGACGAGTCAGTGTTTCCCGTCGACAATGTTGACAGGGTACCGGTCATCCAGGACATAACATTCCTTGAGAGTTATGTTTTGTCCTTATCTTCGTCTTTATCGTTTGTCTTAAAAGGTTCATCAATTAGTCGACGAATTAAAATCCATGGACCTTCGTTTTTCAACCTTGTCATTCGTGATAGGGACCTGTTGTCATCTGGTCTGTCGGAAGACACTACCGGTTTTTCATTGGTCAACCCCTACTGGTCTTTCGACACTTTTATACAATAAGTGAGTCTAACGGATTTATAGTACATTAATGTTAAGTATTCCCTTAGTGTACATTTTTGTGGAATATTGCATTCCTGTTTTCCTATTTAATTTTTTCCGGTTTAGCACTCTAATGAAAGAAAAATATAACTATCCAGTTAATAAATTACCTTTAAGACTTCTCATAGTCGAAGACGATTTATTTTGTCACAACTATTAGAGGTCAACAGACCAGTCTATGTTCGTCTGGACCAAGAATTTTCCTATCGGTGTCTTTCCCGACCGACGGTCCCTGCAACCTAGGCGGACGAGGTCACTCCCTCCGCCACGACAGAGCAGAAGGTCCGGGTTCGCGGGTTGGTCGACCCTGAACGGATCTCGGCGCGTATTTAGTTTTCCCGGCGTGTGGGAGGGCCTGGTCTTGTTTCGGTCGTCATTGTTCGGGCTCCCGGGATGCGAGTCGGTCGGTTATCGGTATCTTTACCCCGCCCTGGAACCCCCATTAACTGGTTATCCTACGCGACCCCAACCTCGAGAGGGGCCCAGGATCCCGCCGGGCCCAAACGTCGGGGGCGGGGTCCGGTACACCGTCGGAGTGTCGCGGCTCCGCAAGCGCCGCCGGGAGCCGCCCCAGAAGAAGGACGAAGAGAAGCGGGACCCCCAGGCGGTCGACGACTTCGTCTCTGCCGGCAGCCCGAAGGGGGGTCCTGGCAGCCCCGATGGTAAATAGCCGTTGTAGATGAGTGACCGGCGGAGCCGGCTTGAGGGGGTACAGATGTACTTTTTCGTCTCGGTCCACATGCCGCTCCATGTCGGCTGCCTCCCGGGCGCCGAAGAAGGGGCCCCATCCCCTACCCCCACCCCCAGGCCCCTACGAGCACCCACGGTCAATGGCCCTGGGACGAGGCACACGGGCGTCGCACCCTCGTTCGAGCGAAGGACACGGTTCCCTGTTTCAGGAGTCCGCCGCGGTGACGGCCCCCGCCCCCTTTCCTCTCGGGACGGGTAGGCGCTCGGGGCGGGTGGGCTGCGGGCGCCTTAGACCCGCCCTAAGAGGGCCGGGTCTCCCGCTTCTCCACGGCGAGGACGCGTACACGTCACCCTGGGACCTGGGCACGGCCTGCGGGGCAGCCCGCAGTGTCCGCGAAGGAAGTTGCAAGCAAGGGGCGCGGGCCGAAGAGCCCAAGCACCTTGGAATGCGCCGCGCGCATCCTATCGCAGGGGAATGCCGAAGACCCCTAAAGATCCCAACTCAATTACCAATTATCCTCCAGCAACCCATAAACGTAAACTCTTACCGACTAGATCCGCAGACGACACTCCTCTCTCGCGTCCACTTCCTGACACTTTCTCGCTTACTTAATTACTCACTTCTAGTCACGGCACAGGGTGACGACACGACAGATGGACCTCTATCCTCGCGGGGATGTTGTTTGTGCTCGGAGGGAACGTCACACTGGAGAGGTCCCGTTCAGAAGATCAGGAAAAAAAGCCGTCCCCTTTGAAACCGCGTCTGGGCGACTCACTGAACATCCAACGGTGTGTCGATGGTTTTCGTTCTCTTTCCGGTCTCAGGATCGAACGGAACCCTTCTCACAGGATTGTACCTCCTCCGTCTTCAAAGGTCTTTTGCGGAACTGGGTCGAGTCAACTAAACAAAATTTAGCAAAGGAAATATCCTTTGATGATCGGTCTGAGACGGTCCAAGACACTACTTCTCCACTTCTTCCGTCACAGTTGAATTTTTTTACGGACTACACTCTCAACCCTCAATCAAAATAATCCCCCGTTTTACTCCTGACGTCGGACCCTCTGTCGTGGAGTCTATCGAGACTCTTCGACAAGGTCTCCGTTACCCTATTCCGGTCATAAGTACACTGAAACCACTTCCCCAACAAGTACATTAGACCCGTGTATAAAAACGTCTTCCAAAATCATCAGCACTCCTCGTCTACAGTGGTACTTACTTAACTCACGAAAAGACCTTTACTTCTCTACGATCTTAACCCAAGTATTTTAGTCGAGGACTTTTATCGTCGGATAGACTTCTGGACAAGACGGTCAAAAAACCTTACCCCACGGAGGAAGGACCACAGGTAGTACTGACGGAAGTCCCGTATAACTTCCAGTCGTCCACGTTGTCGTGAACTACATCTCCATCTACCGTTCACGGTTAAACACCAACTGTCGTCAGGGTCGGACTGAAAATTCATCAATGTCAGGTCACTCTCTCTTTTTAATTACTTGTTGGTGTTTAACACACACACCACTTTTTTGTCCTGACAACCCGTCAACACCGCAAGTTCAAACCCTAATGTAAGTATAAATTTGGTCAAAAATGTTCTTAATAAGATTCAAAGACGTCAAGTGATTACCAGGTATAGTGATATCCTTCCGACCTGAATTTCATTTATAAATATTAAGAATCTAAAACAAAAGAAAGGAGGTCAAGCACTCACATAAACGTACCAAAAGTAGTTTATATAAACTAAAGACCACACAACCATACTTTGTAGTAGTTGTAATGTCTCTTTAGTCTTCTACACTTTCGTGTTCTGCTCTCCAACTCAGGAGAAAACAGTCAATTTTGAACTGGAAAAAACAGATTTAGAATTAAAAAGGACTATACGTAGTACCGTTATTATTATTGACTTGTGTCGATTCACGATGAGTTTACAAGAACTAATAATTAATGTCTTCTTAAATAATATGGATGTATCATCTTTCACAAAAATCTGGTCAATACACTTTACGACAGTAAGTCTTATCCTTCAACAAAAAGCCTACATCTACGAACTTCACTTTCCTTGAGTTAAAGATACTTGTAAACAAACCCCCTCTCCCATTAGAATTAGAGGGTCCTTACATCGGACGATCCGAGGAAACAGGTACCTTAAACGATCCGTTCTTATGACCTTGTCCAACGGTAAAGAATGAGGTCTCCTAGAAGGGTTGGGTCCCTAACTTGGGTGCAGAAGACACAGAGGATGTGACCGTCCGTCTAAGACATGGTGACACCACCAACAAGTCACCGATTCAGTACAGGTTAAGACGCTGTGGTACTTGACGTCGTGTGGTACGGAGGGAGAAGGAGTGGTAGAGGGTAACTTAACGACTACGGTAAGTCGGTAGAGTCGTAGACAGTGGGAGAAGAGGAAGACGGAAGGTAAAAAGGGTCGTAGTGCCCGAAAAGGTCATTCAGTCGACAAACGTAGTCCATCGGTTTCATAACCTCGAGGTCGAAGTTGTAGTCAGGAAGATTACTTATAAGTCCCAACTAAAGTAAATGTTAACTGACCAAACTAGAGGAACGAGAGGTTCCCTGAGAGTTCTCGGAAGAGGTCGTGGTAGTCTCGGTGGACGTTTAGTGGGAAACGAAAAAACTCCCACACCTTGGTTTTCTATGTTGGTTGGGTTTTTAGTCATCTTCCTTCCTAAATAATGAACGTTCATTTTTCTTGTGTTGTCTAGAAAGGGTTCCGTCGAAGAGATCTGTTCTTTTAACCCCTACAAAATACAATCCCATATACGTACAAGTACTTCCGACCCCGTCACACACGTGTAAGTACTTTCCCGAACTCGTTCTTTTAAGTCGTATCTTGCCCCTGTCTTAAACTGTCCAGTTCTGTCAACTAACTTCAGGGTCTCAAGTTTTTTCCAGTTGTAAAGATTCCAAGATCAACTAGACCACCAACTTGCGAAGTCCGAGTACAAATGGTAAATTACTCTTGACCCTAAGAAATATCGACTACGTAATAGAAACGATAACAATGAACAAAAGACACTATTTAGTGAACAAGAAAATAAGGGAATTCTAATTAATGACTCTGGACATGTTCCCGTTCATAACACGGGTCCGAATCTAGGGGTCTACCGAATCCCTCTTTTACTGAAGAGAATTCTTTCGGTAAGGACCAAGAAAGAAAGACCCCTGGGGGATAGGACTACTATTTGTTATCTTATATACTTACACAACCTTCTAACAGTAGAACCCTATCCATCGAGACCAAATTACCTAAACACCGTACTTAAGGGTCAAAATAACGACCATGTTGATAAATTCCGTCGGTACCTAGAAATGTCCGAAGGGACTATCGAATCAACCATTTCTTAGACGGACGTCACGTCCTCTGGAACCAAGCTAAGGACCCAGCCCTTCTAGGGGACCTCTTCCCTATCCGATGGGTGAAGTCATAAGAACCCGAAGGGAGTACCGAGTTGTCCATTTCTTAGACGGACGTTGCACCCTCTGGACCCAAGCTAGGGACCCAACCCTTCTAGAGGACCTCTTCCCTTTCCGATGGGTGACGTCATAAGACCGGACTTCCAACGTTTATCAGCCTGTGTTGACTCGTTGAAAGCAAAAGTGAAACCTAGAAATGTTTCACCAGAAAGATAACTTCCACCATTTTAGTTTATCCTGACTGGACACAATAATATACGTTCTCACCTCCCTTTTCTTGTACGTCTTTAACTTTCCTTCATACGTAACTTCTCATCTGTAACAAACTTATTCAGATAAAATCTGAATTCAACTTTTGGTGAATTTCATAATTGGGAAATTAGACTAACGAGAAATAGAATCAACACTTTGTGAGGATGTCCAGAGAGCAACAGAATCTCCATAAAAGGTTAATACTGTTTCAGAGTCTCAACCAAACTCAAAAATTGCATGATATGAAAAGAACCTTCGCCTTCCTCTGATAATGGAGGATATGAAGATCTTCCAACACCTCTCAACAAATATATAGAATGAATATTTATCTTAGAATAAAAAGATGACACAAAGTACTACTAGACCTCTACACACGAGTCTCTTTCAGTACCTGAAATTTTAACGAATACTCTTCACTGTTAGTGAAGTTCACTGTGGATGAAAATACTTCAGACACTTAAGTCAAGAAGAAGTATTAAGAACTTTCCTTCTGTTGGTCAGGAGTTCAGAATATGTCAGTAAAATTTCTGTAAGAATATATTTTCACATGGTGTGACTCTGAATTGTAATGGAATCTCTAGGTGGGACTTACACATGCGAAGACGTCACTGATTAGAATTGGGTCTAAAAGTCTTCGTAAGGGATCGATCCTTTCGATCATACTCCCCAAAATTGTCTAATAAAAGTCCATTACGTGTATTCCTATTATTTTATTAATGAAACTCCGTTCACCTCAACTGTTGGATATTAAATAAATATGTCATTCGTAAATAACTCTAAATACGTTCCGTAACTTACTCTAAAATACCTCACAACTTTCTACTTTCCCTACTTTAGTGACTTAGTTTTCTCAAATATTAAATCGGTCGTTCGTCTTCTATTCGTAAGTATATTACGAAGACCAAAAAACACGATCACGATACAACGAAGTCAGTACAGACTGAAAAAAGACATTGGGTAACATTGGGTGGTCTGAGGAGACAGGTACCGTAAATGGTCCCTTTTTATGACCTCCCCCAACGGTAAAGATGAGGTCCCCTAGAAGGACTGGATCCCTAACTTGGACACAGAGGACGTAACCATCCGTCCAAGAAAAGGTAATCGCGGTGGAAACCATCATAATTTTTCACGGTACCCTCGAAAATTCGTACACGACACCACCAAGTTCCCTTTTTCTCTTACGTGGTTCTTTCCGAAGTACCACCAACCAGGGATTTCTGAACCACCAAACCTGTCATACCGTCAGTTTCCCCGGAAGGTTTACTCTTATGTCGGGTTCGTTTACAACTTTTCATATACGTTAATGGTCAAAAATAGTTTCCTGAAAAATGTAAGGAGACAATAATCGTGAATCAGATATCACAACATTTTATACGAATTTACACAAAGAGGTGGTGAAAAGAAATTAGGTTGTATATAAATAGTCAACAATCGTACACGATACATGATACGATTAACACCTCTAAATCGTCACTTGTTTTGTTCACCTTTAGGGACGGGAACACACCAAATGTAATATCACCACCTTCCCTCCGTCACTAGTCCTATCCTTGTTACATTTGTGTCATTCATATATTGTACAATCTCATATTTCATATTTTATTGATTTAATCCCATTCCTTCTACCTCTTATGATCCCCACTTTAAAATTACCTAATCTCGTCCGGAGTGACGTTTTTTTCCGTAGACTCGTTTATGAAGTTCCTTCACTTCCTCGTCCGATACCCTTATAGATCCCCTTCTTGTAAGGTCCGGTTCCCTTGTTCATGATTCCGGAACTTCGTCTTTATACGGTACAACTCTCAGTGGACATTTCTCTGTTCTCCGTTAGCTCTAGTATGTCCCCTCTTTACTTTATAATCTCACTACTTCTAATGTGATTTACTTTCTAATCACTACTTCGACCATTCTTTGACAGTATAAAACAGACATAACAATTCAACTTTGTAGTACTGTCGACTCTTCACTACACCCCGAACCCACTTTTTACCTCAGTTGTACCGGTCGAGTCCTGAAGGGACCGACAGGTCCCCAATCCTTAGACATTAAGGAGACGTCCCCCACGTCTAAGTTAGACATTAGTCCCTTGATACTAGGTCGTACGACATATCACACCGGTTTTCTTTTTTTTAGGTTTTGTTTTTTGTGGTACCCGTCAAACCCTGGACTTATATCAACATCCTATAGATGGACCACAGGGTCTTAACGAACTATATACCTTTTAGTGTGTAGACCACAGTATTCATAACTCACGACACTCAACTCCTCTGTGTGTCTTCCTTCTCAAAAAAGAAACATAAATGAATTTTAATACGAAGACCCTTTTCTGAAATTCTGGTAGGGTAATGACGAAACCTTTGACTTTTCTCGGGGAGGAAACGAGTCGACTATTAGTGAAGGAAACATGACTTTGAGAGCGTGACGGTGAAAACTGTATGGTAAAGAATTACCGTCCGTCAGGTGCTGGGAAGGGGTTTCAAGACCCACATGGAAGATGAGGTAATCGTCCCATGTAGGAACACGGTTTTTGAGAATAACGAGTCAAACAACTAAGACAACGACGAACCTCCAGAAATAGTGAAAAAGAAGACATTTATGAAGACAACTTGAAGTCAAGAGACCATTCTGAAGACCAAAGGAGGTAGGGTGGGGGGTTTTTAACACACTCAGCACCGGTTTTAGGTAAGACGGACAAACGTGTCTCTACTCCGAACTGAGTCATAAAAACCGTGAGCTTCTGGGAGTCGGTCCCTGAAGATACCACCAGGTCACTAACTCTTAGGCGGAAGGTTAAGTCCCTTGTACCCAAACTAGGGACCAACGCCTTGATTCTATGACGTCCTATTGATGACGTTGTCCTCTTTCGGACCTACGACGTCGTCTCTCGGGACATGTGTCGCTTCTTCTGGGACGTGTCGGTTAAAAAAAAAAAAAAATTCAAGAGTCGGTCACGGACTCTCCTACTCCAATTCGTCAGTAACGTAGAGTGACTATTCCATCGTGACAAGAAAGTGACCTAATCCGGGGATACACCCCGATTAATCTTATCTCATGCCCTCCATACTGGAAAATTCACTTGGACATCACTTCGTGTACTCTTTGATGGAGTTCCTTGTCCTACCTATCAGGTAGAAAATCGAGTCTCCGTCGGTGGACATGGTTTCACCGTTTACGGATATGAGGTTCCAGGCTATGGGAATCCCGGGAAACAATTGAAGTACCGTAAGTCCCCGGATTTATTTATTTGGTTACTCAAAGTCATTCAAAACAACTCCTTCCCCTATAAAAGGGGAGACGGGGAGAACTCAAGAATACCGACCTGATTATTATCTTAACTGTGTTCTGTCTCATTGTCCTCTCTTTCTTTGTGTAATCTTAAGCACGCGTACCTCCAGAGTATCTTTACCCTACCTCCTTTACTGGTTTCGTCCGTCTAAAATATAAAAAATCTATTCCTTGGTTATTTAAACGTTTCTTAACTGTCCTGTTCTTTTTGAAACCAAAACCCACGGGTTAATCACTTCTTAGATTTGTCCAGAACACTAACCCGTCATTTAGTTTCTTTAATGTTCTAAACAAATCTTTTCCGAAGAGTCGGGGTTTAAGGGACAGAAACCATTAACCGTTATTCCTCAGGATCCCGAAGGGACCACCGAGTCCACCATTTCTTAGACGGACGTTACGTCCTCTAGGTCCAAGTCAGGGACCCAACCCTTCTAGGGACCTCTTCTTTTACCGTTGGGTGAGGTCATAAGAACGGACCTCTTAAGGTACCTGTTTCCTCGGACCACCCGATGTCAGGCACCCCGGTATTTCTCGACCCTGTACTGACTCGCTGATTGTGGTTGTGTCGTTGGAGGTATACGTTTCTCACGTGGAAAGAGTACTCTCTAAATAAAGGATTAAAGTCCCTCTATTTTTCTCTCTCCACAGGGAGTAAAAATAAAACCGAACGTCCTAGAGTCAAGGAACGGTCCCTAGTGTGAATCCGGTGTCGTCACTGTCAAGGTTCAGGATTGGTCATCCGGTGTTCCCTTGAGGGATCTCATAGGAAAAACACAACCGGTCAAGAAGTCATTGAAAATTAAGTTTTATTAATTACACGGTAACTCCGTATAAAACCCTAATGTATAGGGCCCCGGGTCGTTTTCAACAGAAGTCAAAGTTCAGAGAACCCGGAAACTGTTAGGGGAGGGGATGGATTTGGATCTTACTATTTACTATATATCTACCTCAGTGGAGGAGTTAAAAAGAACCTTTATTTGTCTCTAAGACTCTATAGTAACTTACAAAACTCAACCTTACTTAAAATTTTCTCGTATATTGAGTTCATAAAGAACTAAAAGATATCGTCGGGGCTTAAGGGTTTTCTAATTCCCAAGATAGATCACAAATTACCGTTTCGAATTTCATATTGGGTTTGGAGGACTTAGACCATGAGAAAAGTAATGTGGTAAATGTTCCAATACAGAACTCAGTAACTTACGTATTACTTTAGTAACACGAACTATGCGGAATATCTCTCTTCCGTGAGATTTGTCAGTCGACCCATTATTTACGGTCATAAAAGTTCTTTATTGTTTATGACTCTCTCGACCTGAATCACGTACATCTAAAGAGACCAATATAAAGAGTTATATAAAAAGGTAAATTTACAAAAAGAAAAGAAGAGTTTCTAGAAGTCAAACCTAGAACCTCCATATAGTCGACACCAAGATTTACCGATACTACATCATTTCCTTACGGAACAAGTAGTTTCACTTTAAAAACGTCTGTCTGGTACAGAAGGAAATAAGTACTTCTACTGTTTTTACCCTCCATACAAACAAAAGTGGATAGATCACTAAATGATTTGACATTTAACGTCAAGAATAAAATACATTTAAATAATGTATCATCACTGACTTGTTGAATGAATGTTGTTGTCTGAATCGCTGACTTGTTGTTGTAAGTGTATTTCAAAATCTTGGATTGTAAACTCCTGAAAGTGCGACATAATGTGAGTGTAAAATGTGCGATTAAGACAACATTAGATCAAGATTATTTATGACATTTACTACAAAATTTCTTAATCGTGTCCGTCCAAAACACTTTGTTCATATGTATACACACGTGTGTATGATCTTAGTCTTCATACAAAATTCGGTCAGAACTCACGAACCACTGTAAAATACTAGTAAAATGAAGATTCAAATATTTGGGACTTTGTCGGAAAGAATTGATGATTAATTATACTATACATTTACTTCTTGACATGCCATACACACTTCCTGAGCATAAGAGATATCAAATCAGAACTCGTCACAGTCTACTAATGTATAAGTTGTTCTCTCTTTCCGACTTTCTATTGTCTTACCTACTCTTCTTTCGTTGTCTTCTGATTGTATCTTACAACTACAGACATGTAGGTAAAAGTATGAATTATCATACTCAAAAATACTTGAAGTTTAAAAAGGTTAAATTACTCTCGAAGTGTGAAGTAAAGGTTCTTTTTACGTTATCGAACCAATGTATCTGATTTTATATGTATCTAAATTTCACTTTTTCTATTTTTCATTGATAAATAATTTAACGTTTCGGTTAGTTGACCACGTTTCTTTTGTGGTTAAATTTTCCGACTTAATAGTCCGGTCCCATACTACTTCGAACTTTCGTTATCATATTGATTTTTCGTTTAAAGGTCTAAGAATATATGAGAAGATTCATTATTAATCTGGTTTCTTCTTTAATATGGTGTTCATACTATCTTCTGGAAAATCCTTTAATACTTTTACTTACTATACTAGTCTCATTATAAATCCTATTTTATACAAAAGACCGTAACGGAAAGTAACCTTACTTTTTATAAGGTAACCTTAACCTAACCTTATTTTCGACTGGTAAAGGTCAACACACCGCTGACGACTCAAAAGGTTTAAACGACCGTATGACTCACATCGTGAAAGTGTCGTAGTAGAAAATCCTAAGATTTGTCGAGTTGACCTTAAGGTAGTGGAGGTGATCAAACATCACTACGAAGGATTCCGGGTGAACTGAAGAGTAAGGTCCTACAGATCGAGATCCACTCACTAGTGTGGTAACACCAATAGACCCAGTACTTATAGTAAAAACATATCAAGAAGACACATAAGAACGGTGGAGAAGAATTATAGAAGACAAAGACAATCCAGGTATGGTAAAGACACGAAATAACACGGGTAGAAACGTACTTTGCAAGGGAACCATAGAGATTAAAAGAACTTCTCTAGAGATCAGAAAGGGTAAGATAACAAAAGGAGATAAAGAAAGGTGACTAGTGATTCCTTCCGAAAGAATAGAGAGGAACGATAAGAAACTTTGACGTAAGTTTACCCATATAGAAAGGAAAAGACAAAACAGAAATCGAAGAGAAGAAAAGTGTCGATAAACATGCCGGAGGAGTCTGTTGGTAAAACGAAAAAACGTAAAGAAAAAGAACCTTTACCAGAACTAGGGACGGAGGACATGTTGTAGTGTTTGGAGGCAGGTATCAAGACGTTCGTTAGATAGTCTAGAATAGGGAATTTAGATAAAGAGTGAAGGTGACATATTAGTATTCCCTAAACTAAATCCAGTATGGGCTTACCAGATCACCAAAAGGGATGAAAGAAGTTAAATTCAGACTTAAACCGTTATTCCTCAAGTACGACACTCGGTATCAGTCGAGGACCAGAAAAAAAAACGACTGATATATCTCGAAGAGGTAGAAACCGACGTTTCTTATAATAGTTAGATTAAAGTCATAACTAGTAGACGACTACAGGTACACATCTCAGAAAAGGACACAACAACTTTGTCCCACAAACGATGCTGACCACGTAAGAGAACCGTTTTGAGACAATCGGAAACTGGACGAAGCAAAACATAAGGTTTCGGTTTAAACGGACAATGAGGTCCACAAAGAACTGAAGGATGAAAACGTAAGGTCAGGGGATATTACTTTTCCTGTAGAAAAAAACCCATAATCAAGATCCAGAACATCCAAAAGTATCTTGACAAGTTGAAGTCGAAGAAGTCGTAATGACCAGCCTCGTATCTGAACCTAACGACACTATAACTTACCAAACGGAACCTTTACTTGTCTTTAGTAAGACAGTAAAAACTCTAACGTAGGTTCATGACGTAAAGCCTGAGTGCTACTGATACTACCGATGAGGTAACAAGATTCCCTAAGAACGGGTGTAATCATCTATATTACCAGTAGACTCAACTTAAGTGGGTAACGTCAGATAAACTCAAGTGACTAAGCATTTTACAGTTACAATTGAGAAAGGTAGAGGACAAACTGGTGAAGGTCAAACGGAACTAAGTACCTGGACTGTAAGGTCCAAGGACACGTCATAACGAGAAATGTCGTAACCTGAAATGAAGGTAGTGGTCAGTGTAGGTGTTTACCCATAACAAAACGAAACCGAGGTAGAGAAGTAAGAAAAACCTCAATAAAGAGGTGATCGCGTAAGTTCGTACTGGATTTATTTTAAGGAATACGAATATGTCACCTTCACTCTTTATCTAAGTTCCCTAATCAAGACTATCTCACGGACTACTTAAGACCTGCCTCCAAGTACTGTATCTTGTCCTCTGTCCCTATTTCTGGTAGAGGTTCTTTTTCTTTACGTTTTTTCGTTTTACCAACAGACTCCTCCGCAATGTTTATCGACTCCTTTCTTCTCTTCACTTTTCGTTTCCGCTTTTCCTTTCTATATGGATAAACTTACGTCTCAAAGTTTCTTATCGTTCCTTTCTATTCTTTCGGAAGAAGTCACTAGTCTCCCTTTTTTGTCTCCTTTTGTTGTCTTACCCTTTCTGATCTCTAGAGAAGTTCTTTTAATCTCTATTGGTTCCCTTGCAAAGTACGTTTCTACCCGTGTTATTTCGTGTCTTTACCATACCTGGATTGTCTTCGTCTTCTATAATTCTTCTCCACCGTTCTTATGTGTCTTCTTGATATATTTTTTCTATAAGTACTGGGTCTATTGGTGCTACCACACTAGTGAGTGGATCTCGGTCTGTAGGACCTTACTCTTCAGTTCACCCGGAATCCTTCGTAGTGATGTCTGATCACCTCCACTACCTTAAGGTCAACTCGATAAATCTTAGGATTTTCTACTACGACACTTTCACGACGTGAGTTATACGGTCGTTTAAACCTTTTGAGTCGTCACCGGTGTCCTGACCTTTTCCAGTCAAAAGTAAGGTTAGGGTTTCTTTCCGTTTCGGTTTCTTACGAGTTTGATGACGTATTAACGTGAGTAGAGTGTACGATCATTTCATTACAAGTTTTAAGAGGTTCGGTCTGAAATTGTTATGAACTTGGGACTCGAAGGTCTACCAGTTCGAGCAAAATCTTTTCTGTCTCCTTGGTCTCTAGTTTAACGGTTATAGACGACCTACTAACTTTTTCGTTCTCTCAAGTTCTTTTTGTAGATAAAGACGAAATAACTGATACGGTTTCGGAAACTGACACACCTAGTGTTATTTGACACCTTTTAAGACTCTCTTTACCTTTATGGTCTGGTGGATTGGACGGAGAACTCTTTAGACATACGTCCAGTCCTTCGTTGTCTTGTCCTGTACCTTGTTCTCTGACCAAGGTTTATCCTTTTCCTCATACAGTTCCGACATATAACAGTGGGACGAACAAATTGAAGATACGTCTCATGTAGTACTCTTTACGACCCGACCTCCTTCGTGTTCGACCTTAGTTCTAACGATCCTGTTTATGGTTATTGAAGTCTATACGTCCACTGTGGTGGGAATACCGTCTTTCACTTCTCCTTGATTTCTCGGAGAACTACTTTCACTTTCTCCTCTCACTTTTGCAACCGAATTTCGAGTTGTAAGTCTTATATTCTAGTGCCGTAGGTCAGGGTAGTGAAGTTCCGTTTATCTACCCCTTTGCCATCGTCTGAAATAACAAAACCCGAGGGTTTGGTGACGTCTTACCACTAACGTCGGTACTTTAATTTTCTGCGAATGAAGAACCGTCCTTTCAACACTGGTTAGATCAGTCGTATATTTTTCGTCTCTAGAATGAAACGGTTGTTTCCAGGTAGATCAGTTCCGATAACAAAAAGGTCATCAGTACATACCTACACTCTCCACCTGATATTTCCTTCGACTCGCGGTTTCTTAACTACAAAAACTTGACACCACTACCACTTCTGAGAACTCTCAAGGAATCTGACATTCCTATAGGTCGGTCAGGAAGGATTTCCTCTATTCAGGACTCACAAGTAACCTTCCTGACTACGACTTTGATTTTGAGGTTATGAAACCGGTGGACTACCCTTCTCGACTGAGTAAACTTTTCTGGGACTACGACCCTTTCTAACTTCCGTCCTCCTCTTCCCCTGCTGTCTCCAACTCTACCAACCTACCATAGTGACTGAGTTACCTGTACTCAAACCTATTTGAGACCCTCAACCACTACCTGTCCCTTCGGACCACACGACGTCAGGTACCCCAACGTGTCCCAGCGTGTGCTGACTTTACTGAATCGTCGTCGTCGTCGTCTGGACCCCTCAAGCAGAAAGTCACAGGATAGCAAAACGGAAAAGTACGATAAGTACCCCAAGAGTTCCGTTCTTACGACTTCACCAAACGGTAAGGTAAAAGGTCACCTGGAGCCAAACAGTCATGAGAGGTGGTACTGGGTGGGTAGAACCACCGGGATGTACCGTACCGAGTATCAAAGTAACTCAATCTGTTCCGACCCCAGGTACACTAGTCAAACCAATTAAAAGACACTAACACCAAAAGTAAGATAGACGGGAGAGTACCTACTCCTATTCTCCGAATACCTTCGAAGGACTACCCTCTCTGACTGACTCCCCCTCAGACCCAGAACAAAACTACACACCCTGGTACGAGTCATTTAGAAATTAGGTTAAAAGATAACTACCCTCCTCGACGCAAAGGAGGGACTCCGGTTTGATACCACCTCCATTACTTCTATTACCGTTGGAGGAAGTTTTCCAGGGTACGTGACGATGTAAGTCACGGGGACTGGGACTTCGTCCGGTACCAACTGGGTGTGGAGGTGGTCTCTGAGGACCTGTACGGGTCGGTTCAGACCCGGTCAGAGAACACCCCGGTGACGAGGAAAGAGGACCCAGGACCACGTGTGTTTAAAGACAAACACGGGAGATTCTCAGACAAAGGTGTCAGGACACATTCAAGACCTCCGAGATACCACCTCAATTACCGCTGGAGGAGGTTCTCCCGAATACGGTAGGTATGGGTCCAGATGACGTGGGTCTCGAGGACGGGGACACCGTCCGGTGACGACCGGGTATGGAAGTGTCCTCTGTGAGTATGTGTCGAGACCGAGTCAGAGTCAGAGACACCCTAGAGACTCAGGACCACACGTGTTCCACACAAACTCGGGAGACTCACAGAGACCACCCATTCCCCAAACTAAGATTTGTGCTAAAGTGGGGAGGATGGGAGAACGACCCCGAAGAGGAAACGGGAACCTGCACCCCATAGAATAAAACCACCCTAGGTTGTAAGAGGTCAGTTACCAACAAGTAGTCACTCAACATCAAAACCTCAAGAGCGTCCTCTTCTACTCGTGTACAGGAAGATGAGACGATAGAATACGGTGACCTTTCCCACATTAGGGTTTCTTAAAGGTTAGGGTTTCTTTCCGTTACGGTTTCTTACAAGTTTGATGGTGTGTTAATGTCAGTAGACTTTACGATCGTTTCATTACGAGTTTTAAGAGGTACGGTCCAAAGTCGTTATGTACTTGGTACTTGAAGGTCTACAAGTTCGACCTAAATCTTTTCCGTCTCCTTGGTCTCCAGTTTAACGGTTGTAGGTAACCTAGTAGCTTTTTCGTTCTCTAAAGGTCTTTTTGTAGATAAAGACGAAATAACTGACAAGGTTTCGGAAATTGACACACCTAGTGTTATTTGAAACCTTTTAAGACTTTCTCTACCCTTATGGTCTGGTGGACTGGACGAAGGACTCGTTGGACATACGTCCAGTTCTTCGTTGTCAATCTTGACCTGTACCTTGTTGTTTGACATATAACAGTGGGACGAATAAATTGAATATACGTCTCACACACACACACTTCAGCGAGTCAGTACAGGCTGAGAAACACTGAGGCACCTGACTACGGGTGGTCCAAGGAGGCAGGTACCCTAAGAGGTTCGTTCTTATGACCTCACCCAACGGCAAAGGAAGAGGTCCCCTAGAAGGGCTGGGTCCCTAGCTTGGGTCCAGAGGACGTAACGTCCGTCTGCGAAATTGGAAATGTAGTGCACATTACGACTCGACCTACTTCGTGTCCGACCTTAGTTCTAACGGTCTTCTTTATACTCATTGGAGACCCTCCTCGTTGGGCTCCTCGCCACCGACTCGTCCGTGTCCTCCCGGATCTCCTCGATAGGGTGTAACTTCCAGTCCTTACCACCGTCATTCCTCTATGGAGAGCAGGTTCCATTCCTCGTCGTCGATCTTTGGTTTCATTCTACCATCCACAACGTTCTCCCGTAGTCTCCCGTCTGTGTGACTTTGGTATGAGTGTCTTTTGATCAGTTACATTAGTGTGATCCTGATGTCGGAAAAGATTGAGTTACTTTGGTTCGGTACGGACGTCCCGTTGGGTTCTTCTCACCCAGTACCACCTCTCCGGACTGTCTTACACCAGGTGACCTCTCCCCTTACCGTTTGGTGAAGTCATAAGAACGGAACTCTTGGGGTACTTGTCATAATTTTCCGTTTTACTATCCTATGGTTTTCTCCTTGAGGGGTCCAGTAATCCACGGGTTATACGATGACCTCTAGTCACCTCTTTATTGAGGTCTTTCTTACTTCCCTACCTCGGTTTCGTTTTTGTTATGGGTCGATACCTACACTGACCACTATCTTCGTTCTAGGCTACGACATTTCTCGTTATAACGTATCCTTGGACCTTACAGTCCAGGTACTTAGTTCCGTTTAGCCTTCACCAGTTTGTTCTATACCGTTCTCACTTGCAGCTGTAAGATTCTTAGTCGCTTGATTTTACCTGACCTTACCCACTTAAATTGAGTCTACTGGTAATATAGATGATGACGCCCGTCCTTAGGGAGTCTTCTTTACTTCATCGATAGTACCAGTTGTTTTCTCAGACTTTACATCATGAACCTACGTTAGAGTTTTTACTGTCTTACTAGAGACAAGTAGAGGTTCCGTCTGGTAAGTTATAGTGTCAATAGGTTCAGATACGGGGTTGATCATTGCGACTTTTTTGACTTCAACTTGCCAAAATAGTTCTAGATGTTCTGGAAAATTTTGATTGTGGGTTTTTTCTACAGGAAAAGTAATATCGTCTGACCTTACGTTTTCATCCTTCAGTTCTTTGTGGACCTCATTGTGCGTCTAAACCGGAACCTTACGTCTTACTTCGTCCCGTTTCTGATTATCGCAAAACGGTTCTTTTACGTGACCGGTATCGTTTGTGGGAGAAGGTTGTTGTGTTCTCTTCTGAGATGTGTACCTGTAGTGGTCTACCAGTTGTGGCTTTAGTCTAACTAATATAAGAAACGTCGGTTTCTACCTCTTCGAGATATGTCAGTTGTTTTTGTTCTGGTCCTCGACTGACACCGAGTCTAGTACTTGAGGAATAATGATTTAAGTCTGAGTTTAACTCCTTTCATCCCGTTTGGCGATCCGGTAAGTCCATACTGGATTTAGTTTAGGGAATACTAATATGTCACTTTCACTCTTTATCTAAATTCCCGGATCTAGACTATCTATCACAGGGACTACTTGATACCTTACTCCAAGTACTGTAACACGTCCTCTGTCCCTAGTTCTGGTAGGGGTACTTTTTCTTTACGTTTTTCGTTTTACCGACAGACCCCTCCGGAATGTTCATCGACACTTTTCTTCTCTCCGTTTTTCGTTTCCTCTTTTCCTTTCTATATTCGTAGACTTACGTCTCAAGGTTTCTTATCGTTCTCTATTCTTTCGAAAGAAGTCGTTAGTTACGTTTCTTTATCTCCCTTTCTTGTCTTACCCTTTCTGATCTCTAGAGAAATTCTTTTAATCTCGATGATTCCCTTGTAAAGTACGTTTCTACCCGAGTTATTTCCTATCTTTACCAGACCTGGATTGTCTTCGTCTTCTATAATTCTTCTCCACCGTTCTTATGTGTCTTCTGAATATGTTTTTACTAGAAGTGTTGGTTCTATTAGTGCTACCACACTAGTGAGTGGATCTCGGTCTGTAGGACCTTACACTTCAGTTCCCCCGGAAACCTTCGTAGTGATGTTTGTTTCGATCACCTCCACTACCTTAAGGTCAACTCGACAAAGTTTAGGACTTTCTACTACGACACGTTCACGACGTGAGTTATACGGTCGTTTAAACCTTTTGAGTCGTCACCGGTGTCCTGACCTTTTCAAGTCAAAAGTAAGGTTAGGGTTTCTTTCCGTTACGGTTTCTTACGAGTTTGATGGTGTGTTAACGTGAGTAGAGTGTACGATCATTTCTTTACGACTTTTAAGAGGTTCGGTCCGAAGTCGTTATACACTTGACACTTGAAGGTCTACAAGTTCGACCAAAATCTTTTCCGTCTCCTTGGTCTCTAGTTTAACGGTTGTAGTTAACCTAGTAAGTTTTTCGTTCTGTGAAGGTCTTTTTGTAGATAAAGACGAAATAACTGATACGGTTTCGGAAACTGACACACCTAGTGTTATTTGACACCTTTTAAGACTTTCTCTACCCTTATGGTCTGGTGGACTGGACGGAGAACTCTTTAGACATATGTCCAGTCCTTCGTTGTCAATCTTGACCTGTACCTTGTTCTCTGACCAAGGTTTATCCTTTTCCTCATGCAGTTTCGACATATAACAGTGGGACGAATAAATTGAAGATACGTCTCATGTAGTACTCTTTGCGACCCGACCTTCTTCGTGTTCGACCTTAGTTCTAACGGTCCTCTTTATAGTTAGTGGAGTCTATACGTCTACTGTGGTGGGAATACCGTCTTTCACTTCTCCTCGATTTTTCGGAGAACTACTTTCACTTTCTCCTCTCACTTTTGCAACCGAATTTCGAGTTGTAAGTCTTTTGCTTCTAGTACCGTAGACCAGGGTAGTGAACTACCCTTTATCTACCCCTTTGTCACCTTTGTCACAGTCTGAAATACAAAAACCCGAGGTTTTAGTGACGTCTACCACTGACGTCGGTACTTTAATTTTCTACGAATGAGGAACCTTCTTTTCAATACTGGTTGGATCTATCACATAAGTTTTCGTCTCTGTAATGAAACGACGATTCCAGACAGATCAGTTCCGATACCAAAAAGGACACCAGTACATACTTACACTAACAACCTGACACTTCTTCCGACTCGCGGCTTTTTAACTACGAAAACTTCACACCACAACCTCTTCTGAGAACTCTCAGGGAACCTGACATTCCTCTAGGTTGGTCAGGTAAGACTTCCTCTAGTTGGGACCCTAAAGAAACCTTCCTTACTACGATTTCGACTTCGAGGTCATGAAACCGGTGGAGTACACTTCTCAACTGAGTAACCTTTTCTGGAACTACGACCCTCCCTAACACCCATCCTCCGTTTCCCCTGCTGGCTCCTACTCTACCGACCTACCGTAGTGCCTGAGCTACCTACACTCAGACTCACTTGAGAGCCTCAACCACTACCTGTCCCTCCGGACCGCACGACATTAAATACCCTAACGTCTCAGTCTGTGCTGACTCGCTGACTTGGGTTGGTTTAGTCTACACGCCTACTGTGGTAGGAATACCGTCTTTCACTTCTTGATTTCTCGGAGACTTACTTTCACTTTCTCCTCTCACTTGAGTTGTAAGTCTTTTGATTCAAGTACCGTAGGTTAGGGTACTGAAGTACCGTTTATCTACCCCTTTGTCACTCTCTCAAATATGAAAACCCGAGGTTCTAGTGACGTCTACCACTGACATCGGTACTTCAATTTTCTACGAACGAGGAACCTTCTTTTTGATACTGGTTAGATCCGTCGTATAAGTTTTCGTCTCTGTAATGAAACGGCTGTTTCCAGGTAGATCAGTTTCGATACCAAAAAGGTCATCAGTAAATACCTACACTGTCAACCTGGCATTTCTTTCGACTCGTGACTTGTTAACTACGAAAACTTGACACCACAACCTCTTCAGACAACTCTCAGGGAACCTGACGTTCCTCTAGATTGGTTAATTAGGATTTCCTTTAGTCAGGTCTAAGAAATAACCTTCCTGACTACGACTTGGACTTTGATATTATGAAACCGGTGGACTACCCTTCTTGACTGAGTAAACTTTTCTGGGACTATGACCCTTTCTAACTTCCGTCCTCCTCTTCCCCTGTTGTCTCCTACTCTACCAACCTACCGTAGTGACTGAACTACCTGTAGTCAAACTCATTCGGGACCCTCAACCACTTCCTGTCCCACGACATCAGGTACCTCAGCGTTTCTCAGTCTGTCCTGATTCACTGACTTGACCTGACTTGACAACAAACTTTGATATTTAAATATCAAATCTGATAAAAATAGTACTTCTTTATCATAAGTCGAATTCTAAAAGTTCCTTTATTACTCTCTTTTCTGTCTTTTAATCTACACCTAAAAAAACAACAACACCGGTGGTACACGTCGAACACCCTAGAATCAAGGATTCTTCCCTAACTTGTGTCTGTTTGTTGTCACTTTCACACCTCAAGATTGATGACTTGGTGGTCCCTTAAGGGATCTACACACTATAATTCTATGTATTTGTGACTTGACATATATGAACCTTGACCCTTTAGTCTCGGTGGTATTTGGGTGACACTTATCCTTTTTCACCGGGGAAAAACCACCCAAACCGGGTACGGACCCGTATGTCTAACCGGTCACATCCGAATATTAGTCCAATTATACGTATGCAAAGGGAACCGAAACGACAGGGGAGTCACGGACATGAGATCAAGAGATGGACGTCACTAGAAAGGAACCTATAGACGGACTGAGTGAAGACAGGAGATACGGAAATGAATACAGTGGAAGAGTGACTCACAAAAGGACTGGTGAGAATCCAGAGAATGGAACGATTTTCTTAAACAAACTGAGAGGAGTCATCATACATTCCAGTTACTCTTTCTCGGTAGAAACGGAGAAAAAAATGACCGTATAGGGACCGTGAAATCGAGGTCTTTATGTAAGTACAACTCCCTTATCAGTAGACCCTCATACCCCTTCTTTTCTCTCATACCTTATATTCTAACAACGTGTCGGAATTTCTGGGAGAATACATACCAATTGAAATAGTAGTCAAGTCAAGTTAAGTCAGCGAGTCAACACAGGATGAGAAACGCTGGGGTACTTAACGTCGTGTGGTCCGGAGGGACAGGTAATGGCTGAGGGCCTCAAATGAGTTTGAGTACAGGTAACTCAGCCACTATGGTAGATCGGTAGAGTTGGAGACAGATTCAAGGTTTAAAACACGTTGTCGACAACGTGTTTTCAACAACTTTACACTTAATGTATCCGTGGAGTCCATCTGATCTCTTGTACTGTAAAAAACACTATCCATCTGGATACGTGGTTAATATTTACTTTAAGGTTCACTTGATGTACAATGTATTTATATACACGGCTCCTATAAAAAAGAGAACTATCAACAAAATTTTCCTTTTATAAAGTATCATGTGTATAGTCTTGTCGTCTCACAAGACACCTCTGAGACTTTAAAATTCCGTTCATTATAGTTGTAATCTTCAAACTCAAAGTACAAACAGAAGAATCAAACCCGACGATATTGTTTTTATATCTCCTGCTCACCGAATTTGTTATTTGTAAATAAAAGTGTCTAGACCTCCGGTCCCTCAAGTTCTAGTTCCACGATCGTCTTGTCACAGATCTTTCTCGGACGAAGGATACCTGACATCTGACGATAGAAGAGGGACATAGGAGTTTTTTTGTTCCCGGTAATAGAGGTGGGTGTAGGGAAGAATATTCCCGTAACTCGAGTAAGTACTCCCGAGTACTGGATTAACCCGAAGGGACCTCCGTGTCACCATTTCTTAGGTGGACGGTCACGTCCTCTGTGGTCAAGCTAGGGAGTCAGTCTTTCTAGGGGACCTCTTCCTTTAATGAGTGAGGGTATAAGAACGACCCTTTTAGGGTACCCGTCCCTTCGGACCGTCCGATGTCAGGTACCCCAGTTTTTCTCAGACTGTACTGAATCGCTTATTTGTTGTTGTTGTTTGAGTAAGTACTCCCGAGTACTGGATTAATGAAGGGTTTCCGGGGTGGCGGACTATGGTAGTGTGACCCTTAACCGTCGTGTAAGTCAAGAATCGTGGAGAAAACCCCAACTCATAAAGGTGATGGAGTAAGTCCGGTAGGAAGGGAGACGGTCAATATAATAGTCCAATGTATATGGAAAGTACCCTCATTAAACATAAGATTTTAGATCAGAGAATTTCGTCTCTTCCGTCACCGTGGGGTGAGGTCATGAGAACGGACCTTTTAGGGTACCTGCCTCCTCGGACCACCCGACGTCAGGTACCCCAACGATTCTCAGCCTGTGCTGACTCACTGAAGTGAAACTGAAAAGTGAAAGTACGTAACCTCTTCCTTTACCGTTGGGTGAGGTCACAAGAACGGACCTCTTAGGGTCCCTGCCCCTTCGGACCACCCGACGGCAGATACCCCAGCGTGCCTCAGCCTGTACTGACTTCGTTGAGTCGTTGTCGTCGTCGTCGTCGTCAGAGAATTTCGTCTTTTAAAGATTAAGATCTTCCCACTAATAAGTTCATACACAAATAAGGTCTTATTTTTTAACGGCTATCTTGTGTGTCAGTAAACAGACTATTTTATCCGAACATCATCTTCAACTTATTATTTCACTAGACACGAATGAAGTGGGTTCAACTTAATGTGTTGTATCAAGTCAAAGAAAACTACCTCTAATATCCAGAAAACACGGACAGGAGTCCCTTCATATCTATTCAAATAGACAAATATCATAAGGTCCCCATGAGTCCTCATTTCTTATCCCGAACTGACGACCCAGACCAACATCAAAATATCTTTTAAACTTCTTACTTATTGGTAGAGAAGGGGTTGGGGTGAGACGGTGGTATCGTAAAATTTGACAATCTATGTCCCTACATCCTGATTATTTTTAAAAATTATCAAAATATTTTTCTATTAACCCTCTTTTTAATGATTGGTAGGGAAAATAAAAAAAAAAATCCGAATGACTTAAGGTCTATACCGGTTCCTACCTAACTAGTGTCTTTTAATCGACATTTATCGAAAGCGACAAAACCTATACCGGTCTTTAGAAAACTTAGATTTTAGAATCTTCTTTGGTTTAAAAAGTAACTACGACAACTTTGTATGTTACCATCGGGAAAACTGAATTTTGTTAATCATTGTTTACGACAAAGTTTGTATTGGTTAGACCAGTAAAAACCTCTTGCTAAGTGAATACTTCTGTGACTAAAAGTCGTGTACTAACTCAATAAATCACTTTTACACCTTGATCGACGGTCGCGGTGTCAGAAGGAGATATTACGGAAAGGTACCTAACCGTAGAATGGAAAACCTTTTGTAGTTGTTAACAAATCTTTACGTCGACACCAGATACTGAAAGAGAGATCCGAATAACTTTTTCGAAGGTAGTTGTCTTTTGGCGTCAATGGAGTCGTAAAACAACTACGAATAAATCTACTCTACCTTTCTTCATTTTTACTGGGTAGTAGATGAAAGAGGTTTCTTTTGGATTAAAAGAGACACCCACTTGAGTAGTAACGACCTTGACTTTGATGTTGATTACACGATGCCACCCGTCAAGAAAAGTACCGGGAAATAGGATTGTAAGTTCCACTCCTAAGAGTACTAGAATTCTAGACACGAATATAAATCCCGAGTGTGTACAAAATGTCAGAAACCGACATATGTTTCGTAAAATCAATCCTTGAGGAGGATACGATAGGTTTTTCTCTTCATGACTTATCGATATTCCAAAAATTTTGACAATTAAGTATATTTTTGGAGTCTATATTCAGAATGTTATGGACATAATATTTACTCCCTTTTCCGATTCACTAACTAAACGGGTGAAGGAAGATCAAGATTCGTCCTTGGACTGGGATCAAAAAACCCTAAAAAACAAACAAACAAACAAACCAAACCAAACCAAAACCAATATGGTACGTCGTACGTCTTAGAATCAAGGGGTTGGTTCCTAACTTGGGTACGGGAGACGTCACCTTCGTACATCAGAAATATCGACTGGATGGTCCTTTCAGGGTTGGGACCGAAAAATTTTTAATAATAAATAAAAATCAACTTCCTACTAACAAAATGTTATAACACAACCAAAGACGGTATGTGGTTGTACTTAGTTGGTATCCATATGTATACAGGGGACGGAGAACTTGGAGGGAGGTGGAGGGTGGGGTCGGGTGGAGAGATCCAACAATGTCTCGGGTCTAAACTTAAGGGTGACTGATAAATGCACACCATCAGATATACAAAGGTATGATGAGAGGTAAACAGGGTGGGAGAGGAACGGGGGTTGGGGTACGGGTGTTCAGACAAAAGGTACAGACTCAGAGGTAACTTTCACTTTCAGTGAGTCAACACGGGTTGAGAAACACTGGGGTACCTGAAATACATCGGGCGATCCGAGGAGACAGACACCTTAACTGGTCCGGTCTTATGACCTCACCCATCGGTAAGGTAAGAGGTCCCCTAGAAGGGTTGGGTCCCTAGTTGGGTCCAGAGGACGGAACGTCCGTCTAAGAAATGACAGACTCACGGTCCCTTCGGGGACTCAGGGGTAACGACGGGAAGTGTATCCAAGTAGTCATAGTAGAAAAATCTAAGGTTTATATACGTAATTATATATTATAAACAAAAAGATAAAGTCTGAATGGAGTGAGACATATTATCCGAGATCCAAGTAGTTGGAGTAATCTTGTCTGAGTTTATACAAGGAAAATAAGTGACTCATTATAAGGTAACATATATATATAGTGTTGAAATAGGCAAATAGACGACTACCTATAAACCCAAAAAAGGTACAGAATCGATAACATTTATCACGACATTACTTGTAATGGTCGGGACTAAAAAAAAATTTAACTTCAAAGATTACAAAGTAAGAAAAGGAACTACTCTTATTACAATAAGATTAAGATCTAAAAAAAAAAAAAAAAATAAGGGTACACACAAAGTGTTGTGTCAATGAACCTCAGAATCCATGACCAACATATTCTATACACCGTACATAAATTCATCTTGAGGGTCTATTACTTTTTAGACTTAGACTTAACATGGGTATGGTACAACCGACCAATAGAAAACAAAATAGGATTTCTCTCAAATGAAATCTATATTAAATTCTTAACGTATTATTACCCTTGTGAAAAAGAGAATGTCCTGTTCAAGTCTTTCTCTAACTAAATTAATATCCTGGGTCACCCTTCGGAAGAACCCTACTGTTCACGTTTTACGGAATATGGCTCCGTCAAAATGTACTCCAAAATTCTAAGACATTGTATCACGGTAATCCCTAAAAGGTACGTTGGAGACTCCTACGTCAACATGCACCAATAAGGTAAGGATTTCCGTGTTGTCATTAGTGTTTAGAAATAAGACATGTGAAACTACTTTTCATAACCTCTCTGGGTCTTTATAAGATAGGTCTCGCTAAAGACCTGTCGTCACCTATAAAACGGTTCTTCCTTCGAAACTAAGGGAAAAGGGATCCATTCTCTCGAAAAGGTGTCCCCGAATTGAAATCTTGTTTCATATCACTACTAAGTAATACACATTGTAGAATTAGACTTCGTAAGACAACATCTTAATTATAGGGTTGAGACTTTTGTCGTAACTGAGAATGTCCTCTCTTACCAAATTAATATACAGTAATTGTGGACAAAGATGAGTTTTATTTGTTCCGTATTAAATCGTCGATCTTTCATTGACTACTCTTCGAGACCGAAAATAACTTTGAGAGAACGAACACTTAAAACTGAACATTAGTTTTTAAACATCTCGACCTTCAGTCATTATCCGTGAAACTCTTTGACTCTGGGTCTCCGTCCTTACCGTAGTATTAAATTTCACTTTGACCTTAGATCGAGAGGACTGAAAATTAATAATATGGAATAGAGGTTTTTATAACACAGAGGACACTTTTTCATGTGTCTAGTGTTCTGGGTACCTTCTACCGAACCTCTTTAGAAAAGTAACCCCTTCCTATTGTATGTCAGTAAACTTTACTTTACTTGAAGAGGACCCAGTCATCTTGATTCACAGTGTGGAATCTAGAAAGTACCGTATAGAGTCCGAGGCAACGTTTCCTTCGTCTCTTCCCTTGATTACTCGAATGTTTTCATGTACTGGACTGTTTTCTTCCGTTTTTTGCCCGGGACCCTCGACTTTACGATCCCGGGTGAAGATAAGAAACCCCGAATTCTTTTAGGAAATTATTTGTATTGAAGGAGAGTCAAGTCAAGTCAGAGAGTCAGCACAGGTTGAGAAACGCTGGAGTACCTGGTGTCGTGTGGTCCGGAGAGACAGGTAGTGGTTGAGGACCTCAAATGGGTCTGAGTACAGGTAACTCAGACACTACGGTAGATTGGTAGAGTAGGAGACAGTAGAGGAAGAGGAGGGTGGAAGTCAGAAAGGGTCGTAGTCCCAGAAAAAGTTACTCAGTCGAGCAGGGTAGTCCACCGGTTTCATAACTTCAAAGTCGAAGTTGTAGTCAAGATTACTTGTGAGTCCTGATTAGAAGAAATCCTACCTGACCAACCTAGAGGAACGTCAGGTTCCCTGAGAGTTAGCAGAAAAGGTTATGGTGTCAAGTTTTAATAGTTAAGAAGCCGGGAGTCGAAAGAAACATCAGGTTGAGAGTGTAGATACGTGCTGATAACCTTTTTGGTATCGAAACTGATCTGTCTGCAAACAACCGTTTCACTACAGAGACGAAAAATTATATGACAGATCCGACCAGTATTCAACGAACGGTTCCTCATTCGCAGAAAATTAAAGTACCGACGTCAGTGGTAGACGTCACTAAAACCTCGGGGTTTCTTGTTTCAGTCGTGACAAAGGTGACAAAGAGGTAGATAAACGGTACTTCACCACCCTGGTCTACGGTACTACAATCAAAAGACTTACAACTCGAAATTCGGTTGAAAAATGAGAGGAGAAAGTGAAAGTAGTTTTTCGAGAAATCAAGAAACGAAAGACGGTACTTCCACCACAGTAGACTTATAGACTCCAATAACTATAAAGAGGGCCGTCAGAACTAACGTCGAACACGAAGTAGGTCGGCTCGTAAAGAATACTACATGAGACGAATATTCAATTTATTCGTCCCACTGTCATATGTCGGAACTGCATGAGGAAAAGGATAAACCTTGGTCAGACAACAAGGTACAGGTAAAGATTGACAACGAAGGACTGGACGTATGTCTAAAGAGTTCTCCGTCGAGTCCACCAGACCATAAGAGTAGAGAAAGTCTTAAAAGGTGTCAAATAACACTAGGTGTGTCAGTTTCCGAAACCGTATCAGTTCTTTCGTCTTTATCTACAAAAACAAATTGAGAGAACGAAAAAACTACTACGTCACCTATAACCATTAAACTAGAGACCAAGGAGACGGAAAAGATTTTGGTCGAACTTGTAGACCTTCAAGTACCAAGTACATAACGACTTCGGACCGAACCTCTTAAAACTCGTAATAAAATGATCACACACTCTACTCACGTTAACACACCATCAAACTCGTCTCAAAAGGTTTAAACGACTGTAACTCACGTCGTGAAAGTGTCGTAGTAGAAAATCCTAAACTTTATCGAGTTGACCTTAAGGTAACGGAGGTGATCGAAACAAGTATCACTACGAAGGATTCCGGGTGAATTGAAGGAGATTGCAAGAAATTTATGGTCTCAAGGGTTTTCTATATATAATTTGTATTTAAAACCATTTATTAAATTTTTTTGATAATACGGACGAAAGACAAATCCCTCTTCTGTAACAGAACCTCTTGTCGACCGAGCCTACCTTTACAAGGACAAAAAGTGTTGTAACGAAGTCTCCAAAGTAAACGTAAAAGGCGTACTTGACCAAGGTTTAGACTTCGGGTCCAATCCGTACTGTAACGTTGGGGTCGGGATGGAGTAGACACGTCTTTCTGCGACTTTCATGTGTCTACAAAACACCTTGTTCGACAAACGGAGTGGGGGTTTGGAATAAATTAAGGACACAAACGTGTCCTTAGTGTCGTAGTATTTCGGTTTACTTGTCTCTACAAAGAAATTTTTGTCATGATGGTATTTTTATACGTAATCACAATCAGCGAGTCAGTACGGGTTGAGAAACGCTGGGGTACCTGGAGTCGGGTGGTCCAAGGAGACAGGTACTCTAAAAGGTCCGTTCCTGGTTCGGTCCCTAGCTTGGACCCAGAGGACGTGAAGTCCGTTTAAGTAATGGCTGACTCGATGTTCCCTTCGAGTTATTATACGTAATCGATAAAGGAATATTCAGAATACTGAATATTCCACCTTAATAGACTCCTTTTGTCTCCATGTTTACCGTCGAGAACGAATTGTATGATTCTTCCCGGTACTTACAGGACTGGAAAATTGGAAAATAACTCGTGGTCCATGGACAGTAGGTAAGAACTGAGGTCGAACGAGGAAAGACTAGATAAACGAAGTTTACGGTCACGGTCGAGGAAGGATTAGTCCATAACAGTAATTGTCTAACACAATGGTGTGTCAGGTCAGACCAAAGTATCGTCTGATTTCTTTAATCTTGGGTTTATTCACTCAAACCTGATGTCTCCATAAAATAATCTACGTCACTATCTACTGTCTTATATATAAATATGTCATATAAATTATATTTTTGGATTATGAAAGTTCAGAATGAAGGATGATATCTAAGTATTCTCAACATAGTAAGAAGGATGTATACTTCTCAGGGATACTATACATTCTTACTATACTATAACTATTACTATATATTTTTACACAAATTTTTACTGTCCATCGTACTGGACCTACGAAGTACCATATTATTTCTAGGACAAAGAAGTGTAGGGAGTTCAAACGAAAGGTCTACTATGATCGAAATAGAATTCCGACCGAATACCTTCATGTGCAAGAAACGGGTACAGGAAAGTTCTATGACTCGAACCTAACAAAAACCCTCTCATTCTCTCGAAAAGTCTACAAGGGAATTTTGACAAGAAACACAGGGTATCCAGGATTGATTCGATACACAGGTGGGTAATTTTGATACAGAACCCTGAAGGGACAGTCAGGTAACCAATTCTGAGACACCAAGGTTACGTTCCTTGTGTCCAAGCTAGGGACCAGTCCCTTGGTTCTAGGGTGCACTATGGACCGGTTTTTTTGTTTTATTTTTGTTTTTTTGGACAGAACACTTATACCTTCGTTGGGTTCACGAGTCATTGTTTATAAATCTAATTATTTTACACTCTATGTATATATATATACGATAAATAAAAGAAATGGAACGTAGATTCCTTTACAACATAAAAAGGGATTAGTTCAATTACGTTTGGACTACTTTTAATAAATTTATACATCTAAGTGTTGAACAATTACAATCTTCTCCAGATTAGAGTGAACTACACAAGTAAAATACCGGTTCCTTCATCCGTAAGTCTGTCCCTTTACTTTTCGTACTGGGAGAAAGCGGGAGTAGGTACATGAAAAAATTAGGTTTGACAAATAACCCTACCAAGGAGTAAGTAGGAAAATCACGAAGGTAGACTTCCTTGTAGGAAAACATTCGGAACAAAAAGGACGACACCCACCGCCTCAGAACGACTGACACGGTCTCAGGATCAATCGTGTACCGATTGTTACCACCACTAGAATTGTCGTAAGACCCGTAAAGTATAGGTACTCCATTCTTGACATCGAGACATGGTCCACGAAGAAAAATATATAAGAGAAAACTTCTCTCTACTTCCTCGAAGAAACATTCTACGTGTAAGAACCAGTAGTCTGGTTCCAGTAGTCTGGTAGAGAATAAGAAAAATGAGTGTGGGTTATTAAATATAATACGAAATATCAAGTATACTCACTGACTTGACTTGACTTGAATATCAAGTATTTCAACAAAAGTATGACAGTTGAGCTGATAAAAGTCGGTTAATTGACCATTTTTATTTTATGACGTTAAAATCTTTTTATATTTAATTGTACTTAAATCATTCATTAGGGATTACCTGTTATAAAGAAAAAACCTTGATGTATCATTGTCTGATAGCTAGATGATATCACTCTAACGGAAGAGACTAGTCAGTCACCACTCGATGATTGAATTTTACAATCTTAAGTGAATACCAAGTTCTACCGTTAACTCGTATGAATAAAGAAATGTTTACGGTGACTTTATTGGTATTCCTATCTTTTTCCCTATTTCCGTAACTACTACCTCAACCTCCCTATATAATCACTTAGTCGATGAAGGTCCAAGATTTTCTACCTTACATTTATCCTATTATAAATTTCTTGGTGTCTATGCTGGTACGAATCTGTTTCGGACTCCATCTCTATCCTCGAGTAAGAAGTGTCGACTAATACCTTTTTCGTTCACCGGTTCCTCTCATCATGCATTCCTGACGTTCTCACCTTTATTTAGTGCAACTACGAAGACAGGGGTGGGACGAAAGGGAAGAACAAACACGTCGATATCTTACACGAGGGTCACGATTTCATTTACAGATTTATTTAACTCATGATACAGACCCTCGATCACCACGAGGATGTATCCCTAACCTCGACAACTAACCGTCGGGGAATTAAACCAGACTAAAACCTGGATTTCAAGATGTATTGGGTTTACTAATTAGTCCACCCTCCCGTTTAAAGTCAGTTGGTTCACTACTGACCCCTTTGTAGTCGTTTCCCCGATCACAATTCTTAGCTTATATAAATTGATATCATGATTCTGATTCTGTTTCTAACCTCATTCACGTTGTTTTATTATACATTTTCAAATATGAGACTGTCACACCTTTATTACATAGATTGTTTTTATTTACTCTCTTTTTTTCCACCTTTCATCTTATTTAGAGTAACGAAGTACATATTATCTTCAGTTTCCTATATTAAACTGTTTAGTTTAATAAGTTATCATTTACACACTTATTTAAATTCTCATGTTTTCATTTACCATCATTATGACGAATTTTAACCCATGACCTCCTGTACCTTCTTCTTTTACAGGTACGATTAAATAATAAGAATCTTCGTCTATAATAGGTTTGTACAATATATTTCCATATTCGTATTTCTACTGGTGATTTAGTTTTTATGTTCGGACGTTGTTTTGTTTTGTTCGGAAGGATTTACAGTCCTCTTGATTTTAATTATAAAATTATTTCTTGTCTAATATACTCTCTTGATTTATCCGAATAGAATGGATAATTTTGGTATAAGTTTAACCTAGTGTCTCTATTGTTATATCCATACAACATATACTCTCTGTAGATTTTTTTTCTATTTTTCGATTCTTATATTCCTACTCATTCCAGTATGGTCCGTTTACGTTTATCTTTCGTACTGAGTACTAGAATTATTTTGCTCCATCTTAAGTTCCGTCTTTCGTATTCGTTCTATTTCTTTAAGTGAGAAATTAGGATTTCTCAGACTAAGATCTTCTTCAATATTATTAATACTTATTGACAACGTGTTTTTTCGTCGTAGAAAGTACTTCGTTTTTACCGTTCTCCATGTTCCTTTTTACATACCTACATATAATTATGATTCTTTGATTAAGTGAAGAGAGTTGGATTCTGTGTAGTTCACCTAGAGTTTTTTACTTCTATTTCTTCTGGATATGATTCTTAAGGGACCAACAGGTCACCAATCCTGAGGTGAGAAGGTGACGTCCCTCGTGTCCAAGTTAGGAACAAACCCCTTGATTCTAGGACACACGGGATGTCACTCCTTTTTTTTTTCAGTAGACATGATGTATTAGTCATTCCATCTTGACTCCTTATGTGTAGTTTAAAATATAGACTATTATCCCATACGGTAAAAATATGTACAACTACTTTTAACTGGTACGTTACCTAGTTTTCAACTTGAAACTTTTTAAAGTCTTCACATTTATAATGTCTAAAGTAATAGACTTGTATTCTTTTATTCTTACCCATAATTATTGTCTTATTATTTTGGTTTTTGGTTTTAACGGAAGTATAGAACTTTAATTTTAACATTTTATTAGTAACCTGTTCCCTTTACGTTTGTTATTAACCTCTGATCTTTTGTACTATTTTTTTTAGACTTAGATACCTTATATCGATGTCAACAGAAGTCTTCTTTTAAGTACCGGGACACATGAAAAATCTACTTTTTTATTTAAAACTCCTACTCGATCCGTACGAAAAACATTTAATCTTTTTGTCGTTTGGTTTCCTTTCATCTTCCTTCTTTACTGCTTAAGATCTATTTGTCCTTAATTACTCAATCTGTTATCTTTTATTCTGGTTGTCCCACATAGAAAAAAATTTTTTAGGTATACGATTTAGTCCCCAGTTGTTAAAATATGAAGTGTCCACTTTAAACAGGGTGGTAGACAAAACATACTGGGGCTCAATTACCAAAAATGTGAAAATGTACGTACCAATTTTCTTACCGACTTACTCCCCTTAATCCCATTTACCTAGTTATACACTATTTCGTTATATCCTTTTACATTTAAGATCGTAGATCTAACAAATTCCCATAAAGAAGATATTAAGAAAGTTGAAAAGACAAACTTTAAAAACTATTATTTTATAACCCTCCTTGTGACGTTTGTTTTATTATAAAACACTATTTACTTTTAAAAGACGTAAAGTTTAAATTACAAGTATTTCAATATAGAGAAAGGTCTTTCTCTTAAAATTAGTAGCATTCTTTAACTAAACATCTTGAGTCACGTTTCTTCAAACTTCTGGACTTACTTTACCTATTGGAGGTACTTTTGTATTAAATGGTTTCAGATCAAAAGTATTCTCTTTTTCAACGGTTTCTACTGGAAGTCTTTTGATAAACTCGAGAAGATCTCGTATCTTACCTCTTCCTTTACCGTTGGGTGAGATCATAAGAACGGACCTCTTAAGGTACCTGTCTCCTCGGACCGTTCGATGTCAGATGCCCAACGTGTTCAGTCTGTGTTGAATCACTGATCTCTCTCTCTCTCGTCTCTTTACTTTCCCTTTAAAAAAAAAAAAACCGACGAGGTGTATCGTATACCTTAGAATCAAAGGTCCAGCCCCTAGTTGGACACAGGAAACGTAACCTTCGTGCCTCAGAGACTTAGTGACCTGGTGGTCCCTTCAGGGAACCTACAGTTAAATTTACAGGATTTATTCAATAATTCTTTTCTAGATTATCATGTAATTTTTTAATTATGTAAGGTTAATTCAAATGAGGTCCTTATATACTTACCAATGTTATAATCTTTTACAATAATAATTAGTAAATTTCTTTTTTGAGTACCTGTTCGAGTGTGTATGACTTTTCTGTAAACTGTTTTAAATCGTAACTCACTTTATGTTTAACTATCTTACTTATGTAGTTATATATGTATATATGTGGAGATCCCCTGAAGGGACCACCATGTCACCAATTCTGAGGCTCGAATTACGTCACCACCTCCAAGTTACAGATCAGTCCTTTGATTCTAGGGTGTACGAAGTACCACACTGTTGTTGTTTTTTTTTGGTTCGGTATATATATGTGGGTGTGTGCGTTTGTTGTATATATATGAGATGTTATATAAAATATATATATATCGTTTATCATATATATCATATACGTATATATATGATATATATATATATTTCGATATTACATATAATATATACAACAACAAGTCAACGGGTCAACACAGGCTGAGAAACGTTGGGGTACCTGACGTCGTACGGTTCGGAGGGACAGGGAGTAGTACATAATATATATGTGTAACGTTTTGACTACACTTTTATAACCTCCCTAAGGGAATTTCAATGTTTGTTCTTTTACTCAGGTGAAAGCGGTAAGACAAAAGTGCAACATAACTCCCACAAGCGATCGTGCCATTGTTGTAATCCAATTCTCTGAAACTCTCTTATTTTGAAAAATGAACGTCTATTATACTGACCTAAGGATATGTTAGATACTTTTCTTTATCTTTCATTCCAATAAATTATCTCATTATCTTATAAACGACTGTTTCCAAGGATAGTAGTTTCGATACTAAAAAGGTCATTAGTACATGTCCACACTCTCAACCTGGTCTCCCTTCCGACTCACGACTTCTTAACTACGAAAACTTGACACCACAACCTCTTCTGAGAAATCTCAGGGAACCTGACGTTCCTCTCGGTTGGTCAGTCAGGATTTCCTCTAGTCAGGACTTATAAGAAACCTTCCTGATTACGACTTCGACTCCGAGGTTATGAAACCGGTGAACTACGTTTCTCGACTAAGTAACCTTTTTTGGGACTACGACCCTTTCTAACTCCCTTCCTCTTCCCCCGTTGTCTCCTACTTTACCTACTATAGTGGCTGACTTTCATGTACTCAAACTCGTTTGAGGGCCTCTATGACTTCCTGGTCCTTCGGACCATACGACGTCAGGTACCCCAGTGTTTCTCAGTTGTGCTATATTCGTCCTATATTCTAAATGATTTTAGTTATCGACAATATATATGTCTTTGGTAATCATGTATATACCTTCTTTTTCATGGTAAAAAGTTAAAGTTTTTTTTTTTATGACCCTTATTTGTATTGTATTATTTATGACCTCACCCATCGGAAGGGGAAGAGATCCCCTAGAAGGGTTGAGTCCCTAGTTTGGGTCCAGAGGACGTAACGTCCGTCTAAGAAATGGTCGACTCGGTGGTTCCTTCGGAGAATATTTGTATTGTTCTTGTACGTTTTCTACTCACCCCTTTTGTAATTTTGTAAGAACTTCCTCGACAGTCCCTCTTTCTTTAAAAGGACATGTAAAGACGTAAGGAGAACATATATATTCTTAATTTAACTCTCATTGTTTTAGTTTGTTTTAAAATTTTGTCTACATGTACCCTCCCCAGAGTCTTGTGACTCATTGAACGGTTTTACCGACTTCGGGAACCCAATTTATGGAAAGAGTCGATTTCTGTCTTCTCCTCCTAGTTCCACCCTTTTTCAGTCAGGACCCTCCAATGGTTCTTCTCGTGTTATTTGTGCGTTTACACTACGTCTAAATTCAGTAAGTGAAGAGGGTTCTCAAAGACCTCGAAACAAGTAAAAGACCATGTCTCTGTGGGAATGTTAACCTCAAAAGGGTTTTTTCACATTTGAAGTGACTCCAAAATCTCTAAAGGGGTTCAGACGGCAAAGAGACTTTTATTAGTCGAATTTTGTCATACAGTGTCTCTATTTAAAATCCCACCGTTTAAGACGAGGGGATGTCTCGATTTCTCCTCTGAAACTGTTAACTTATTTATACAAGAACCTATTCTTCTGTTGTGTTTCTACAACCAAGAGGGATCCGATTCCACACTTAAATTACTTTGGCACATCAAAGAAAACAAACAAACAAAAAAGGGGTATTTTGATCTGTTCGACAAAGATTTTAAGTGTATTTTTCTATTTTCTTATCGGTGTTTGTTATGGTCACATCCCCAAAATGGGGTAGTCCAAAACTTTATATGAAACTCAAACCGATTAATTTTATCAACAGTACCGTACCTATCTCAACTTTTCTTTGTTTCTTTAAGTTCATGTATTTTCTTAAAGTTCAGTCACCTCATTTCTACCTGAAAAATCATTTACCATGATGATGAAAATCAGTAAACCATTGGTCAATTTTGTAAACTTGGGTATAGGGTACCGTATATGAACTATAATGATGATATCTGACTTTTTTTACGTGTCAGATTTACAACTCCTAACACGAAAAACGCCCCATAATGACTCCTAAATTCGGAATCTATGTCGGAGAACCTCTATTCCCTCTTCCGTCCTATATAACCTCAAAAACGTTTTTCGTTCGTTTGTCTTTGAGTCACCAGCTTGTAGCTTTATAATGACGATCAATTCCTTTTTGGTCTGAAGATTTCAATTACTCAAGTCGTGAAAAGACACATACCTATCTACCTGCAGACCTGAATAAATTTGAGAAGGAAACTGTACGTGGAATTGACAGATATCGGTCATAGAACAAAAAAGAGGTAAGTCCCACACGTGTCACCACCGCCCACCCCCACCCCCCACCTCCATCGACGACGTTACCGACTTCCGACTTACCGACAACGGAGGAAACAAATGTAAGACATTTGAGAAAAACAAAACAAATTATACTAAATAGGACCACTAGAGAGGTATAACGATGTATATTTTGAACAAATAAGAAATATATCGCAATGTATAAGATAACGTCCTACATGATATCTTTGTATTTTGTGTTGTATTTTTGTTGTTGTATTTAGGTGATGTTCCGTTTGTTATCATATTCACCTTTGTTCGACCCTTCTTTATCCGTTTAGAATAACGGTTGTTTACCGATTAGAGGGATTATATTCTTGTGACTTCCTTTTCAAAGTTATTACGTAATCTTTTGTAACCAGTCTTTTTTTCTTTTCTTTCTTTCACTTCAACGGGTCAGTACAGGTTGGGGTACCTGGGATGGTCCAAGGAGGCAGGTACTCTAAAAGGTCCGTGCTTATGACCTCACCCAACGGTAAAGGAAGAGGCCCTCTAGAAGGGATGGGTCCCTAACTTGGGTCCAGAGGACGTAACATCCGTCTGTGGATGACAGACTCGGTGGTCTCTTCGTAACCAGTTTCCCGGTCCATACTGTCAAGTGTATTGTATGTGGTGTAACATTTGTAGATTTTTCTATTGGAGTGAGTTTTTTTCTTTACGTTTACATTTGAAATGATTCTACTGTATAGAGTAGATAGTATATCGTTTTTAGTATCTTGACAATCCCCTTTGTGTGACTGACTTTGACGGGTGGACCGGTCGGTGGTACCATTGGTAAACGAACTCAAAATACTGTCCTCCAGGACCATTCCTAGTACCTTAATTGTTCAGTGGTTTTGGGCCTTCTTGAGTCCTTTCCAGTTTTCCTCTACAGAGTACAGGCTGGTGGAGGGTCTTAAGAGTGAGAGTAAGTAGAACCGACTCGTTACGGACACGGTGGTCCTTCCTGGGACTTAGTCTTATTAACCGGTTTCTGTTAGACCTTTGATTAGGGTAACAGTATTTTGGACTACGACACTCGGTACACCGTCTCGTCGAGAAGACCCAAGGGAATACGTAGACGACAGGTGGACCCGTGGGAAAGGGTTATTTTAGAGAACGAAACAGTCACGTGCACAGAGGAACCTGTTACGTAAATACTCACGGGTGAGAGCCCGGGACCTTCCCTAGGGGGAAGGACGTTATCTTGAGCTGTTATTAGTGATAACTCTTCCATCACGACTTTGTACGGGAAAGTATGCACCCACTACTTTGATGTTTAAGTGTGTGTAAAAGGAGACCTTCCCTTAAACCGTAATAGATAGTTTATTATCTACATAAAACGAAACCTTGTCGAGATTAAGAATCTTAGAGAGGACGTCTATATGAACTTGTGAATTCTTCTCTGTATTCACGGTCCAATAAGTGACTACACAATAAAGATTATCGTTTTCCCTTGTTTTTTCCAGTTACATTGTTATGTATAGATAGTTATCTCCTTATTATGTAGGACATTATCCTATATGATAATATCACCATTATTGAAATATCAGTCCTTCAAAAGAATCATCACTAGACCTCTTTCGAGGTCCTATTTATTGTAATTTTTTTTGTTCCTTGTGGTTGTATGTCTTGCACCATCGGTTGGAGGTTTTTATGGGAGTCACTGGGAGTGGACCAGATTATTGGAACAATTAGTGTCGACCAGTCACCCTTCCTATCTTGTACTACTTTCACCACCACGTGTTTAAGATTCCGAACAGATTTTCGTAACGTCGAAAAGTGGAACCAAAGAGACTGACTCCTTCGGTCGGTGGTACGGTACTACGGTGAGTTCGTCAGGACCCCTCTCCGGGTACACCTCTCTTTAACTCCGGAGGGTGGTTGCCGGTTTCTTATCTACGAAAACTTGACACCACAATTCTCTTCTGAGAACTCTCAGGGAACCTGTCACTCCTCTAGGTTGGTCAGTTAAGATTTTTAGTCAGGACTTATAAGAAACCTTCCTGACTACGACTTCGACTTTGAGGTTATGAAACCGGTGGACTACATTTCTTGACTGAGGAACCTTTTCTGGGACTATGACCCTTTCTAACTTCCGTCCTCCTCTTCCCCTACTGTCTCCTACTCTACCGACCTACCGTAGTGACTGAGTTACCTGTACTCAAACTTGTTCGAGGTCCTTAACCACTACCTGTCCCTTCGGACCGTGCGACGTCAGGCACCCCAGCTTTTCTCACCCTGTGCTGACTCACGGACTTGACTCGACTGGTCAACGGGTCTAGTTGAACGGTTGGACGGTTGGTGCGTTCACTCGGTTGAACCTTTATTTAAGAGGAATTTGGAATTCTACGGACGTCTGGATCGATAGTAGATTAATACTTGGGTACTCTCTCTAGGACTCGGTAGAGATTTAAGGACTAAGTTTTGAGTGTTATTTACATAAACCAAAAGTAGGTGTCAAGGACCGAGTGTCAAGGGGTTTGGAACCTCCAAAGGATTTGTTATTCTGGTCACCCTCGTTCAAAACAATGTCATAAAACAGACAACAGGAGTTAAGGATTTTTATGAGAAGTCTCCGTATTTCCGTTTACCCACAGAACAATAAGTATTGTTCACAAAAAGGTGTTGTTAACCCAAATACAATTACTCCACTAAAACCTTTCGTATTCCTGACCCCGACTAATAGTCCCTTGGTTTAACAAATCTCCGAACTTTGAAAGTCGGGACGGGGGACCAATGGATCTTCCTCTGTCTAAGGCCTCCAAATCAATTAGTGGTCACGGATGTCTAAACTAGTTGGTGTGGACACATCACTTCAGAGGTAATTTTTGGGTCTTCCGTCCCAAAGGTTCTGAAGGGTCAACCATTTCGTCTTACAGAGATTGCCCGACGACATGGTCAGAGGTTTGAGGTCCTCCTGACTTAAAGGAAACAACGGGACTCTTAGAGAAGTAGACCGACGACCGAGGATACAAAATTATAGAAGTCATTTTTCGGTGAGGAAGACCACTCATTTAACCAAAAGATTCAAGACACTCGACCAGATCGTTTAACTTAGGTTCCTCTCCCAACACCCTCAGACCAAATATCGACCAACCAGTCTTCATGTCCATTGTTGCACCTGAACTCTGACCGTAAACTTCCCCTCTCGACAAAACACCCTGACTCGGGAGTCGAACACCCTAAACTACGATAGAGACCCATTTGTCACAGTCTCAACTTAACGTCCTATGAGTCCACGAGAGTCTCTTGACGAGTAACCACTACACCCCCTTTGGTGTGAGGATGTATCTTCAAACAAGGTCTTACAAATAAAAAATCCAAACTAAATTTATTTTGAATTGAACTGTAATTTTTTTTAGATCTAAAGAATACAAAAAATTTTTTTAGATCTAAAGAACACTATAGGTATAAAAGTCGAAAAGAAATTTTTTCTTCACCGTAAGGTAGTTACGACCCGACCGTAAAACTTATCGTTTTTTGTTAATCTCAACTTGACACAAAAAAATGTACTATATATATGTATATGATGTGTTTCAGGCGTGGTAGCTTCAAGTACAGTAATAAGCTTGTAAGACAGACCAGAGTACCCATAAACTTGTACAGAAGGACCACCGAGTCTGCCATTGTCGTAGACGGACGTTACACTCTCTGGGCCCAAACTAAGGACCCACTCCTTCCAGGGGACCTCTTCCTTTACCGTTAGGTGAGGTCGTGAGAACGGACCTTTTAGGGTACCTGCCTCCTCAGACTATCCGATGTCAGGTTCCCCAGCGTTTCTCAGTCTGTGCTGACTCGCTGAAGTGAAAGAAAGGGGGTGGGTTGGAAATTTGTAACTTTCTTTCGAAGGTGAAACCAAGGGGACACTTAGAAACGAAGAGGACCGATTTTATAGTATCCAAGAAATAGACTAAACCGAGAATAGTGAGAAGAGACCTGAAAATTAAATGGTTACAAGGTAAATAAAATAGACCGACAAAGTCTTACCCCACCTACGTCTGTCATATAAAACTCCTTACGTTCAATTCTGTGAAAAACGAAAAAAAAAAAAAAGGAATTGGTCTCCTTGTATCCATTAACTGTTGTCGAGAGTCCCGACAATAGTACTCTCCCGAATAATTTAGTCGGGAAGAGGTAAATAGGAAAAGACTTTCGTCAATAAACTTGAATTTACGTTACTTAGTATGATTCAGAAGAATTACCACCTATAAAATATAGAAAAACCTAGAAGAAACAGAAGTAAGTCCGACTACTATGACTTTGCGGATAATTCCCTTTTATCTAGTTCTGTTTCGCAATCGTTGGTCTAGAGGTGAATGTGACAGAAGGACTACTGTAAATTGTCACTTATAGGAGAAATTTTCGAAAGGAAACTTTTTCGTTCCTGGTGGGGGGTGAGGAAGTGGGAGGGGATGGGGGACGGTCGACCCTGAAAACTGATACACACTTCGGAGTTCTCTTAATTTCATACACAGACCTTGGGACTTGAACCCCCAGTAAAGGTTCGACTTTGACCACTGTCGCGTTCAACTACGACAAGAGACTTTTACGTCACTTTCACAATCAGTGAGTCAACACCGGTTGAGAAACGTTGGGGTGCCTGACATCGGGCGGTCCGAGGAGGTAGGTACCCTAAGAGGTCCGTTCTTATGACCTCACCCAACAGTAAAGGAAGAGGTCCCTTAGAGGGGCTGGGTCTCCACTTGGAACCAGAGGACGTAACGTCCGTCTAAGACATGGTGGACTCGACTACCCCTTTTACGTCATCTTATCATATACTGTTATTACGATTTGAAAGATAAAACTTATGAAATTAAGAAAAAGAGTTAAGAAACCCTAAAGGATAATCTGTTATTATAGCAGATATTTATTACTGACCATACAAAACAGGAAAGGTTAAAAATACATAAAATAAAGAATGACAAAACCAATCTTGGAGGTCATCTCACGACTACTTTTCACTACCACTCGTAAGGACAGATTCCCTTACTGATTGTAAAGTAACAATTTATACCCTGTGATAGTAAAGAAACTACGTATGGGGGGGTTTGAATGCAAAATCCAAATATAAAAAAGGGAGAGAAGGTAAGTAGGTAAGAAAAAAGTAAGGACAAGAAAAAGAATTTACCCACTGAAAATAATAAAAAACGTAAATAGTTCCATCATTGAGAAAGAAGAGGAAATTAACCAATTACACGAATTAATGTAATTATTTTTTTTAAAAACTCCCCCACGTGGTTCCTCGAACACCCGAGAATCAAGGGACTCATCTCTAACTTGGGACCCGGGTACCGTCAGTATTGGTGACCTGACGGTCCCTTAAGGGTAATAAGTTGAAGACTACAATTAGGAAGACACGTATTATCGGGAGAACCGGATTGACGGAAGGTTTCCGGGTGAAGGTTTGTGGTGGTGTGACCCCTAATCCAAAGTTGTATACTTAATCTGGGTAACGTTACTTGAAAATCAGGTCGTAGAGAATAGACTATCAAGGAATGATCAGGTTTAATAACTCCTCCTTACACTACCTGATTCGAATTAGATACCCAATCTTAAACCCAAACCACATTTAAGAATTCAGTCAGTTGACACCGGTCTCCAGTATACCAAGGTTTTTCCACCAGATTTGGTGACCTCTGTCTTACAAAAGGTCTTTCCTTTCCATCCGTTAGTCTGGAAAGATAAAAGAGAGAGAGTAAGTTAGGGATTTAACAGAGTCACAACAGAAGTCTTCCAATTCCGCAACGTCCATAATGACAGATGGAAAAGGACGGTTCAAGTCGATATTGTCCACCTGGAAGTGTCCGTTTGAGTCAGGACAGGTAAAGACTTTGACTACATAAGTCACATTCGCCATAAGTCACATTATCTACATATGTCACATTCACAGGTTACAGACGGTCGTCTACCCCCAGATCTTTAATCAGACCGTGTGTATTCGTCTTTCACAGACGCAGATGTTATGACCAAAGGGGAGTGGTGAATGATCCAGAAAAAAAAAAAAAATTATCGGTATCAGCCGTATAAACAAAGTACACACGTTGTATTGTTAATCTATAAACATATTCACGTTCTATCAGTAGTGTAGTTGGTCCCCTTACTGGCGTCAGATTGAAAAAGGAGGGTCTTCAGAGGAATGTATGACGTTTATTACTAAATCAGTCAAGTCAAGTCGACGAGTCAACACAGACTTAGAAACGTTGGGGTACCTGACGTCGTGTACTCCGGAGGGACAGGTAGTGGTTGAGGGTCGCAAGTGGGTTTGGGTACAGGTAACTCAGCCACCACGGTAGGTTGGTAGAGTAGGAGACAACAGGGGAAGGGGAGGGCGGAAGTTAGAAAGGGTGGTAGTCCCAGAAAAGTCTACTCAGTCAAGAAGGGTAGTCCACCGGTTTCATAACCTCAAAGTCGAAATCGTAGTCAGGAAGGTTATTTCTTAGACCTGACTAAAGGAAATCCTAATTGACCTAACTAGAGGAACGTCAGGTTTCCTGAGAGTTCTCAGAAGAGACTGTGGTGTCAAGTTTTCGTAGTTAAGAAGTCGTGAGTCGACAGATATACCAGGTTGAGAGTGTAGGTCCGTACTGATGACCTTTTTGGAATCGAAACTAATCTGTCTGGAAACAACCGTTTCATTATAGAGACAAAAAATTATACGACAGATTCAACCAGTATCCAAAAGAAGGTTCCTCGTTCGCGGAAAACTAAAGTACCGACGTCAGTGGTAGACGTCACTAAAACCTCGGAGTTTTTTATTTCAGACGGTGATTAAGGTGACAAAGGGGTAGATAAACGGTACTTCACTACCCTGACCTACGGTACTAGAATCAAAAGACTTACAACTCAAACTTCGGTTGAAAAAGTGACAGGAAAGTGAAAGTAGTTCTCCGAAAAATCAAGGAGAAGTGAAAGACGGTATTCCCACCACAGTAGACGTACAGACTCCAATAACTATAAAGAGGGTCGTTAGAACTAAGGTCGAACACGAAGAAGGTCGGGTCGCAAAGAGTACTACATGAGACGTATCTTTAATTTATTCGTCCCACTGTTATATGTTGGAACTGAGTTGAGGAAAGGGATGAACCTTGGTCAGACAACAAAGTACAGGTCAAGATTGACAACGAAGGACTGCACGTACATCTAAAGAGTTCTCCGTTCAGTCCACTAGACGATAAGGGTAGAGATTCTTAAAAGGTCTCAAACAACACCAGATATGGCAGTTTCAGAAACCGTATCAGTTATTTCGTCTTCATCTACAAAAATACTTTGAGAACGAAAAAACTACTAGGTTGCCTACAACCGTTAAACTAGAGACCAAGGAGACGGAAAAGATCTAGGTACACCAACGGGGACTAGTTTACTCGTACTTGAACTCGTATAGCTATTTCCTAAAAACAGTCACTGTAGAGACACATCGTAAACTCGACGTCGAGGTCACTCACAGGACGGTACACGTGTATGAATAGAGACGAGAACCCGACATGTGATGAACATATTCTTTGTACTCTAAGTGGACACCCACAACTTTTATTCATAAACAACTTACTCACTTAATTATTACCTATTTGTCACGACTCGTCGTAGGGAGAATTACCCTTTCCAATACCTGCACTATTTACAAAGGACTAATCACTGAGGAGTCTCAGGACCAAGGGTCTTACCTTGTCACGGTCCTCCATAGTCCGTAGTATTAGAGTCGACGAGAATGTGAGTTCACCTCCTGTGGCGTCGGGTCTCCTCCCCAAACCTTGTCTTTAAGGGAGAATGTGACTCATTCTTATTCTGAGGTTCTTTAGAAAAGTCTGTGATCCCGTCTCGTCCCCACTCCCACCCTTCTTCCCCATTGCCTTCCTATATCCTTCATTTGCCCCTTGACCCCTGGAGACGGGGGTTGTAATGGAGAGGACCCCGGAAAAGATTAACCTTTAGGGTGGGACCTCGGACTTCGAACCCAAAACGCCCAGAGAAACGACGTGGAGGAGTGGTCCTCACAGATCAATTGTTCTTCCTAAACTTCGGAAGTCACTGAAAGTAAATTATGTCGTCGACGAAGCTGTAGATGAGGTAAACCTGTCGAGTAAAGACCAGGAAGTAGGGTAATCTCCGTCGGGAACGAATGGAGGTAAACAGATTCCTCTGACCCGAAGAATCCTCTGGTAAATGACATTTAATAAGGTAATCTTAGTCCTCGTTCTCGTCAAAGACGGTAGCAGACTGTCTGATTAGGGTCCCGTCGATCTCTACCGACACTTAAAAAAAGGGAGGGGGGTGGGGGGCGAGGTTCGAATGTCCTAAGGGCTGGTTCTTAGGTCGGGTATGGGGGTCACACCTTCGTGTCTCAGGATTGGTGTCCTGGCGAGTCCTTAAGGACCGACACTTACAAATTGGACGTCTCAGGGAAACCCGGCAGTTGTCCTTCCCCTGTCGTCTACATCCCCTTTCGTCAATTCCCCACATAGGACTGGCCTCGAAGTCGTCGTCGGGATCCTGTCCCTCCTCGATGGACTCCTCGTCCACTATCTCCTACTACCACCCCTACTGTCCGTTTCATTCCGTCTAGACCCACAAGGAGGAAGTACGGGCGGGGAGTTCGTGAAGATCAGATAACCAAGAGTTGGAACCTACGAGTGACCTTAGAGCACCCTGAAAACGTTTTACGGCTATGGGTTCAAGGTGGGAAAGGAGGTGTAAGACTAATTTGACCAGACCAAACACCGGACCCGTAGTCCAAATCTTTCGAAGGGTCTACTTCTCGGACACTTTCCGATACTTTCCTTTACTCTTGTAAAGTATCATCTCTTGAGCTTCCTGGAGAGGTCTCGTTCCAAGAGTCCACGTCGTTGTCCGGTTCTCCCTTTCTAGTAGATGGATGCAATCACTGTTTCCCGGTATTGAAAGAGCTCAAGGAACGGTCAAAAGGGTAGACAAGAGAAGAAAGTGAAAGATCCGTACACCAGAGACAGCTCAGAATAAAAGGAGAGGACACTTTACCCACGCGCGTACACGAGTCGACACAGACTGAGAAGTACTGGGGTTCGTGACATCGGGTGGTCCGAGGAGACGCGTACCTTGAAAGGTCCGTTCTCATGACCTCACCCAACGATAAAGGAAGAGGTCCCCTAGAAGGTCTGGGTCCCTAACTTGAGGTGTAGAGAACGTAGAGGACGTAACCGTCCGTCGACAAATGGTGATCGCGGGAGGACAACGGTAAAAACTGAGACTTCAATAAATCCTCGTTAAAGAAATAGGTCGTAAGTATCAAAAGTCTCAAGAAACGATAAATAAAGATTAATTAACAAAACACTAGTACCTTGTACCAAACTATGTCGAAACTTTAAATAACTTTGAACAAAATATCTGTTCGTACATCAGTTGAAAAAAAAAGAAAAGGTAATCCCAAATATTCCTATAACTTCAAGGACACAAGTTGAAAATATTTACAAGGAAGTTACAAATTCTTTTATAAGAAACAACCTAAACTCCAAGTCACATACAGGTTGTTTAGTTCTGACAAGTAACACGATAAATATAAAAATGATTGAAGACCAGATAAATTGAATGACTCACAATTCAGAGGACGAACTCAACATCTAAACAGTTAAAAGAGATCAAGATGGTTGAAAACTAAATACGCAGAAACTCTGATTGTCTATTCATGTAAACAAAATACATGGACCACTTAAAGGAGGGAGGTGTTGTCTATTATTATGGATGTTTCCAACACTGTTTTTATATGGATATAATACTCCCAACACTGTTTTTATATGGATGTAATATTCCTAACACTATATTCGTAGAACGTATAAAAAAATAGTGTATGACTTCATTAGTGATTCTTATTGTGGTTTGTGTAGCACTCACTCTTCTATTACATCAGAGAAGACCAAAGGTAACAACCATGGCTCTTCAAACCTACCAAAATTTTAAAGAATGACAAACAAGTGGAAACAGTAAGGTACAAAAGAAAAGAATTTGTAAAGTATGCAGAAATAAAACATAACAAAAACTATTACACCCTCTTCCGTTACCGTGGGGTGAGGTCATGAGAACGGATCTTTTAGGGTACCTACCTCCTCGGACCACCCGGCGTCAGGTACCCCAGCGATTCTCAGCCTGTGCTGACTCGCTGAAGTGAAAAGTGAACTATTACACTACATATTAGACTTCTATAACCCTTCAGATTTAGACGATAAAGACGATAAGAAAGAATGTAACCAAAGGAACACAAACCGCTAAAACAGTTTCAAGAGGTCTCTCTCTCTCTCTCTCTCTCTTGGTTGTCTTGTGCATGTGTGGATAGTGTGGGTTTTAGAGGAAGGGACCGTATGGGATGGAGACACCTACTGTGACTGTCAACAGGTCTAGTCTTTGGACTTTCAATGAGAGTAGTAAAAAGAATGGTAGTGTAGGTTAATTAACCCCGTCTGACTAAGACACAAAATTTAGAGTTCAGGTAAATGAAACGACAACTGGATCTTGGGTAGGATCAGATAGATCTAGTGACTCCAGAGGGGTATAGATTAGAATGAGAAGGTGAGTTGTACCATACAATCAACTTACTAGGAGTGTTTTACACTTAGATTAACAGTGAATGTCCAATTTGAAATAAGGTTTCCCTTTACCCCTTTTTAACTTTCCCAAAATTCACAGGACAACACACATGAAATTTTCCGGGAAATACTTGGTGGAAGTACTTCCCGGGGGTGGACTGACCGGACCGTCGATGTCATTTCTTTCCCAACCGAGATGAGTAGAGGAAACACTTCCGACAAGGTTACTCTACTACGTTATATCTGTCTCTGACTTCGTCACGGTCTTAAGGATCCTAAGAATATTTTTATTCATCTTTTTAAGTTGTCGTATTCTCACTCTTCTCATCCTCTTGTCAGAAGTTTAGTACTTCATTGGAATTTTTCATCGGAAAATACCTCTTTTTACAGTCATTTGTGTGTCTATAATATCGTGATGTTCTAATAAATATTCTTGTCACTGAATTTTGTCGTTTAAGTACTACTTTCACTAAGATTAATTTTTTAATCAGAGTAAGTAATTATTGATTTTATTCTGGACGTTATACTGACCGACGTTAAAGAGTTCATTCTAAGGTAGATGATCACGACAAATATGAATTGGGTGAGTGTAAGTAAAGAATATTAAATACTTAAATTCAAAGTCCTTCTTATGAAGAAATCATAAACCCAATAAAATTATATACAGTTAATCATTTCCAATTTATTAAATTCCCAATTGAATCAATTACTCAAAAGTCATTATAGTAAATTATCGTATTTTTATACGAAGAAAACTTTTTTATTTTTATATGTAATTTTTTGGGTTATGTTACAAAATCATTTTATCATTCCTTTAAACAGAGTAATACATGTATACGTACACATACTTAAATATATATATATACATGAAACGTCATCGTCTTTATATAAAGACGTCCTATCTTTTACATGAGATCTCTTTGTCTTCGTTTCCTATATATGTGACATTCCCGTTTGAGTTATTTAATCTATTTTAAAATAATGAGTCATTACTCCCTGGTCAAATGTTACTACACTGTTACCATCGTTTTTATCATCCTTCCTCAAGTCGTGAGTTTCATAGTTTATTTATTTCGAATCACTAAGTAATTTATAAGACTATAATATGTCCTAGTTTTGAAAGTTGTGAAGCTACCCAGAAATTGACTTTAGAAAGTCCATTCGATATATTAGATCTATCAATTCTTTAACGAACGACTGTAGTATTTCCTTAATGGACCGTGTCCTTTTGATAAGTTATGAGACATTACTGGATATACCCTTATCTTAGATTTTCTCACTCATATACATATTGACTGAGTGAGACGGTGTGTCGTCTTTGGTTGTGTGACAACATTTAGTTGGTATACGATTATTTTTAATTAAAATTCTTTCCTCAATAGAACCTTTCACTTTTTACGATGTGTTGAATAAAAGATTTCGGTGTACCTAAGTTTCATATTATACCAGAGATTCTTATTACCTTTTATAACCGGATGGTAGAACGATAGTAAGACTGAACATGAAATATATAAGTTTTTAAAAAGTGTTGATCCCATATATAGACCTGGGATTGTTCAAATATTTGTAACATTTATACCAGGTAAATTAATAGAATTATACGAAAACACATTTACTATAATGGTTTTATAAATTATGAAAATTATATTTTCAATTTATTCATGAGGGTAGTAAATGAAATAGAGTCTTTGATCTGAACATCAACCCGAGGTCTACATGACTCATCAGTATCCAGTAAAGACAGTACCTCAGAGTTCCGTCTTCCTTTAATTGTCTTTCTACTTGTACCCAAAATATCATTGATTTGTGTACTGTGGGTTCTATCCCTAGATTTCTAATTCGTGTATAAGTTAATGAATAAGTTGTACACTGGAATTCTCGTGTGTGATAAAGTAAACAAGAAATAGAAACTATGCTAATTAATGTAGACTAAAAACATCATTCCGTTTTCTGTCTGTAGAGGAAAAGGAACCGAAATTAATCAGAGTTTAAGTTCTTCTCTCTTATTACGAACAAAGTACTTTCCAATTGCAGTTATAATCCTGTCCAAAAACAAAAAGAAGACTGTTTAAACACAAATATCATTTGAGTTACAAATGTTTATGATTAGGACTCGTTCTCCTTTTTATTCTTGTCAAAGCTGATTTCTTATTTTAAGGAAGTGACAATTTGGACTTGTCGAAATTTTAAGTTGGTACCTTATATTTCAACTATTCTGACCTTAAGTCTGAAGACTACAGGTACCGTTTGGACTTATGAGACTCTTTCTTGTATGTGCATCATCATCTAAAATTTTTTGTTTTGTCATTTTTCGTAGTTTTTAACTACGTGGACCCAAAACAATTTATATTGTTTCCAATGAGTCAGGAAGTGCCATTTGGATCGACCTCTTGTGACTTGTCACATGACGTAATTTGTCTGGGGAGTCTTTCCGTTGTGGCCTAAAGAGAAAAAGCTATCTGTCTCTGACGAGGAGGGGTGGAGGGGGTTTTGTTTTTGTATTTTCTGTGTAAACCTTTATGTTATACTTAGGACAAACCACCCCGAAAAACAAAACCCCCAAAAAACAAACAAAAACCGACACGACACGTCGAACGTCCTCAAGGGACCGGTCCCTGACTTGAGTTGGTCTCTAATTTGGACCCGGTATCGTCACTTCCGCGGCTCACCTTAAGGGAACAACAACAACAACAAAAAAATTAGTGCAGAAATTTTTTCGTCTTTCAATCGGTGAATCCTTTGATGTCACTTAATGAACTCAAAAATCCATGTCGAGGACGGAGTACTTGTTATTTTCGGAAGATGAGTCGTTTCGACATAATACTGTTTCATAAAGATGTGGTCATTTTCGTGATTCATACCCGAACCGTTGTGTTCAGTTGACTTTGGTTCGAGAATTCCTATGAACAGCAGGCACACCACTTTTTCACGTACCCTCACCCTTTACGACCGTGTCGTTCCTAGGAGAGTGTCACAATCCCGGACAGCTGGATCCTCGCCACCACTCGCGACCCGTTACTGTAGCTGTATTCCGTACCGGGTTCCGTGAAGAAGGTGTACGGAGGAGAAAATAAGGTTGACAGAGAGAAGGAGAAGTAGACGAAGAAGTTACTGGACTTAGAGTAGAGGAACTCCATTCCTTCTTAAGAGGTGGACGTCAAATAAGGGTAGTCGAAATGTAAAGAGGAGAAGGAGATACTAAAGGAAGGTATAGAACACCAAAAGCCACTCTACCACGTAATCGACTGTTTTATAAACGGCAGACGGAAAGGCAGAAACACCAAGACACTTTAAATTGTGTACACATAAGATTAGTATCGTTATACTAAGTTAGTAAGTTATTTATAGACTCGCGGATAATGTAGGGTCCGTAAATAAATTCGTGACCCAAATTTCAATATTTATTAGAGACATGGTACCCCGAGAGAAAGATCACCCTTCTGGATCTATTCGTTTCTTCGTTCTGTGAGCACATACTCTGTCACAATTCATAATACCTATTTTTATTCAATTCCATAATCCCTTCTACCACCCTCCACCCTCAACACCCCTCTTTCCTCCCATCATAACTTTAAAGTTTACTATTTATTACGTTTCAATTTTTGGTAGGAAGATTCCCTGAAAAATTTTTACACAACTTAATTTGTGTTAATAGTTTTAAAACCACTCATATTTATTAAAAATCTTCAGTCGAAAGGGTTCTACTGTAGTCTACCATTACGGTATGTTAATGAGAAGTGATACGATGACGACTTATGTTCCATCCCACCCCTTTTCAAGAAAATAAATAGAACAAGGTGCGATACAATAGACAAGACTAAATATGTCGTACGAACCCTTTGTTTTTTTAGTCGATCTATATTAAATTTAGGATGAAATTTCTCGTTTATTGATCAAATTAAATATCAACGTTTCCACTGTTACAGAAAAAGTAAAAGGTAAATATGAGTAACCAAATATAGCGAAATATATCTTTTTGATACGCGATGTTAAACCATCCAGTTTCGGTATTACGGTATTTCGAACTAAAAGGAATCTCAGTTCTCATACATAAAAGGAGAAGAAGGTTGACCCAACTTACTTGATAAGGGTCCAGATATATTTCCCATACAATTGTCCCCACGTACCACACTCTTCCCCAATCCGTTTCCTCCGGATCAGGAACTCTGGTCGGTGGAGTGGATTCAAGTCTAAACCGTCGTCGAGGTAGTACGTACGTGTCCGTCTCGGACGACTTCTCGTGACCGACCTCCTGTTGTAGAGGCCTCTACGACGAAATTGAGTCTTACGAATGACATACTGTCGTAAGTGTACCATGGGTTCGTCATCGATGAGTTTGGATCTAATAAGTCAGACGTGTGAATTCATTCATGATGGATTCTATATTGATGACATAGAAATTTTCCTTTCTGGGTTTAGGTTTAATTTACCTGTAAACATTAGTTATTGTAATTTCTTTGCTGTCATAGGGATATAAGAATGATCCTAAATCTAACAGGAGATAAAGAAGTAGGAGACATAGATTAAGAAGTCGTAGAAGAAGAAGTATTGTTGAAAGTCATAGTAGCAGGAGAAGACTAAGATAGGTGACTGGGCCATCGTCTGGTCGTCGTAGTATCCTCAATGTGTCCCCTGGGTGATACACCCACTATTTTCTAAGGACCTCAAAACGATCAACTCCTCTTCTTGCTAGGTACTTCCCTGACTACCCGTTTGGTTCTAAACGAAGAAGTAGAGGGACTAGTATAATTTTTCCTTTCATGTAGAAATTGACAACTTTCTTGGTGACTCGAAACAACAATTTTAATGGAACTCCAAAAAAATTAGTTCTTGTCAGATTGAGTTTTATTAAAAATCTTCATAGTTACTTTTAATGAGACAGTAAGGTTGATATTTTGAAAAAGATGATAAACTTTTTAGGATTTGTTCTGAAATAAGAGTGTGAGGGTCAGTTGGTCATACCAACTATATGTTCGTCGTTCTTTTTATATGTAGAAAAGTTGATTCAATTCGGTTATCAATACTTGTTTAGTTTTAATATGATGATCTTATATATTTAAGATATATTTAACAGTTTTAAAATATCATAGTCTGTATCTAGGAGAAGGGGGATCCCCCCTCTACCATATTATCATTGTAAAAAACAACGTCAACATGGAGTTTACATCTCACTAAAAAAAAGATTACGAAAAGTTGTAGAAGAGGGAAAAAAACATTGTCGTCTTGGGAAATTACTTAGATGTAATCTTTTGAGTCATACATTTTGTCTGTCTCCATCTCGTTAACACAAACTCCACTCCTAAACGGGGTTGACGGACCACCCGGTAGACACCACGGGTCCGAAGACCTCTCGTGTCGACCTCTAGTCTGTGTACACTAAAGTCTTGGAGGAAACGACGGATGTCGGACACACCACGACCCGTTCGAGATACGGATTACGTGCACATTCTACACTCATTAGTGGATGTCCCGACGATATCCTACTGTTCGTCATATATAACTCGGGTCACGACTCGTCAGGAGTTTACCATCATTGTTATAATTGTAAAATCACGGCTCATAGACTTGACCACCTCCCACTTATGAGAAGTGTCACGTGTTCACGACCTCCGTTCGTCACACATAGACTCGACTCGGTTGTGTTAGGACTCCTCTGTTGGTCTTTGACAGGGTTCTAATTTTTTGAGTGTACCAAAACAAAGGACACTCCTACTTGTAATTATTATAAAATTTTTGAATAGATCCACCCAAATAAGTATCCTAAGATGTCAAAGTATGTAAACTGAAAATTTATCCTCAAACCGAAAAGATTCGGGTACCGTAAATTACCCGAAAAACGTTGGAGAACCTGATATATACCAGGTACCTTAAGAGGTCCGGTCTTATGACTTCACCCATCGGAAAGGGAAGAGGTCCCCTAGAAGGGTTCCTAGCTTCGGTCCAGAGGGCGTAAGGTCCTCCTAAGAAATGTTCGACTCGGTGTTCCCTTCGGGTTCTTATAACCTCACCCATCGGATAGGGAAGAGGTCTCCTAGAAGGGTTAGGTCCTTAGTTTGGTTCCAGAGGACGTAACGTCCGCCTAAGAAATGGTTGACTCGATAGTCCCTTCGGACTACATTACCGATGTCTTCATATTTGTTTACTTCATATACTTCAATTATTTCATATTACTTCAATTATTTCAATTAATTTCATTTTCCAACTCGTTCCAATCTTTAAACGTAGGTATAGATTTCTTTCAACTTATCGTATTGTTCTGACTCTTCCTTTAGACTACCAAAACTACTCCCGACTGAAGGATATATGTAAATTGGAAGTACTGGTGACACACAATCCCAATAGTTCACATAGCAAAAAGAGGAAACTGTGTCCTTATTACTTTGAATCTTTCTAATTCACTTTGACAAACTTTATAACAAAAACACACACACACTGGACCTTAATATTATCAAATAACTCGTGAATACACAGTCTTTTGACAAGATTCTTGAACTGTACATAATTAAGTGAATTAGGTGTTTCGTTGGAATACTCCATCCATGGTAGTTATAAGGACAAAAGAGTTACTCCTTTAACTCCGTGTCTCTGCAATTCATTGAATGGGTTCCAGTGTAACGACCATTCCTTCTTCTCGGTCCTAAGTTGGAGTACGTACCGAAGGTTCAAACGAATTATTCTTAATTAGAGATATGAAATTTCTATATGATATTTTACGTAGATTTACTTTAATAGAGTAAAAGAAAGTGACTTAATCACCTAACAGATTTTACCCGTAAAAGATAGTGAAATAATGAAGACAAAAATGTCTATTATATTTCTGTCTTAAAAGGGATCGTATTTTAAGAAAACACTTACACTTGACTTCGGACTCCGTCAGAAGTCAATAGAGACTCTTACTCCTATCCTTATACGTTTGGTGATATGTATGACGTTAGATGTTTAATTTATAAATATTAAAATAAAGAATTTTAATATGTATTAAATCAAGTTTACATAGTCACTTTTAATAAGATTCTAATAATGATTCTAAAATGATTAGACAAAAGTATTAATGTGTCATACCATAAAACAATTGAACATTTGTCGTCCCATATGTGATAAAATAACCCTACAAATCGATTCCATCCACTTTCTGTACCATGTAAACGACCAGAGAGTCATGTCACACTGTTCCACATTGTCTATTCACACACATCAAATATTCACACGTCACGCAGTGAGGATAACCTCATCGTTGAGTACCACTCTTTCGGGACTGGGTCTTCAAAATGAAATATTTGTAGAACTAGAAAGAACTAATCACCCAGATCATTCCTAAGGGTTCCTTATGTTAAGGTCAATTCTCATACATAAACAATAAAACATAAACTCTATTACATTGTAATCTGAACACCCCTTTAGTCATAAAAAGATGTCACATCCCTCGGAGTTTTAACATGTTTTTTTATTCATTTCTGACGTTTTATCATCCTAATAAAATTTCTGTTGTAAATTTTTATGTACTCTTTTCCCGTACAAATATAGAATCTTGGAACTTTCGGTGACTCATAGATGAAACAGGGGTAAAGATCAAGACTAAAGAATGGGAGACGGTCCTGAAAGTAGGATGTATTGGGTAGTTAGGTCAACTACAAAGATTCCGTCAGAAAGATATCGTCTCAACTTTTACCCAACTATGAAATTTTTATGTCAGATTCACACACGACTCAGTTGATTTGTTGAAGAAAGCCTTTATTTAATACGAATCCAATATATCCAAAAGTTCCGACTTTCTCTGGAACGTTAGTATTACATCAGAAAGGAATCGAGATCTGACCTCATGTAAGTTGGATGAGGTCTGACTGTTATTCGATAAAGAAAAAAAAAAAAGAACAGAAAGTCACAATCGTTGTTTCCGTTTCCTCGACTCTGTTATAATTTTGGTTGAGTTGGTTATAATTTCGTTGAGTAAAGTTCATAAATTACATCGATAGGTTTAGGTTTTCCGTCACAGAAGTCTACCGTCGAGAATTTTCAGGGTGGTTCGGGTATAAAGTTGAATGGACGAGTATTTTAAGTAACTGTTACGGAAGACAGGTAAAGTTTACGTTCAGAGCTTGAAACCAGCCCGGTAATTATAGACGGTCAAACTACGTGTGGACCGTGTGATTCTCCGCTAGCAAAAGTAATGAGGTAAGATATGGCAATGATAAATGTAGTAACCGGATAGTAACCTTTTTGTGTTAATAACATCCATGACTCCCGTGTTCTCAGACAAAAAACAAAACAAATAAAAACCGACGTGACAAACCGAACACCATAGAATCAAAGGACTAATCCCAAACTTAGGAGCGGGGACCGTCACTTTCGTACCTCAGGATTGGTGACCTGACGGTCCCTTAAGGGGTTGAAAACAAAAAATGACCTAATAGAATTTTGACAAAGGACAGGAGACCTGTCCTTCCTTAAAGTTATTATTTATAAAGAAAATTAAAACAAACACGGTACTGTACATGGAGATACCCAATTTAAAGAGAAACTTCACAGTAAATGTCGAAACAAAGTTACCTTCATCTCGTGACATAATATGTTCGTCTTGTTTGGTACTCAAAGTCATAAACACTAATGACGTCTTTTAACATTAGACACATATAATATATAACATGTATAATCATATATACTGTATTTTATATATAGATATACGTTTTCGTTTAGTATATTCTTAAAATTGAGAAACAGAGTCTTTCCTTACGAATTCCTAGATTGACGTTTTCCGCGGCACTATATCGACTTTCTTATGTTCAGAATCTTCGACTAGAGATACCAAGATTTCGGACGGAATCATACTAAATGGTTAGTAACTCATTACGACCTTTTTAATGAACTCGAGAAACTCAGATAGAAAGAAGTAGATATTCTGTCCTTTTTATCATAGTTAGATCAGTATAACGGACTCCTAATTACTTACTTTTTACGTGTCAAATATCATTTACGATTGTAACAATAAATTTATTTACCATCAATAGTCCGTTTAATGGTACGAAAAGTTCTTGAGTTTAAAGAGAACATTCTTTATTTCACTTTCCCGGTCTAATCACTGAAACCTTGACATGACATTATAATCTAAAAATAACCACAGGTGGTAGGGGGGAGGGAAAAAAAAAAAAAAAAAAAAAAACAACACGACGTACTGAACTCCCTAGAATCAAGGTATCGTCTCTAACTTGGACCTGGAGGACCCTTAAGGGACCGTAGGTGGAGAAAACAATTTCCTTGAGAATACATCTGGTAGTGATGTCTTTTGTCATTTCTTTCCTCTCGAGAATGTTAACTTTCATACATCAGATCCCTTAAGGGACCATCAGGTCACCAATCCTGAGACACGAAAGTGACGGTACCACACCCAAGTTAGGGACGAGTCCCTTGGTTCTAGACGTTCGACAAGGGGTACACAGTGAGTACACTGTAAAAGGACTCTGATGTCTTATCTATAGAGACTCCTTGTGTCTAAGGTTTCAAAACCCGATCTATTCGAAAGTAGACATTTTTCTTGAAGACAAATGAATGACACTGAATTCGCAAATTTACTTAAAATTCATTTTTATTTTTAATTTAATCTCGATGTGTCGGTACTTCATTCAAATTTCCGTTTGACTACAGAATGACTATAAAAAGTATTTGTAAATAGTTATAGTGTTGTCACTGTATATATCCGGAGGAAGGTCCTCAAATTCACGCGTTAGGAAACTGTGGGTCGGGGAGATGGGACTTCCATTGTGGAAGGAAATCCCGTTCCTACAATACTTCTTTTGTTACCAAAGGACGGACGTTTTGTACCCCGGAGAAAGGGAGTCGTTAGATTTCGTCACCAAGAGTTACCAAAAAGTGGGGTTGGAGACTCCCTATGTTGTACGAGGGTAATCATGGTGGTAGTGTGTTTCCGTCACTAGTTCAAGTACCACTTACACTCCAGGCACTCCTGTCGCTGAAGTCGGACAAATACGGAATAAGAATTGATCCTACTGACGTGTGTCACCCGTCGGGGTTGTCTGTCGTTAAGTCACTCACGAAATAAGAGTTCATGAAGAGGTAAGGGTGTGGTCGGTCAATTTGTGAAGTGTTGTACCTCTTCCCTTTGTCCACGTCGTTTCGTCCGTATTGACCGAAGAATCTTTGTGTATAAATTAAAGTATTTTACGGAATGAACCGTGACACGTATTGAAAGAGTTTAGACAGGGACTTTCGAAGTTGACTGTATTAACCTTTACAGTGTTCGTTAGCAATAAAAACCTGTACAATATTAAAAAAATTATAACCGTATATATAACAGAATGGTCTAAATAGTACTGAAGTACTCACTATAAGACTGAATTGCAATTTTTTTTATGGAAAACAGTCATTGTGACTGTTATTAAAGACGAAACTTTGGTCCTTAATTAAACGTATTGTTTGGAACCGTAACTTAAGTCGTTCCTTTAGTTTTACGAAAAATTCTAGACACCGTTCCTAACGAAGATACTGATTTTTTGCTTTCGCGAACTTAAGGTGTAACAGTTCTAATTCTTCCTTCAACATAAGACCTGCTCTTTCTATGTCTCAGGTCCGACTACGTCGTACTACTAAAAGGTTTTGTCTAGACAGCAACATATTCTGACGGATTTTTCCTTGTTCTTTTTACTCCGTCCGTAGAGTTTTCTATAACTTGAAATCATTATTTGTCTCAATCCTAGTACAACCTTCTTATGTTACTCATAGATAATGTACGGTCCGTAAAATTATGAACACATCTCCCAACTATTAAACTATTTCCTAATCTGACTTCACGTTTCTCCTATTCCATGTGAAAAGGTCGTAAGTGTCGATCATTCACTTTCCCATTAAACAGAGGTTTTCAAGTAGAAGGAACGTCTGTAGTACGACGGATGGTTCTCTATATTTCAACTATGAACTCCAGACGAAGGAATTTCGTCACTTTGAAGAGTCTATTTCGAAGACAATTATTTCAGTAGTCCCTGTCTCTCTCGTCCAAATCCCTATATAATGATAAGAAATCAATCGTACCTTACTTACTACCACCACTGACTTCCTCTCCTTGGGTCTTATAAGACACGTGCCACTCGACCTCTGGGTATTCATACTATTTCCGTGTAGGATATGAGGGTCGACTGTGTCCTGGACCCTCAGTCTTCATAGTTTGTCCATTTTCGTGTTTAGGAGACAGGTTCACCATATCTAGATCAGTGACAAAAAGGGTAAAGTGAAGTCACCTTCTGGGATTCCATGGAGGAGTCATCAGATCCTAAACCCTTATATCTAAGATTTTTAGTACCCTAATGTCTTAAAAATTTCGAATAAGGTAGAGATTGTTCAAAAAATTTTAATAATTTATACGTATCATTAATTCTACAAACACCTGGTAAAAAATTCAGAAATAACTAAAACAAGGTTAAACGAAGACAAAATACATAACAAAAGAAAAAGGAAAAACCGGTGTTACGTACACCCTAGAATCCAGACTGGACCCTAGCTTGGGGGTGTGGAGACGTAACGTTTCCCTTCAGAATTGGGGACCTGACGGTCCCTTCAGGGGGTTCGTATCATTAGTAATTTTCTCGAGAATATCGATCACGATTTCCGACTCTTACTTTTCATTTTTGTGACAGGGATAAAAGTATCGTGAAAGATTACCTTTTTCTGTGTATTTTTATAACATATTAGAGTCGATGTTACGTATAAGACTCGGATTAATCCAGTAAAATGTCTAGACATTTTTAATATCAGATCTATATTTGTATCTATAAATGGTAAACTAAAAAATTTTTGTAGTAAAATAAAATTACAATCGTTACTACTAAATTTGAAACCCAGTGTTTTTCCAACTTTTTTTAGATACAGGTAGTTACCCACTTATCTATTTCTTCTACGTTATATATATGTATCTCACCTTATAAACAATCGGTACTCTTTCTTCCCGTAGTATCGGATCTCCCTGGAACTGTTGTTATACGATTCACTCTATTCAATCTGTCTTTTTTTGTTTACGACTATAGTGAATACAAATTAGATTTTGACTTGAGATAAATGTCATCTTGATCCACCAATGTTCTTCTACCCCTTTAACCCTCTGTCACCAGATTCCCATGTTTGTACGTAAGTCTTCTACTTACCCTGAAGGAACTGCCAGTCACCGATTCTGATGTCCGAAGGTTACGTCCCTCGTGTCTTACTCTAGGGGTACGGTGTTGATTTCTAGGACATACGACGTTACTTCTAGTTTCTAGGACACACGTAAATGACATGTCGTGTCCCTTGATACCAGTTTTAGAACATTCTTGGGATATTACCTTTTGCTAGACTTTTTATTTAAACCAAGTACATATTGACTTAGTGGAACGACTCGTAGACTTTGTGACATTCAGTTGATATGAAGTTATTTTAAATGCATAATACCTTAAATTTTTTTTTTAGGACACCCGTTGTTTATTCTTAATCGTGTCGTTTCATTTATTTATATAAAGTTTCAACTTATTCAAGACCTCTAGATTACATGTCGTAACCCTAATATGTTAGGATATAATACATGATTTTTCAACGATTTCTGATCTAAAATTTATAAGAATGGTGTGTGTGTACTTCTTCAATTAATACACTACACTACCTGCACAATCGATAACGACACCACCGTTAGTATAATGTTATATACACAGTTTAATTTTGTCACTTGTACAATTTACAGTTTCTGAAGGATTCTTCAGTTGAATGTATATTTTCACTAAATTGATTGAGTACAAATTTAGGTTATTTCTGACTATTTACTAGTCTTATCGAAACAAGTACTTCTTCATTAGTTTGAGGGTCCAGTTATTTGGTGTCACGTATTACTCACAGGAGATTTCGATGGTCTGAATTTGAGAGTCCATTACTCTAGTCAATTTTTTTGTTCCTTTGTTTTTGGTCATCAAGTCTTAAGGACGTCGTAGGTTTAACGGGAAACTGTAATGGTTTCTTTATATTTTACTCCTACTTTTCTTTAGACTTAGTTATAATCTCAGATCTATATTAGAGTTATGATCTTCGAAATTTCTGTACCATTTATACCCCTTACCTAACTCCTTTCCGGTAGACTCAGTAGCGGATTCTTCCTTTTTGGGTGGACCTCTTATTCCCCTTCCTCCGGAGAGGACCTGGGGTTATTTGACTAACTGATGGAGTACCGAATCACCTCCGTTCTTAGTACCTCGTCATTCCTTCTCCGTTTAAGATGAAATCCTTCTTGTGACCTACCAGTGTGTATCTCGTTGTTCGGTCCGAATTGAAGTCCCTCCTTTCGTAAGGTCCATTTTGTCTATTACTTCGGAGTCGACCGAAAATGACTCCTGTGGAACTGTTGATCTTTTACCTCTGTCAAAGGGGGGATTAAGTCTCGACGTCATTGATTGTAAGAAACTTAAAAACGATTTTGTTGAACGATGGACGAAAGAGATTGATACTTAGAAGGAATAGAGGTGTTCGTTTAAAGAAGAGATTGTACCATTTCGTTTGACGACGATTCAGTGAAGTCAGCACAGACTGAGACACACTGGGTATGTGCCGTCGGGTGGTCCGAGGGGGTAGGGACCCTAAGAGGTCCGTTCTTGTGACCCAACGGTAAAGGAAGAGGTTACGTACTTTCACTTTTCACTTTCACTTCAGTGAGTCAGTACAGACTGAGGATCGCTGGGGTTCCTGACGTCGGATGGTCCGAGGAGACAGGTACCCTAAAAGGTCCGTTCTCATGACCTCACCCCACGGTAACGGAAGAGGCTTTCGTTTAATCAACCAGTATTTCAAATGGAAATGGGTCTCAGTTTTTCTAAACTTTACCTTACTCCAAATTATGTTTTCCTACCTTAATTAGAATTGTTTATTATTTATGAAAAGTTATTTACTCGTTTTTCTTTTTGGGTAGTCTGTATTTGTGAATCTAGTTTGTCCTTCTGATACTGTTTAGACTTGTTTACAGAGGACAACTTGGTGTTCTTTTTCCTCTGTAATTTCATTTAGAGATCCAGTGTCAGTATTACATAAAATTAGAAAGACTTCACTTTTTAGAACCTAATTCTTCCTGACAACAGTAATTTTTTGATTATAAGGATTGACTTTTCTTTAAGGTTATCTCCGTCATTTGTTTAATCCACGTCGTCTTTGTTACGTCGATGCAAAACAAAACAAAACAAAAAAATTCTTCACGAAGATAAATTTCTTTATCAAAACTACTTGTCGAAGGTAGATCCCTAAGGAAATGAGAGTTCAAGATGTAAGATTTTAAAGACCATTAGGACATAGAAGATTCTGGGAAACAGTATCAAATAGTGGGAACAAAATGGATTTTGTGTAAAAATACATTGAAAGAGTCTATCCTACCTACCTTGTACTAAAAAAATTTAGAAACATATGGGTTCTGAAAAATAAAACGAGAATTGTGAGTTGACATCGAATCGACCTGTGTCTTGAGAATTGAACTTTTATTAGGAAGATACGGTCGTGGTAGAGGAGGGCAAAATGAAAAGAGGATCGTGAATACAGTATTAGTAGAGAGAAAATGTGTGTGTGTGTGTGTGTGTGTGTGTGTGTGCAACCAAAGAAGAATGAAATGATCTGACACTCAAGGTATACCCTTCTTACATAAAAGACGGACAAAACAAGTTGTCATAACGGATCTTATCACGGACAGGAAGTCATACGTAGAGTATCGGAACACATACAAAATGACGACTCAGGGAAATTAACCCTTCCTACTCATCCTCCGGACAATTACACCCACCCCGAACAAATGGATCGTCCAAAACGAAACCTTAATGGTCACATTAAAGGTTTTACTCTTCCTAAATGAGACCTCATGATTTAGAGAAGACCGGTAAAGGAAGTCATAAATTCTCTACACAAAAGACGGATCTTCACTTATCTATTCAGTGCCATCGGAACGAAATTCCGCATACCCTCTCCACACACACACCCCCTCACACTCTCCACACACACACACTCTCTCTCCCCACACACACTCTCTCTCTCTCCCCACACACACACACACACATCGTCTGTTCCCGTCACCGTAGTCCTCAACGGTCCCAAGGTGAGTTCGAAACCGAAGGAAAGGTCACATAAAATTAGAGCAATATAAACGGGTGTACTAAAAGTAAAAGGTTTTTGTCATACTTTAAGAAATTGAATGACCACTATTATAGGAAGACGGATGAGGAGAGACAACATTACGTAAAATAGAAAATAATAATAAAACTAGTCCTCCTTTCCCCCTTTTTACGTGGACAAATCAACGGTAGAACTAGGTATAAACCCCCCTGTTTATAAATACTGACAGAGTCTAGATATCGAGAGTCAAAACAAAGGAAAGTGGGGTTTAGTTTTACAAAACCGGTTGACGTAACCGTTTTTTCAAGCGAGTCAAAATTCATGTTTATTTTCTGTATATAAAGTAAAAATGGTTCTTGAAACAACTTACACAAGTGATTGACTTGTTTGAAAAACCGGTTGGGTTAAGTTTGAGATTATAGAGTTAGTGATTAATCGTAGAAGGTCGGTTGGTAAGTGAACTTATCGAGTCTTTAGAGAATCTTAAAATTATGACTACAGGGAGGTCCTATTTGAACTGATTTAGAAAAGGGAAGAAAATACCGTTCCTAAGTTTTATCAGAAGGACTCAGAATGGTGTGTGAAGGGAATGGTACTCTTTCCTCTTACGAACTAGGATAACCACCATAATACGGGATAACAGGGAAAGATAGTATGTGGTCTCGTCATCATAGAAAGTGATTAATACCGGACTAATCTGAATTGACTCGAAGGATTTTACTCTCTCTGACGAAATAATGGATTATTTATCCAATTCGGAGTTCAAAAGTGTTCTCAGGAATAGTATCCGTGATCGACTTCTTCCAGACCACTTGGAGTAATGAAACCCTTGTTACCTCATATAAAGTCTGTTCGAATCGTCGGACCGTCTCGTTTCTTTAATCCGTAGGAAGTTGTAAGTTATACAAAGGACTTACGGAAAACACACGATCCGTAGTAAGATCCATAATCCCTTATTTTCTTTTTACAGACGGGAGTATCTTTGAATATAAGGTGAGTTTATATGTGTTGTTTTATGTATCAAACGATTTACCAGCAACGACACCTTTTTTGTTTAGTCTCCTCCTTGTATTACTTGTAGTACCTCCTCGAAAACTTTAAAATCCACCTTCCTTCAGTGTTTCACTAGAAATGTCTACACATCCCTTTCTCGTGAGACCCGCTCTCTTGTCTTTCTCCGGTCCAAGAGTCTTTCCGTCACACGGACCCTGTGTCCTCCTTTATCGTTCCTTGGGTCACTCCGATCTGGACTCACTCAAATTTCTCCTCTTAATTACCCCCGATTTAGCACATCCTGGAAGACTCGATGACATTACTAACAGAAAATGATCGTCACTCCCAAGTCCCGTCTCGTCCCGGGGAGACCGACGACACACAACTTGGGCCTGACTTCTCGTAGTCCTTCATTCGTACCTCTGGTCCCTTTTCCGATATGAAAAAGTGTCGACTTGAGAGACTAGTTAAAGGAAAAGTAAGACCGGGAAGAGTGACGAAGTAGAGAACCGACAGGAATTGTTACTCTCAAATCTTTATTGTGTATCAATAACTGTCACAGATCTGAAATACAAACATAAAACAAGTCCTGTTGTCAAAACTCATGTATTGTATATTTAATAACTTATGTAAGTACACAGTAACAAAATTTGATAGACGTTCTGTTTATTGTGATCTTAAGTGATTGAACATTATAGGGACTTCTTCTCCATTATGTGTTCAGACTGAGTGGATATGAGTTACGATTATTTCTCTTACTTTCATCTCTCACCTTATCTTATCATTTACTAAAGACAGATGCACTATTAGACTAAGTCCTCTTTTGGAGGGTTTACAATAGAGAAACATGGGCACCAGTGTAGTCCATATATAAAACTCCAAGTCTTTCTATTCCCAATTAACGGATTACAGTGTGTCGATTATCACCCATTGGTCTTTAGTTCGAGTCCAGAGAGGTAGGGGTCTACGGTCAGACACTGAACGATATCTTGATCCTAAAAGTTTCTAATACTTCACGATCCGATCTCTTTTACCCGTAGACTAAGAACATCTCACCCTAACGTTTACTCCTTTACACGAATATTCACCCATTATAGAGGGTTTCATAAAGAATCTTTCACCTTTTTGTAGTCATAGATCTAACTTTAAGTAGATTTTCAATGGACACCTTAGTACTCGATACTTATTTCAGATTAATCTCTTTTACTTAATGGATCGTGAAAATTAAAAGAGAGAGACGTAGGATAAGAACAAGACCGATCTCTTTGATAGAGGATATAAAATTCAAGACCTTCACACACTTTCTTTCTCTTTACTCTTCTCCTTGTCCCTCTTACCGATATTTTCTACTTTCTTAGTCTTGGCTCCAAACTTGTATCTCGTTGTTTCACCCCTTCATTCTGCTTAAGTCATTTGTTATAACTGTTGAACGAGAAACATTCGGTCCGTCCGTCCGTCTTTATGTTTCGACTGTAAAGTCCTTAGTAGACGGATTTGTTTTTGAGTGTTGGTATGAAACAAAAACAGAAAATCAACGATTCAGTAGTGTGATTTAAGACGACTTTTGGTTCGTGTCGGTAGGGAGTCATAGAAGTCCCTTAACCAAGATCCTGGGGACGTCTACGAGTATATTTTATATATATTTCATTACGTCATAAAAGTATATAGACTACGTGTAGACGACATATGAAATTTAGAAGAGATCTAATGAATATTATGGATTATGTTACATTTATCAATGATCATACGTCATTTAAATTCAAAACGAAAGACCTTGAAAGACATTAAAAATTTTAAAAGTTTATAAAAACTAGACGTCAACTAACTTAGGTCCCTCCGTCTTGGGGACCTATACCTCCCGACGGACATAAATCAAGGTTCAGGATTATAAATTTCGATACTTTTAATGACGTAGGTAAACAACCTTTGAGGATGGAGAATACGTTTAACACTGGGATTTTTTGGAACGTGGAATAGTTGATATGACTTAAGTTTTAGTTACATGATCTTCTAAAAAATGTATGTACTTATATACGACTCAATTCTCTAACGTATAATACCGTACAGAATCTCCTTTTCTTCTCCTGTCGTTGTTTTTATTATTGTTAAGAGTCAATAATATCAAAAATCCGTATACTTCCTATACCGATCTTCCTTCTCATTCAGAATGGTCGATCAGTTTTAGAATGGTTAAACTAGTTTCCGTTTCTATGACTGTCGTGTCCTGAGGTCTTAAAGTATTTTTGTCACTTAATAAGAAAGTCCTTATAAAAATAAATAGAAGGTCAACTGATAGAAAGGGATTGAGAAATCGTGTACAGTATAGCTACACAAAATAGGTTGTCGTCTTACGAAGTTGACTTCTTACCACACGTTTTCCTTTACATCGGACCGACATTTTAAAGTCTTAGTAAGGAATCTGAAAGACTTTTTCAAGAAAGGATGGACTCCCCGTAACCATCGGTGATCCTTGCGTAAACAGGCAGGGCCTACCAGTATCAGTACGTACCGTCGACGGTGTATGTCTCGGTAGTTAAGATCGCGTCCTTACAAGCTTCTTTCCGTCGGCATCGAGAGTAGACCTTAGCTCGTCGAGGAGCTTCTTTGCATTCGTTAAGCGAGTCCCAATTAACGACTCCTTGTTCGTTTTACTTTCTCGTAATGTATATTTTAGGAATGTCACTCCGATTCCTCGAAGGGTTTCCATTATACTAGTAGAATAACCAACTGAATGGATTCTTTATGAGAGATTTGTACCTGTATTTTATCACACGATAAAGGTTGTATGTACGATTGTCTCTCCTCGTCACAATTTGTGCTGTACTGTCCTAAGAGTACTACGAGACAATTGAGTTCGATCACCCCTAGAAAATTTTTGGAGACTAAAAGATTGAAAACAATAAATTTCCAATTTGTATTACCGGTCTCATTATCCTTTTTTGTTAGATCTCTTATTTTAATGTACTTTGTGATATCTCTGAATCCTTAAATTATATAATTGTTTCGTTCGTAAAGTTGTATGTACGGAAAGTTTAGAATGGGTTTATCTAAAGGAAAGTAAACATTGGGACTGATGTGATGAAGGAGAAGAAAAAGGAAGGTACTTCGGGGAATATTTTATGACATTTCTTTTTGAGACTTTTGACTTTTCCATACCTTTTCACTCCTCACTGAGTCAGTCATATTAAGAAACATAGAAGATCAATCTTTGTTATTAAAATGAGAGTCGTGACACGAAAATCACAGGAATTGGTGGAATGGTAATCAAAGAGGAAAAAAACATTAAACCACCGATATGGATAAATCTACCAGTGAGTTTAACAAAAACGATTTCCATAGAATTTCATAATTCTTCCTTTATTATTTCATATAACACTCATCTGTCGTTTCTTTTGGTACTTCTATAGTCTCTCTATGTTTGAAAGTAACCAACACAAGTCGTTCCCTTTGTCTTATTACAGGACCGAATTGTCTCAGGTTTTCCTGAAATAGTACTAAATCAAGTAAATTATAAAAGTTAGTGTTCCCAAAAAATTGGGAACATATATTATTGAATTTATGTGTTACGACTATTAATATTTCTATAGATTAATAAAAATACGACAAATATAAAACGTGGATTTAATTCAAAATCTTAATGGGTGTGATCTCGAAGAAAATTTTTATTAATATTTTTCATTTTTGTTCTATGAATTTAAGTACCTATTTCTATATAAATTTGTAAGTTCAAAGATTATTCCAAATTTAATGGTTATAGTCTTACTTTTGAAGTTAAAAAAGACGTAATATACGTAAGACATCGTGGGGATCTTAAATCTTATATATATATTTTATAATTTTTTACGTTTTTTAGGAAAATTTGAGTCATATATGAATCTTAACTGTATAATCCTAGAATTATGTAATCAGACACATACAAATTTCACTTTAATGATCATAATTTTTTTTTATGTACCGTCCTGTTGATTTACCGGTCTGTTGATTTGTATTGATGACTTCTAAGGTAAATTTTCCTCCGGAGTCATTTTCCGTAATCTCTAACTTTTCCTTCTCCGTCTTAATAGCGATAAACATTTACTGTACTAAGACATATGTCTTTCTAGGATTTTTTGGGTGACCTTTTCATAATTTGATTTTTACTCTAGTATTTCCGAAGTCCCATGATCTAGTTGTACGTTTTTTAGGTAAAACAAAGAGGTATGATCCCTATTTATTAGTTTTTTACTTGGGTTCTTTCGTTAAGGTAAATATGATCGAAGTTTCTCTTATTTTATGAATCCTTATTTAAATTGTTTTCTTCACTTTTTTGTCATAGGACTTTTCATTTTTTGAAACAACTTTCTTTAATTTCTTCTGTTTATTCATCTTTTTATAGGTACGAGGACCAAACCCTCTGAATTATAACAATTCTACCGTTATGAGGGAGTTTACTAGATACCAAGTTGTATGAGGACAGTTGTAGGGTCGACCGAAAAAACATGTTCTCTATATATCGACCGGGATTTTAAGTATACCTTTACTTTCTCTAGCTCTAATCGGTTTTGTCAGAACTTTTTCTTCTTATTAAAACTTCAAATGATGTTTCGAAACCATTGTTTTCGAACACACCATTACTGTATTCCTATCTATGTATCTAATTACCTTGTCTTAACGCTCAGGTCTTTATTTAGGAATATGAATACCAGTTGACTAAAAACCTATTCCCTCGGTTCTGGAACAACTCTCGGTTGATACGGAACGTACTATGTTCCGTGAAAGTATGTACAACAAAGTAAATTACAGTGTAGAATTTTCCGTCTTTAATAAAATATTGTAAATTCTTGGTTAGTACATCTTAGGTATTTCTTTAAAAAAGGTATTTATCACGGGTCTGTTGATCTAAAGGTATACGATTTCTCACTTACAATCTGGAGAAGGAATGAAGTAGGGGAGTTTAATCAAAATCACCTAGGATCTGGATTTGAATTCTCGTGATACTTTGAGAATCTTCTTTTGTATCATTTAGAAGTACTGGAGTTCAATATGTTTGGGAAACATCTATACTATGGTTTTCGTACTCGTTACTTTCTTTTTTTGTCTATTTAATTTGAAGTAGTTTTGACTTTTGAAATACGAAACTAACACCAACAAGTCAGTGAGTCAGTTCAGACTGAGACGTTTGAGTACCTGACGTCGTGTGGTCCGAAGGGACAGGATGTGGTAGAGGGTCTCGAACGAATTTGAGTACAGGTAAATTGACCACTACGGTAGGTTGGTAGAGTAGAAGACAGCAGGGGAAGAGGAGGACAGAAGTTAGAAAGGGTCGTAGTCCCAGAAAAGATTACTCGACCGAGAAGTGTAGTCCACCGTTTTTATAACGTCGAAGTCGTAGTCAGGAAGGTTACTATAAATCCTGACTAAAGGAAAACCTAATTGACCAAACTAGAGGAACGTCACGTTCCCTGAGAGTTCCCAGAAGAGGTTGTGGTGTCAGGTTTTCGTAGTTAAGAAACCGAGAGTCGAAAGAAACTAGGTTGACAGTGTAGGTATGTACTGATTACCTTTTTGGTATCGAAACTGATCTGTCTGGAAATAGTCGTTTCATTACAGAGACGAAAAATTATACGACAGATCCAAACAGTATCGAATAGAAGGTTCCTCGCTCGAAGAAAATTAAAGTACAGACGTCAGTGATAGACATCACTAAAAACTTCGGGTTCTTTTATTTCAGACAGTGACAAAGGTAACGAAGGGGTAGATAAACGGTACTTCACTACCCTGGTCTACGGTACTAAAATACGAAACTATCTGTAGTAGTTTTTTCACGTTTCTACTGTGTTACACTCTTTTATCGTCGTTTAGTATTTAAATTATTGTGTGCATAGGTCTTGTATATTTTTTGAAGATGTTGAGTTATTAATTTTCTGTTTGCTGGTGTAAAAATTTACCTGTTTCCTGTTTATATGTATACTGGATTTTTTGTACTTTTCTACGAGTTGTAGTAATCGATTTTTTTTTATACACTTAGTTTTTTAGGTGTCACTCTATGGTGAAGTGTGATTGATATCTTACCGATAGTTCTTCTGTCTATTACTATTTACCGTCTATTTAATTATAATTAAATAATTAATATTAACCCTAGAAGTATGTGGTGTACACCCTTACATTTTATCACGTTGGTAAAACCTTTTATCAAACCGTCAAGGAGGTTTACAATTAGTGTCTGGGTCGTTAAGGTATTTTGATCCATCTACCGGTTCTCTTTACTTTTGTATTTGGGTGTGTTTTCGACCATCTACTTGTATGTGTCGTCGTAAATAAGTATTGATGGGGTTTCACTTTTCTTGGGTGTAAAGGTTATCCATATGGATATAGTCATTTAAGTCTTACTAGTTGATAATGGAAGGAAACAGAACGACATTGTGAATTTTAGGTAAGGGTATATACAAGGAGTCCAAAGACGGTTATATTTAAATCCTTTAATAAAACCATAAGTCTGAATTCTAACACCGTCTAGACTCAAATTAATACCTAGTGTTTCTTTACTCTCCACCACCCTGATCTAAATCTCCACTTGATCGTATCTGAATGTTTAGTTCTTAGAGGCCACTCCACCAATGTTCCAGAAGTCCGTTGGTTGTGTTCCTCTTTACTAACAAAAAGTCGTACCTCCATGTCGTTCTATACTCCCCAAGTCCCATTAGTCTAAATAACTTTAGCTGAGTTTATAAGAAGGTTAATATTCCCAGGCAAGAAAAGGTTAGTTATGACGTCGAGACTGTATTCTCCGGATCAACTCCGGTACTTGAGTTGAACGTAACTTAAAATCCACTGAAGTCCTAGTTTGAAACCTAAAACAAAAATCTTCAATGATAGGATGATGATATTATTAATTCTTTAAGAGAAAAAAATTTAATTTTTTAAATAAATTAATAAAAACAGACACGGCCAAGAAGTGACGATGAGTCCCGAAAGAGATCAACACCACTCGTCCCGATGGGAGATCAACGTCACGAGGTCGAAGAACGTCACCGAAGAGAAACACCTCGTGTCCGCCGTCTCACACACACGAAGGTGTCAACGTAGTCCACCCGAGTCGACAACGTCGAGGACCCGAGATTTCGTCCGAGTTATGAACACCGTGTGTCCGGATTCAACAAACCACCGTACACTCTGGGAAAGACCTGGTCCCTAGTTTGAGTTCAGGGGACGTGACCGTCCACCTCAGAAATGGTGAATCGGTGGTCTCTTCAGTTCCTTAAGAAAATTGATAGACCAAGAGATTGGTAAGTAATTTTGAGATTTGAACAATAAAGTAAAGAAAAAAATAACTTTATATTAATTGTGTTTTGTGACACATTTAAATTCCATATGTTACACAAGTAAACTATATAAACATATGACGTTATACTAATGGTGGATATGGTAGTCGATTGTGGAGATACTGACGTGTCTTAATAGTAAAGAAAAGGGCCCCACTCCAGTTAATTCTAGATCAGAGAGTCGTTGAAACTTGAAATATTCCATCATAAATACTGATATTGGTAATGCGACACGTAATCGAGAGGTCCTGAATAAATAGATGATCGAGGTTCAAACATTGGAATTTGTTGTATAGGGGTTAAGGGAGTGAGAGTCGGAGACCATTGGTGGTAATGTAAGAGATAAAAATGTTCAAGTCGTAAAAATATAAGGTATACATTGACTGTAGTATTTCATAAACAGACAATAAAGTAAATCGCATTACGGGAATTCCGGGTAGACGACGTTTACCGTCCTAAAGGAAGATATAGTACCGACTTATTATAAGGTCACACACATGTACATGTCATTATTTATACCTTCATGTATATAGAGAAGTTTGAATATAAAAGTAAAGGAAACCTATATATGGGTCTTTAACGAGGAAGTGTAGTATCAAGATGAAATAAAAAAATTCTTTATTTTTAGAGGCATAATGACAAGTGTCACCGACTTGGTTGGACAGAAGCGAAGTTGTTACGTGTTCACAAGGGACTATAGGTGTAGACTGGAGAACAGAACTACTGTCGGAAAGATTGTTCACACTCCACTATCGGGTGACATCAAAACTAAACACAAAGAGACGGGTAAAAAATTTTTAACCTAACAAAAAACCATAATTCAATATATTCAAGAAATCCATACAAACTATAATTGGGGAATGTGAGTCATATACTTGATGTTTATAAATGAGGGTAAGACGTCGAACGGAAAAGCAAAAATTTTAACAAAGGAAACGACACATCTTCGAAAAATCGAACTACGTCAGGGTGAACAAATAAAAACGAAAACAACGACAATGAAAACCACAGTCTCAGTAAAAAGATAAGAGGTGACATCAGTCTTATTTCGACACGTAAAGTGTCAGGAATGTCAGAAACAAAGATGGTGTCAAAAGGTAAAGTCGTCGATGAACCAAAAGGTTTCTTTTGGCAGAAGAGGTATATGAAATAAGGTATTATAACATCCTCCTGAATATTGTAACGATCATTCTCGAGTCTTCCTTCACTCCTCGTGTCTTTTGTCTGTGACGGAATCCCTTATGAGTCTAGTAGAACTTGTCCCACTACCATCTTTTGAAGACAATTCCTGTGACGGTTCTTGGGTAATAACCTTTGATTTCCTTTCCCCGGTAACAATCGCATCGTCGTCTTTCGAACCAACGTGACATAAGTACGTTATGTTTTGTACATTTGTCACTTGAATCTATAAATCGACTCCTCTAAAGGTTCCTTTCGTAATTTCTGTTCGGACGAAAGAATGACAAACTTTATTTTACATTCTCCTCTCACACCTTCTTAACGATTCGTTCTTCCTGGGTCCTAAACCATTAGACCCTTTAGGAGTCGGTCAGGTCTGACGTTTTTTACGATCTTCACTCTCTAAGTGACAGTCCTTACACATAAGACCTGTCTTTTGGTTCCAACATCAACATGACGAAAAACGATTAAGGAGACTTCCTACTTTTTCAGTCCCAGTCTCTGTATGGACTGCTACGATACGACGACAGAAACTTCTTCCCCGGTAATCGGTACCTTACGTCCACCGAATACTTTCAACTCCCCCGATCCTTTGTAAGAAGTGTCCCCTGAGGTCCTTCTTTTCTCAGGACGACTGTCGACCTAAAATCGGGTCAACTTACTAAAAGTCTGAAGACCTAGGTCTTATTATGCAATTATTTAAACATAAAACAAAAACTGGTGTGGCGTACCATCCACCCTAGAATTAAGGGACTGATCCCTAGTGTCTCAGGATTGGCGAAACCGTCCCTTAGGGGGTTTAAACATAGTAAAATTCGGTGATTCAGACATCATTAAACACTGTCTTCGGTATCCTTTTATTATGTCTAAAACCGTGAACCTTCATCTCACAACGACATTGTTTATAGATTTTTACACCTCCCTCGAAACCTTAACCCGTCACTCACTGTCGACCTTTTTAAGACTTCTCATACTATCTTTTGTTATTTTCTGTAATTAATTATATAAGTTCTTCAAGTGACTTGGGGGTTTATTCTACTTATGTTTCTTATATTGGACTCACATGGTACGTGTTTTACGATTTTCGGTTATCGTTTCTCTTTTCCCTGTACCATGGTAATTCCTTTTTATTTTGAATTCCGACTAAATATTTGTCTATACTATATACAGTCTTCTATATTACTACAGATGTTTACACGACCTTATTCCTACGTAAGAAGATCCTATTTTATTTATGTAGATGTTTGTTTTTCCGACTTCTTTTGTTAGAGACTACCTTCGTGTCTTGATGACCTTTCCTCCTAGTGATACTTTCATTTGTACCGACCGTCTGTTTTTACTTAGTCACTGTATGCCGTTTAGGTAGTTTGTTACTACGTCATGAAATCTGATTTGGAGGTTTCTTACACTTCTTCACCGATTCTGTCTGGAAATGTGACTAATCATACTATTGTTAAGAGTCCGTAAACATTGACTCGTTTAAGACAGGACTAAACACACATAAAGAATGACCTCATAAAGAGGAGAGAAAAAATGTTACAAAATTTTAAAACCGACGTGTCGAAAGTCCTAGAGTCAAGGGACTAGTCCCTAACTTGGGTCCGGTACCGTCATTTTTGTGATCTATCTTCAAAAGAGGGGAGAAAATATTTAATCTTATTCTCTCGACACTTACAATGTTAAGTGGTGTAAACGTATTTGTCAATATAAATACTATTCCTTTATTTTAAAATTACAATTGTTAAAAAAAATTGTAGTGACAAATTTATGAATACACTTCGAAAATTTGTACAGGGGTAGACAACCCTTACAATGTATAAAATTTAAATGTACTATATGGATTTTGTCCTTTTTATTCTTGACTTTCTTTTCGTTTTGTCTAATAGTATTATAAGTCCTATAACCGATAGAGTCACTTCTTCGTCGTCGCACCCTGTGTCTTTTCTTTGTACCATTTAACTCATTATGTCTACCCATCATTCAAAGGGTTAAACGTAAGTAGTTTTAAATGTATTATGAAATATATATGGGGACCACCGAGTCTACTATTTCGGAGACGGATGTTACGCCCTCTGGACCCAAGTTAGGGACCCAACCCTTCTAGAGGACCTCTTCCTCTACCGTTGGGTGAGGTCATAAGAACGGACCTTTTAGGGTACCTGTCTCCTTGGACCATCCGATGTCAGGTACCCCAGCGTCTCAGTCTGTGCTGACTCGCTAAAGGTAAGTGAAATATATATGGTTCCCACTGAATTATTTTTACGATTCTCCTGTCTCTATTACTTTGCTCTATCAAACTAAATGTTACGGATTACTTTATGAAGTTCCTCTCTAATCACCTTCCCTCATGGACAAAGTAAAGGACGAGGTACTAGTGACACCTGGACGACGTCCGGTCCTTATCCGGCACAACAGTCTATGGTTTGTCGTACATCCTGCAGACACCGTACATATGCTAACACTAGATTTCAGTGGTTTTACACAATATTTTTACCAGTAAAACATAAAATTTGTATCCTGTAAAATTTTTCATGAAAGATCAGAGTGACATAGAAGGATTTATTTTGTATACCGAATCTTATTAAAGGTTGTTAATCCAAAAACAAAGTAGAATAAAACAGTTCAAAGAAGTACAGAGAAAATTTTTGAAAACGCATATGATACTTTTGTATCATGTCCCTAGTTTCTTTTCCGTAGTGTTGGCCCAAGAATGAATTCCAATGAAAACGAACAAAAACCTGGTACGGTAAACCGAACGTCCTAGATCAAGGACCTCGTCCCCACCTTGGGTACTGGGGACGTCTCCTTCGTACCTCAGGATTGGTGATCTGACGGCCCCTTCAAGGGTCTCTGAGAATAGAATTGGTCATATAGGATTGACCTGTACTGTCACTTCTAAGGAGTGGTACCGAAAGAAAAAGGGTAAGGAGACTAGAACTTCTTGTGAAATTTATAGTAGAATAAGGTAAACATTTTAAGTCGGGGAAAAGTTTTATGTATGAAACACTATTAATCTCATGTATATTACATGTAATTTAATAATTCGTAGTGATAATATTTACTTAGTACGGTTAAATTCTTATTAACCGATAAAGAGGTTTCTTACAAGGGGACCTCCAATTCACATCTTACTTAGTTGTGAATTTCTTTTAACATAGAAAAGGATGATATTTTAATTTTAAGATAAAATAGTATTTTAGTTTAACGGTAATTTTTAATAGGGTGTTCAGTCCTGTGTCAATATTTTTGTTTAAGACACCCATTTAAAATTTGTAAAGTTTTATTCTTTAAATCCTTTGAGTACTGTTATAATGGTTTGTAGACTTTACTATTTCATAAGTATATCTATTAATAATTGTGTCTTTCGAATATGACATACACTTTTTCGTCTGATATTTATTCCATAATTATCATATGAATAAAAAATACTTCACTTAGTATTCTTTTTCAGAACTTCCTTTATATGGTTTTACAATTGTCGTTCAGTCAATTGAGACCCATCCTCCTACATCTAAAAGAAAAATTTAATGATAAAAAGTTAAGAAGGTTTGTACGTTAAATTTTTCACAAAATTCCCTGGTAGATTTCCCTCAAATGTTTCTTAAAGTTTTGGTCATAATAAAGTTCAATTTATTATATATTATGAATGTTCCTTACAGAGCTATTGGTAAAAGATTTCGTACTTTCATCAAGTATTTAACATCTCTCCCTTAAAATTTATAGAGGTTATTCGGTCACAGAACTTTATTCCATATGTGTTGGATTTCCAGTTAATTTTCTTTCATGTGAAATTTTTGGTCTTAAAGATAAAGATCAACTCATACAAAAAACTAAACGTAACCGTTTCGATTGGTACATGTACAGAGATTGAATTATTATATAATTTTTAAAGGTATGTTACTAAAGAAAGGTTTTGTACTTCCTTCTGTGATGGGGTTTCGGGAACTTTTGGTCTCTTACTGATGGTATAGTACAGGGTCAAAATTTTTAAAAGGTGAGAAGGGAAGTCGAAAAGGCAGTATTAAATAACTTCCCGAATACTTAACATAAGATCATATCGGGATCCGTAATTTCTCTACAGTCTTGTTATATAAATAGTGTAAAGACTGGGATTTAATGAGTTGCACGACGACGACGACGACGAAGTCAGCATAGGTTGAGACACGCTGGGGTGTCTACCGTCGGGTGGTTCGAGGGGACAGGGACCCTAAGAGGTCCGTTCTTGTGACCTCACCCAACGGTAAAGGAAGAGGTTGCGTACTTTCACTTTTCACTTTCACTTCAACGAGTCAGCACAGGCTGAGAATCGTTGGGGTACCTGACGTCGGATGGTCCGAGTAGACAGGCACTCTAAAAGATCCTTTCTCATGACCTCACCGAACGGTAACGGAAGAGGTTGAGTTACACTATTTAATACAAAAAAAGTGTATAAAATAGGAACACAAAAGAGTAAAGTACTTATTCTATGAAACCTCAATTACTGTCACTATAAAGTCCTTCTAATTAGACTGGGACAACACACCTGGGTATTCCTTCTTGGAACTCAGACCCACCATTTTACCTTCATAAAAAGGTACCAAGATCGTACTTCACCTGGTGGACCGGAACCCATTTCGTGTCCCTTTCACTTTGACTTCAGTGAGTCAGCACAGACTGAGAAACGCTGGGGTACCTGACATTGGATGGTCCGAGGAGACAGGCACCCTAAAAGGTCCGTTCTCATGACCTCACCCAACGGTAAAGGAAGAGGTCCCCTAGAAGGGTTGGGTCCCTAGCTTGGACTCAGAGGGTGTGATATCCGTCTACGAAAATGGTAGACTTGGTGGTCCTGTCCCTCCTGTCCACTTTTTCTACTTCGGATTCTTTGTGACCTGACCTACTTTGTGTTCGACCTTAGTTCTTACGGCCCTTTTTATTGTTATTGGAGTCTATGCGTCTACTGTGATGGGAATACCGTCTTTCATTTCTTCTTGATTTCTCGGAGAACTACTTCCACTTTCTCCTCTCACTTTTGCAACCGAATTTCGAGTTGTAAGTTTTTTGCTTCTAGTACCGTAGGCCAGGGTAGTGAAGTTGACCGTTTATCTACCCCTTTGTCACCTTTGTCACCGACTGAAATAAAAACCCCGAGGTTTTAGTGACGTCTACCACTAACGTCGGTACTTTAATTGTACTTTAATTTTCTGCGAATGAGGAACCTTCCTTTCAATACTGGTTGGATCTGTCGTATAATTTTTCGTCTCTGTAATGAAACAGTTGTTTCGAGACAGAGTAGTTCCGATACCAAAAAGGTCACCAGTACATACCTACACTCTCAACCTGACATTTCTTTCGACTCGTGGTTTCTAAACTACGAAAACTTGACACCACAACCTCTTCTGAGAACTCTCAGGGAACCTGACGTTCCTCTAGGTTGGTCAGATAGGATTTCCTCTAGTCAGGACCCACAAGTAACCTTCCTGACTACAACTTCGACTTTGAGGTTATAAAACCGGTGGACTAGGCTTCTCGACTGAGTAAACTTTTCTGGGACTACAATCCTTTCTGACTTCCGTCCTCCTCTTCCCCTGTTGTCCTACTCTACCAACCTACCGTAGTGACTGAGTTACCTGTACTCAAACCCACCTGAGGTCCTCAACCACTACCTGTCCCTCCGGACCGCACGACACCAAGTACCCCAGTGTTTCTCAACCTGTACTGACTCACTCACTTGACTTGACTTGACTTCAAAGTCAGGTTTCATGATCTAGTGGAAAGTACAGGAAAATTCTAAGTTATTTTTCACTTGGAAATAATGAAGAAATCATATTTACTTTGGGGTAATAATACCCGTTTATTTGATGAAAAGTATATATGTATTTGATATTCATGGAATATTATTATCTAATGCGAATATATATATACATACCGAAATATATATATCCAAAGGGAAAAGTTTAAAAGACGACTTTTGAAATAAAAACTTTTTTTTATTAAGTTACTTGTTACAACTTGAATATATATTTGGTTATAATATTAGAAATTTCAAACGAAAAATATTTCTAAGTTCCTGTTTAATTTCGTCATCTCTATACTTTGTTTGGACTGACTCCTAGGAAGGACTAAAGAGAGGGTAGAAAAGATGTTCAAGTTTTTAGACTTTTAAGGTCAATGAGTATAAAAGATAATTACTTAGTATTAGAAGATAATTTTAGTCTAGGACACTACGAAGAACAAGTTAGACATATACATCCCCCTTTTTTTGTTTGGTTAAATTGGAATGGAAAATATTTATAACAATATAGGTGTCGATTTACTCTTGTGAATTTTTACTTATTTTTTACCAGTTTTAATAAAAGATATTACCAATAAGAGTTTATATTTGTACAGAAGATCCGTAGTTTTCTGAATGACCACAAACCCTTGCGTACATTCTTAATTTCTAAAATTTTAAATTTTTTTTATTTTTTAAATTTTTTTTATAGGATGAAAATATTTATTTTTATAAAATAAAACTTTTCTGATGTGTTTAGATTTTAAATAGTAAAAGTAAAACCTTCAATTTCTCTAGTGTCCTATTGCCTTTGAATCTAGGAATATGACTGTAAACAATGATCCTATTGCAGAGTTTTCTTTACCTACCTAAAAAAGGGGATTTTTCGAACTTAAAACCTTTTTTTTTAAGTCTTTTTTTTAGGATACTAAATCATAAAAGTAACAAAAATTACTGACGTGTATGAAATAACAGAGTCAAATTGTATATATTATTTTTGTAGTCGTATCTTTTATTATATAACTGATACTTTGATTTCTTTACACAAGTAAATTTTCACTTACGTGAGTCAAGATCCTACTACTTAAAATTTCATTAAAAAAAATTAAGTTCCAAAAGGAAAAAAATGTAAAAATAAAATATAACCTTATATCAATTAAAAGTGACAACACAAAGTCTACATACCGTTTCACTAAGTCAATATGTATGTGTATATAGATAAGAAAAGTCCAAGAAAGGAGTATATCCAATAATATCTTAAAACTCAGCTCAAGGGACACGATATGAAATCCAGAAACAACAAACAAAATATATATCATCAGACATATACAATTAGGGTTTGGGGAGTAAATAAATTTCTTTAAAAAGAAAGTCCACAGTGTCGCTGAAAAGTCATTTTTGAAATTCTTTTAATAACATAATTTTTGGAACAAGACCCGTTTTTTATTATTTGAATCATGATTGATTATTATACAAAGTGGAATTGTATTAGTATAACTTTCAAACAGAAAATGTAAACCAACGAGAAGTAAGGCACGCCGACGAAAATCCACTAGTAGTGGAAGCGTTTCATTAAAAGCCGTCAGAGACGAGAGACAAAGGTGAAGAACAACTCGAAGCCATTCCAACCTACTACGAAAACTCTTTTACCATAACAGAAGCAGTGGAAAGTTTTGTATATAGTTCATTATTTGTTCTTATTTTGCACAGGTATGATATACTTGTTGAAATATTCTTTTCAAACATTTTTTTATAAGTCTATTTAACTTGGTATGACCGTAAGTTAGATTTGACTGTGTCAATTCAACATAGAACGCCCTGGTAAACCGTATCCATGGAACACGAGTCCGTTACAAATTGGACTATATCGATGAGTACCTACTTTCTCTACACACTTATAAGTGACATTTTTACTCTTTGACTTTTACAGTCAGGGAGAGTTATCCTTAAAAAATTTTTGGTTAAAGTACATTTGTTAAAGATTATGAACTTTAATAAACTCAAAACCTATACTTTTCAGATTTCAGTATTGATACCTACTCTAATTCCGTGTAGATTTTTAATTTTGTTACAGTACTTAATAAAGAGATGATTACAGCAATTATTACAAGAAAAGGGGTTTAACGTACCTTTACCCTACGTCGTATCCACCGATTATCGTAAGTAAGTATATTTTTTATAAGTATGAGTAAAATAAACATTATCTATTTGTCCTTTGAAAGGGGTTTGGGTAGTTGTCACTTTATTTATTTGACATCACATAAGTGTGTCAACTTGTGACGTCTCGTTTTTCTTATTTGATATTAGTATTCGTAGTTATATCAAAAATTTTTATGTTACAGTTTACTTCTTTCTGTCTATGTGTCCATATGAGACACTAAGAGAAATACTTTTCAATTTTTTGTATAGTTTTAACTATGTATCCTTATGACTCTGTCCTATTTGTAGAAACCCCCTCGTTAAAGACCTTTGTCCGTACCCTTCTTAAAGACTCCACGACCATTATAAAATAACTAGACCCACGACGAATATATACATATAATCTACATACTTTTAAATAGTTCGGTGTTTGAAGTCTGAATATATAAAAAGTTATACATCCCTAAAAAAAATTTATTTTCCAAAAAAAGTCACAAAAAGTCTCGTGAGTAAACTCAACTGAAAGTCTTTTTGATCCGAATAAATAAGTAAGTATAAATAACTACATGTCAACTAAAGGTTCCAAACAATTAAAGACGACATTTCGTGTCACTAACTATAAGTATATATATATATAAGAAAGAATTAAAAAATTTAATTTTTAAAAAAAACCGGGTCGTCGTGAGTCCTAAAATCAAGGAGGGTTTCCCTACCTTAGACGTCGGGGACGACACCTTCACGTCGCAGGACTTGGGGACCGGACGGTCCCTTCGGGACGTGAGAAAGTACCAGGAGAAAAGGTAATACCAAATGGTCTTCTGTGACTTATGGTAAGAGACGCGACATGTCGTCCTGGAACAAGTGGGTAAGATATCTCTTAGGAAACGTGTAGACGATTAGGGACGGAGGGTGAAGTAGAGATAGGGTTTGGGGAGGGAGAACCGTTGGTTTTCACACAAGAGATATGTACTGTTAGATCAAAATCTTGTAAGGATAGTGGAGTTTTCCCCAAAGGGTCCACCCCCATCCACCAATTTCTTGGGCGTACGGTTACGTCCTCTGTCTGCACCCAAGCCCTTCTAGGGAACCTCCTCCCGTACCGTTGGGTGAGATCATAAGAACGGACCTCTTAGGGTTCCTGTCTCTTCGGACCACCCGATGTCAGTCAGGTACCCCAGTGTTTCTCAACTGTACTGATTTCACTGAAGTTTTTTATAGGAGTACGGATAAATGTCAATTGGGAATAAGAATCCGTTGACGATAAGGTTAATAACAGTGATATTTAAACGTGAAAGATCTTAAAGTATATTTATCTTAGTTTGTCACATAATAGAAAAATCAAACCAAAAGAAGTGAATTTTATTACAAAATTTTAAATAGGTGTATCGTCGTATATAGTCTTCAAACAAGAAAAAAAGCAATTAATCTTAGGATGTGGTAAATAAGTCAATGTTCAACTACTTGTAAACCTAGTAAAGGTCAATTCGTGATAGTACTTATTTCTACAGTATTCGTCTGTGTTAGGACAGAAACTCACGAGAATAAAAAAGAGAACTCATTTAAGAATAGGAACAATCACGACCCATTATACCATTTAAATACAGAATAAAAAGACAAACACAAAACCAAAGAAATACCGACACGGTGTGTCGTACGTCATAGAATCAAAGGGTTAGTCCCTCGTTTGGACACTTGGTGACCTGGTGGTCCCTGCAGAGATACAGATTGAAAATTTCTTTGACAGTTTTACAAAAGACTTCTCCCAAATTGTAAAATATAAAGGTAGTCGTTACGTGTTCCAAGGTTAAAGAGACGTAAAAACGGTTGTGAACCATAACAGATAGAAAAACTAATACGGATAAGATCAAATGACCATAGAGTCATATTATAATTAAACGTAAAGGGATTACTGTAATTAGTAAAAAAGTACATAAATGATGGGTAAGAGATATAGGAAGTATAGGAAGTGGCTTTCAGAAAGTTGTCTATTATTTTTTAGAAAGCGAACACAAAATTAACTTAATCAACTAAGAATGATGACTCGATATTTTCAATATATAGTGTCTATATTCTGGAAATAGTCTACATATTGACGTTTAAAAAGAGGGTTAGACACCAAACAGAAAGTAAAACAATAACCATAGAAAACTTCACCTTTATTCAAAATTTTAGTCCATCATAGTCAGGAGGTTTAAACAACAAAAAGGTTTAACAAAACTGAAAATCCAGTAAACATAAAGGTACATTTAAAATTGTGGTTGAACAGTTGAAGATGAATTTTTTTTTTTTTTTCGGAACACCTTAAATTAGTCTTAAGCCTACTTAAATATCTAGTTAAACCTTCTTGTCGGGACAACTTTCATGACAAAAAAGGTTAGACAAACGATAACGTTGTAGAGAGTTAAATAAATCTGAAATTAAAAAGAGTTGTTAGAAAATATCAAAAGTCAAATATTTAGATAAAAACATAATTTAAATAAGATTGAAATAAGAAAAACTATGATAACATTCACCTTAACAAAAAACATTAAAATAAATAAAAACCGACACAACCAAGAAGCAACGATTCACGGAGACCAAAACCTCACACCCCCGATGAGAGAGATCAACGTCGTGTACTCGAAAAGTAACTTCACCGAAGAGAACGAAGTCATCGACACCACGTACCCGAATCGAAGGGACACCGTACACCTTAGGAGGACCTGACCTGGTCCGTAACTTGGACACATGGGGAGTTACCGGTCCCTTAAGGACACCACATCAACGTTTCTTAGACGGACCTTACGTCCTCTGGGTCCAAACTAGAGACCCAACCCTCCTAGGGGACCTCCTCTTTTACCGTTGGGTGAGGTCATAAGAACGGACCTTTTAAGGTACCTATCTCCTCGGACATCCCGATGTCAGGTACCCCAACGTTTCTCAACCTGTGTTGACTCGTGCGTGTGTGTGTGTGTGTGGGAGTGACCGTCCACCTCTGTGTGTGGGGGGGGTGTGTGTGTGTGTGTGGGAGTGAGCGTCCACCTAAGAACTGGTGACCTGGTTATCCCTTCAGGATCTTTCCAAAAGAATTAAAGTCAAATACTCCTAAGTAAAGACCATATATCTTTATGTCAACTAAAACATGTGACTAAAACAGAGAACACTGAGACACACACACACACACACACATAAGAAACCTTAAAAAATTGTTTACTAGACACTTATTCTTCTCAAAATAAATAAAGGGAAGTCCTAAAGGATTAGAAAAATAGAAAGATCTTTAAAAGGACCGATCTTGGAGGTCATGATACAACTTATCTTCACAAATTTCGTTTTTAGAAAGTAAATAAGAACTAGGATCACCCTTTCGTTGTTAGACAAAAGTCCTTCCTACTACAATTTAAACACAAAGAAAGTTTCTACGGGAATTAGTCTAACTGCTTGAAAGGATTATGATACACAAAAGTAGTACTTTCTCACAACCTAAAACAGTTTACAAAAAACACGTAGATAAATTAATAGTACACTAAAGGAGGGGGGAGAAATACCCCGTATAATGTAATTAATTAAAAGTTTACGATATGGTGGGGACGTAAGGACCATATTTATGGTTACAGTACTTATACTGTAAAATATACAACGTTCTAAGTCACACGATCATAAGACAATTCCTATAACCGTCACCACCAGAGATCAACAGAAAAGAACACTACGAAAACAGACGAATACCACAGTCTTATTAAGACCAAAATAAATATCTTACTCAACCCTTCAAACGGGAGGATAAAAGTCTTCATACACTTCCTAACCAGAAGGAACAACAACAAAAAATTAGAAAATTTTACATGTGGGGGTTTTGATAATATAACATGTGATGTCTTCCCACTTAAAATTTCATACACTTCTCTGACTATAAGTGGACATTGGGGACTTTTCCGGACAGATAAAGACCGAATGGAAATGAGAATTCTACGTCATGACGTCTCAAATGGTCCAATTAGGATAGTACCGTCTGAAAGTCGAGATTAGAAATAGAGGCATCAGGGTTCTTCGACAGGGTACTTCGATGGTTTTCCCTAACAAACAAGATAGTCATCACCGGGGAGACCTTCTTCGTTTGTGGAAAACCATCGGGGTTTGAGCTCTGAGTAAAGGATTCAGAGAGAAGAGGAGGTCCAGAATGTGACCTATAAGACTCCTCGGGTAATCAAGAAGTCACCGAAGTTCGCCTAACAACTACGATTATAATTATCAAACATTGAAAAGATCGATGGAAGTCCTCCATACAACGAGACTCAATGGATCAATTGATAATGATCTACGAACTCAGTAGTCACAAAATTTTAATATTTTGTTGATACTAAAATAGTGGTTGTTATAAGGAAAAAACTCCCATGCAAAGTCTTACTATATTGATTCAAAATTTTGTTGAACAAACACATTAATAATTTTACATACGTTTGGGAAGACTCGAATGTATTACGTTAAATTTAAAGTTACAATTATATTAAAGTGACAAATACTTCGGATTGGCATTGTATTCTGATACAATTAAATATGTCGTGTAAAAATGGGAAGTTTTATGAAAGTGGTAGATAATAAATATTAAACGATTATTGAGGAGATATTTCATCTACTTTGTAACATTAGAAACAAAATTTCTACCTATAGAATTGAGTAAATAAGTAAAATTTTTCGTTACAATTCTAACAAGAATTTCAATTTCTGTATACTGAAAACGTCAGAGTGGACTGAAAAGGGACACCGTCAGACATGGTCTGAGACCAAGTCTACGACTTAGTATAAAGTCATAAACTACAGGTGTCGAACATTTTATTTTGTCCATTTATACATATATACTGTTTACTCTGTTAAAAACAAAAATAGATTTATGTCAGTCTTTTACAAAAAAAAAAAAAATTGACATTCTAGGGTTGACCTTTTATGGGATTATAAGGTTAGAGAGATATTTGAATTATCCGAAATAGGATCTTTTGTAGAAACAGGGACACTTCCTTTATCGTATAAAACTTTCATTGGGACCCTAACCTCCATTTGTGGTAGCATTTTCGTCTTTACTTTTACTTGTAGTTTACTTGACCAATGACATTCATGATTTAATCACGTATTTTAATGATCATGATTTTATTAAAAGTATGTAAATGACTATAGAATACTACCTATTTTATGGTAATATAAAGGGAAATCTACATCTAGTAAATCGACTCTTTACTTATTGTCGTGACTTTACTTTTTTTTTAACAAATCTTATTTTTGATGATCTACTTCTTTTCCTATATCATAATTAGTAGATCAATATTATGTCTTGATCTTTTGATCCTCATGAAATAATTTTATTGGATATAAAACTTTGGTATTTGTAGACCCTTTGAATGGACAATGTATTTAACGATAGTCTTAAAGATTTGACGACTATTTTTAGACCACTTAACCCACATGACGAGTTTCTAAACACATTTTACTGTCCACCAAATCATTCTTTAAGTCGTCATAGTCCTTTAAGATATCCACTAGCCAATCAACCTCTCGGTCGTCTGTGACCAGGTACTGACCAACTTAAGTCCGAACCATTTGGTGGAATTTTTAACTTTCTCTTCTTTCTCTATAATACATACGTACATAGACAAATAACAGATACAAACCCATGAATATTTCAAGAAGAAATTTCTTTCGTTTTCACTTCAGCGAGTCAGTACAGGCTGAGAAACGCTGGGGCACCTGACATCGGGTCGTCCGATGAGGTAGGTACCCTAAAAGGTCCGTTCTTATGACCTCACCCAACGGTAAAGGAAGAGGTCCCCTAGAAGGGGTAGGTCCCTAGTTTGAGTCTAGAGGGTGTAACGTCCGTCTACCAAAGAAAAAATTTCTTACGTTTCGTAAATGTTAATTTACTATTTTGATGTAAAGATGTACCTCGATAGTAGTTCTGTAAGATGCTTAAGTCCGTCTTATATCTGATATAATAGTAGTTACTGGCACCTTATTTGTGGGACACCGTCCTACTGTGTATTATCATTTATGGTTCTCATGCTCCTTTTACATGTATTATTACTATTATTGCACACATGTGCTATTACACACCGTGTCTAAAAGGATTAGGTATAATTAGAAGTAGAAAGTGTGAAACACAGGGATGGTCGGACTAATAGGCAAAATGATAGAAATGACATAAAAAAGTTATGTTATTTTAAGTAAAAATAAAACCTTTGTCTCAAGAATCATCGTGACTCGTTCGACTCGTACTATTTTAATATACTCGTATACTATTTTAATATACTTGTTTTGTCGTCTAGGGAATTTATTTTAGATGTAGAAAGGTCGAGTAAGTAAGTAAATTGTTCATAAACTCTCGGATAATATACGACCTTTTACACGACCCAAAGTGTTGCCTCTTTTTGTACGGTAGGGATGTCACAAGTTGTTTGGATTTTTTCCGATCACCTTTTATGTTTGTTCACGATTCACTCACGATTTTATTCTCCCTTTTTCACGAAGTCTTTATGTAGGGATTAGGACAATTAAATAAGTTCTCGGAAACGATCCATGGAACTTGATTCCCACGTAGATCTCTCCACATCCATCTAAATTTTGAAATAAAGTTTTTTTTCTAAGTTCATTTCACTCTTAGTCTCTCCTTTCGTTTATTGTCAATAATTCCATGGTACCATAAAAGTCTGTATCAATGTCTACATACACTACCAATTAAAACACACAGTTGAACCGACCCGATAGTACGGGTCAACAAACCAATTTTAGATCAGATCTACAATTACACTTCCATAAAAAGTCTACGCTAATTGTAGATTTAGTGATCTGACTTATTTCGTCTAATGGGTAACGATACACCCAACCGGAGTAAGTTAAACAACTTCCGGAATTCTCTTTTTTGACTCGGGGAGGTCTCTCCTTCCTTAAAAAGAAGGTCTAACGGAAGTCTCAGTTCTCACGTTATGACTGAGGACGATGCTAAAGGTCCAACCGTCGGACGGGATTAGTAAAGCCTGGACCGTTAGACCGTTCGGTTAGGGGTAGCTAGTCAGTTAGTGACAGGGGGAGAGGTCATATATACATACCCATATATGTGCATATGTTTGTAGGACAATCAAGACAAAAAGACCTTTTGGGACTGTTTATGTTACACACAAGAAAATAAATTAGAAGTATTATTAGGACACTTAATTTGTCGTAAAAGTAAAGTGTATACGTCCCGACGGTGACGACAAGATAGTTTAACTGGACAAATCTCCGAGGATATTAAAGTATAGTACAATCCCGACTTTTTTTCTAAAAGTATTTAGTAGACCAGTTTGTGAATTTACAAAGTCTTCTTCTTTGACTCCTGATCTCTCCCCTTGATAGAACGGACAGTTTTATTACAATCAATAATTGACCTCTGATTTCAAGGTTAAAAGTCGTAAGAAAAGAAATTAATATGACGACGACGACGACGATTCAGCGAAGTCAGCACAGGTTGAGACACGTTGGGGTATCTGTCGTCAGGTGCTCCGAGGCGGCAGGGACCCTAAGAGGATCACTCACAGGTTTTGAGACTGTTTGTCCGACTCTTCTTATTTCCTATTTGATTAAAATCCCATCTTTAAACTATATTACATCTTTTCGAAAACTCCTCTCCTGTTTTACCATGGCTTTGTGGAATCGTTGGAGATTCTTTATGAAAGATGTTATGTCTAAATGGTAACAATAAGATTTGGAAAACTTGACACTTTATATTGTATGTCTTTTCAATATTGTCCTTACGCGTGGTGAGTCCGATTTTATATTTTGTACCGGTCTCTAGTCTTTAGGTACAGGTCATAGATTAAGAGTCAGGAAAGTAATTTCCTTTCGTAATGAAACTACTATCCCATGACAAAAAGAACAGACAGAAATATAAACATGGTGTATACATAGAGAAATTGTTAAATCTAATCAAACCGTGAAAGAAACTTGAAACATTTACCTTAGTCCGTCATATTTACGAAAATACGGAACGAATGAAATGAGTTGTAAAAATTTTCTATAAAGTGTACAAGTGAGTAAAACTTACTGTATATTTTAACATACCTACTTATATCGTGTTAAAATAAAGAGATAAGTTCATGACTTGACGGTTTAACAGAAGGTTTCATTGACATCGTAAAATGAAAGGGTAGTCACTATATACTCACAAGGATGAAAACTTGTAAAAAGGTTAAGAACAATATGACGGAACTCTTAATATCTGTGGTATCACCCACACTTCAGTACCAAGTAACGCCAAAACTAAACGTAAAGGGATTACTGATTATTACGACTCATAGAAAAGTACCCATTCCCGGTTACCATATTGAGGAGACCTCTTTGTAGATAAGTTTAGAAAGTGGTTAAAAAATCACTCTAGTAAACACAAAAATAATGACTCAATATTCTACAGAAGACATTCTGAGACCGGTGGACTAAGCTTCTTGACTGAGTGACCTTTTCTGGGACTACGACTCTTTCTAGTTTCCTCCCTCCTCTTCCCCTGCTGTCTCCTACTCTACCAATCTACCGTAGTGGCTGAGTTACCTGTACTCAAACTCGTTCGAGACTCTCAACCACTACCTGTCCCTTCGGAACGTACGACGTCGGTTACCCCAACGTTTCTCAGTCTGTACGGACTCGCTGACTTGACTTGACTTCTGTAGAAACAGATAACACTTATGTGTTCAAGTAACAGTTTAATATTAAACGTTTATAAAAGAGGGTAGAATACCTAACAGAAGAGTGAAAGAAATCCACAAAAAACTTCACGTTTACAAAAAGTAAAATTACTTAAGGATAATAGTTAAAGGTAAGTACATGACATGAAGACCGCAGTATAGATTCTTATAGGTTTCAGTGTTTCTAAAAGAGAATACAAAAGAAGATGTTCAAAATACCAAAGTATGAGTCTAAACTCAAATACTCGTAAAATCCAATTAAAAACTCATACTACTGTCCATACCAAGTTTAAGTGAAAAAGTATACGCATAGATAGGTCCACAAGGTCGTAGTAAATAATTTTTGTGATAAGGAAGGGGTAACCTAATGGCACCGTGCGACCGACTTTTAGTCAACTGGTACACTGCCAAATAAAGACCTGAGAGTTAAGATAAGGTGACTAAACCTTATAGGAATACGGTCATAGTGACAGTTAGTCACAGAACTATTGGTGTCGAACCATCGTTCAAATTTAAATGTTCACACTTACTTAGAGATCTAAAAAAAAAAGAAAAAATGATTTCTAACAAAACCGATGAGACCCATGGAACTTAAGACTGTACTTAAAATCCTAGTCGAACAGTTTAAAGACGTTTCTTCGGTCGTGTCTAAAACAATTCTTGGTAAACTCCTGATGACAGGAGAATTGTGGTGGTTCAGAAGACTAGGTACTTATACCCTATAGAAAGGTAAATAGACCCAGAAGGACCCTTAAGGGACTGTCCTGAGGTGTGAAGGTGACGACCCCCCGTGTCCAAGTTCAGAGACCTACTCCTTGATTCTAGGGTGTACGACACGTCATGGTTTGTTGTTTTAGTATAAACCCAGAAATTAAGGTTGTTACAAAGTATCAAAAGTCACATGTTCAGAACTTGATAAAACGATTTAAATAGGGTTTCGTAAAATAAGAGAAACTACGATTGAAATTTACCTTAAGAATTAAAGTCCAAACGTGACAAGTAACGATCATATATCTTTACATTGACTAAAAACGTATGTCTAAAATATAGGACGGTGTGACTAATTAAACAGATAAACAACATTATCCAAAATTCCTTAAAGAATCCTAAATATTTATATACTACTGCAACAGACGTTTATCAAAATGTAGAAGGAAAGTAACAAAAATAGATTTGAAGAGTCTCATCTTGGAGATTGGGTTATAACTCATCTTCACTGATAGAATATTAATAAATTTAATAAAATATTAAAATAGTATATTAAAGATTAAGAAATATAAGAAAGGAACCACTCTATAACAACAGTATGAGAAGAATGAAATCTATACCAAAGGACTTCAAGAAATTTCTATATTACCATCGTTTAAATTTCGGTAACGATTTACGTTTCAGGTTCGAGTGAGTGCCTTTAAGACAACCGACAAAAAGTAGGACAAAGAAACGTACGAAGTATTTAAAAAAAATTTAACTTTTGACCTGTAAATCTATGATATGACATTGTTAAGATCATAGTCTAGAGAGGGTGGGAGTGCCAAATACACCGAATAAAACACAAACAAGTAAAATAAAGACTGATAAGTAACTCACTAGAGGACTTGAGTATTACATCCAAAAAAAAGTGACTCCACACATCGGTGACTCATGAGACTACGGAAAAAAGGGGAAAGGAGAAACTAAATACGAACTGAAGAATCTTCAGTGGGCACCCAGTCATACTAAATCAACTCTGTCTTTTTAAAGAAAATTACAGAACGGATACACAGCAGTAAACAACTACCCTTATACAAACTTTTCAATGTTGAAGTTTAAAGGTCCGTCAAATGTTTTGTCGAAATCGAAAATGAAGGACGAACACGTCGTGAAGTTCCAGTCGATGTTCACCTCGTCGGTCCCGGAAGAGGAAAGTGTTTAGAAAGGATTCGTACACGTGTCGGGACTTTTACACGAGTCGGATCGTCTAGAAGTCCGTATACGGTCTCGAAAAGTGAAAGCACACCAGTAGATCACAGGTCCTAAAGGAAAATTTAAAGGTTAGTCAAGAACAAACGGAATCAACTTTAGTGTCGAAATGGGTGAGTTTTACAACGACCGTCACCCACCACCCACAAAAAACAACGACAATAAAAAAACCTCTCGACTCGAGAGTCAGTTTACTTAATAGGTGTTGTTGGACCCTTGTTTCTACAAAAGGTCACTCAAACCTGTTTTGTAAATGACATGAGAGTCCAACAACAACGAAAATTACGTCAAAAATTTCTCCAGTCTGAGATTACTGACGTTTCGCTCACCGAAAATCGACATCATGGTGACTCGACCCCTCTCTCCCAAACCCTTGACGAAAGTTAATTTAACAGTATCTTGGGTTTCGGAGTGGTTCCAAGTCATCAATCAAAGAGAACATGTCTACTAAAGATCACACAAGAGACCGAAGACAATTGAATGTTTTAAGACTTTGTCAAATCAAAAAACGAGGATAAAAACAGGGACCACCGAGTCTACCATTTCTTAGACAGACGTTACGTCCACTGGGTCCAAACTAGGGACCGAGCCCTTCTAGGGGACCTCCTCCCGTACCATTGGGTGAGGTCATAAGAACGAACCTGTTAAGGTACCTGTCTCCTCGGACCACCCGATGTCAGGTACCCCATCGTTTCTCGACCTGTGTTGACTCATTGTGAAAAAAATAAACTGACACTGTGACCTATAATGTTACATGTAGAAACTTCATAATCAAAGAAAATTTTGTCTTGAAAAATCATGAAAAGTTAGTGACGATCATGTAGGTTACATGAGGAAAGGGGTGGGAAATACGGTGACAAAGGTATATGAAGAAATATGTAATACATTTGACGTCCCTCAGTAACAAAAGTACGTGGGTGTATAAATCCGAATGGTCACGAAAAGTAAGCAAGGACGTCTAGGTACGAAGTTAAACCTAGTGAAAGGAGGATAGATTTCTTAAAAGAAACGATTTAGAGTCATCACGCGTAGATGTTCGTTATGTAAAATGGAAAAAAAAACATATTTTTTGTGAACAATAAAGTGGAATTTAAAATTTCCTATAGAAGTGACCTATTTCTTAAAGTCCAACCGTTAAAAACAAAACCGTTATGAAATTTATACGGTAAAGTAGTAGAAACCACTGATATCAATTATTATGACATAACACATAAACTTTCAATTCTCTTATCTAGAACTTTCAAGAGTAGTGTTCTTTTTTTGAACATTGATACCACTGTCTACAATTGATCTGAGTAATACCACTAGTAAAATATCATATATGTTTGTAGTTTAGTAAAACAACATGTGGATTTTGATTGTTATACAGCTAATTGTCGGGGGTGGGGGTGGGGTTCTAAGATAATTCCCACCGAATAATCCGATATAGAAGGGACTACCGAGTTTACCATTTCGCAGACGGATGTTGCGCCCTCTGGACCCAAACTAAGGACCCAGTCCTTCTAGGAGACCTCTTCCTTTGTCGTTGGGTGAGGTCATAAGAACGGATCTTTTAGGGTACCTACCTCCTCGGACCAATGTCAGGTACACGAGCGTTTCTCAACCTGTGCTGATTCGCTGAAACGAAAGTGAAACGAAGTGAGACGAAATAATCCTATATCCTATGTCAGTCCTAAAAAGGACGAGAGTATAATTCTAAAAAAAAAGGAGGAGATGTTAGTGGTACGATGTTTTCTTGCGGGAAATGACTCCCAAAAGGAAACGAGAAACAGATGTTGATAAGTCCAATTTATCAAGATATAAAATAGGGACTTAGGAGTCACGGATTGTTTCAAGGACTATGTATCATATACAAGTTTTTAATTGTTTGTTTACTCGTTTAACAGTTGATTGTCGGTTGGGTTTGACGAATCAAAATACAATTGAAGTCAAGTAAAGTTAAGTCAAGTCAGCGAGTCAGCACAGGCTGAGACGCTGGGGTATTTGACGTCGTGTGGTGTGAAAGGACAGGAAGTGATAGAGGGTCTCAAACGAGTTCGAGTACATGTAACTCAGTCACTACGGTAGGTTGGTAGAGTAGATACTTATCCATTACTTTTGGGACAAGAGTCGATTCTTATCAAAGATAAGTATAAACTCTTTTATATAGGAGTCGATAATTATCCATTACTTTTCAAACGTGATGGTATATCAAACTCTGGAGGGTATAAATTCAGTGTTTCTTACTAAAGAATGGTCGAGAAGAATCTGGATGTACCACTCAATTGCTATGTCTACTACTGGAAACGAAGCCCTGACAGTCATCTAAACTTGATATTCCGGGTAAATCTATCGTAGGAACTGATTTTCCCTTTCTATTGTCCAATTCTAAAAAATTTTGTACTTTTTAACTAAAAAAAGAATACCAGAAGTTAAGTAATCGTTTATAGACGAATATGTAGGTCTCATTTCGTCCGTGGTTGTTTAAAAAAGACATTTCTTGGTTCATCATTGATGAAACCTGAAACGTTCGGTATTCCAGAGACGTTAATGAGTTAAGACGATGACGCCATATTTTTGTCGGTATTGGTTACTATTTGTTTACTCATTTTAGTACAAAAAGTTATATTAAAATAACTGTTTTTTTTTGTCCATACCAGGAGTAATCTAGGTGTCCGACATTAAACGACTTGGGACCGTTCTTCGTCCAATAGTCATAGTGACCTCCCGAGAAACATTGTGTCTGACGATGAGGGTGGTGGTTCTAAAGACTAAGTTATCGAGACCCCTTTCCAGTGTCTAACCGTACAGACTGTTCACGAATCCACCAGGTCCCTGGAGTGACTGTTAATGACTGGATTTTGTATGTCAAAAAGTGATAGAAGGTAAGGGGAAGACGTGTCTATTAACTAATGGGCAATTGTGTCAGTATAGGATATTGACTTTATAAATAACATCCAAAATCCCAGGAATACTTCTTTAATTTATATCCACTCGTTAGTATCATGTGATTAACTATATATTTTACGTAAAATTCTAATGTATAAAATTTCGGGAACCGGCTCCCGGTATGTATATCCTGAAGGAAAGAATCTATAAGTGATCGGAAAAAAGAAGACAATCAGCTGGGACTACACCCGTGAAACGGTGTCCTAATTCTTGTTTAGAGCACAGAAATAAAAAGTGAGTTGCAAAACAATCATATCCGACTCAAGAGTCATTCGAAGGGGGAGGGAGGTTGAGGTAAAAAACACATGAGGGTATGGGGGAATGAGTTCCTTCTAGATAAAAAGACACTGGAATCTCCAAAAACAGGTACAGACAATATATATAGGTACGGTATAATGTCAAAGTCACAAGTGTCTACGAATACGGAGTGATTGCACTTAAGGAAAGTCTCCGGTATTCTATGTGGAGAAGTAAGTCAATACCCATGTCGTGTCAGTCACGGACCATTTCCACAAGTCCTCTGTAATGACCTAATTTACTTACTAGGACAGAAATCCAACGATAAGAGTGAAAAGTTCTCTTGTCTAGAAAAGAGAGAGGTCAAGACTCACTTATCTGAGAAAGCGAGTGAGGACGAAACTCCAAAAGAAACCCGGAAAAAGAGCTTTAGATCAAACAGAATATTAGAATACTCTCTTTTTTTAAGACCTATTGTTTGTCTTCCGAACATTTTTGTCAACCGTTGGTTAAATAGTTGTCTTTTTAAAAGTACTTATTTTTAATATTTTTATTATCGTGATAAAACTTATAATACATAGTAGGTAATAAAATCCATTAAACGTATGAAGGTAGAGAAAATCAGTAGACTTGTTGAAACAATAATCTATTCTTTTGACTCCGAAACTCTCCGAATCATAACACAATTCGATTTTAAGTGTCACCGTCTCTATTTTAAGTTGAAGTTTAAAGAGACTGAGATTTTAAAAAGACTGAGACTTCACATACGAGAAAGGTGTTCTGTTAAGACTACAATAGAAACACACAAAGAGGTAGACATTTTAATCTCCACATCTTATTTCTTGAAAAGATTCTATTGTAGATCGGAGATCTAAGACATTAAAAAAACGAGTTCGATTATCATTATTATTAAACAAGTGTTACAAATTTTTTCTCCGTCATACAAGTATTATTGTGAGTTATTTGAGTAGAGGGATGGTCACACGTTAGTAAGAAACATAAACTTATAAGTAACGGAAGTTTTCCTCACCCTCTCTACCCCTTTCTTCTCATCGTTACGGTGGGTCCCGTTATAAGTTTATCTTGTTAGACACATGAGATGGTTGTGGATGAAGGAATAATTATAAGTTTTGTTTCTGTCCAAAAAGAGGAAGTCTCTTCTCGGGACTTCGTGTGAGGGATCAGAAGATAGACTTGCCCCCGCTCCTCCCCCACAGAAGATCATTAATTTTACCAATCAACAAATCTTAACTCTTCATATCCAGTTTAATGTCCAAAAGTCGAGTCAAGGTCTTAGTAGGGTAATTAAGAAACGGATCTTGGTCTATTTATAAATGGCATTACTCTATATATTTTGTTATGACTTGTTTTATTTCCCGTTTTATCCGATCCTCAGGGTCACTAATAGTTATCAACCGTTCTTCTACTAATTTCAGTCTTAATGTAACGTTCTCTACAGTTTACAATACCAGTATCTCAATTCGGTATATAATTGTCGACTAAAGATTCTGTTAGTTACGTTTAATGGAACTGTTCCAAATATAGTCAAGTACATAATAATAAAAAATTCATCGACATTTTTGAACAACCGATATGTTACAGGTCTAAAACGTCTCAGTAATAGAATTCTTGACTCACCCTACTGTGGTCAATCGACAGAACTTAGAGACGTCAAGTTTATCCCAGGTCCGAAATCATATTAAGCGATTATTTAATACTCTGTGTATTAACTCTTCGACCAAGGGTTCATGTAATAAATCCCCTGTATAATAACGGTCCGTTGCAATAATCCAAATTAATTTCTCGTGAAAGGCACTACTTGCTACTTAGTCTTATCCAATTTCCGTTCGGAGAAACCACCACATCATGGATGTCGACTATCGGGAGTTTCAAAACCATGCCCTAAACGGACACAAAGGGTCCCTTTTAGACAAGTTTCCTTTACTCGACACTCGAGACTTAAACATGGCAGACAGGTGTCCCTCCCAGACCCAGGGTCGTTAGGTACGTGTCGTCAAGTCGGTTCGAAAGTTAAGATTGCGATACGCAATCTATGATTGTCGTACGACACGGACCTATTAAGTTGACAGTCGATTGGGGGGTTTTGTATTTAAGTTGGAACGACCTTAAAGGACTGGTCGTTTTGAAGTAGGATCCAGACTTTGACTTCGTCTTTTGTCATAGGTCACAGTACACCTATCGTATGAGGACGTCCTATGAACAATACGTCGACAAGTAGAAGTTTCTGGACAAAATTACATTAGGGTTTGAGAAGTGTCATTCAGGTCGTCCAGAGTCTTCCCAGCATTACAGATTTTGTCCATCCTTTACTTTTAACGGTACTTTCTCGTTTCTTTTGTACAATTCCTCTGAGTCTCCGTTTTGTCTAATGATAAGGAATCTCTTGTTTCCTCCCCACAGTCCCACAATGAGAAATCGGCACTGTAGACTCGGGTCAGAAATTCCTGTATGTCTTCATTCCCACTCTCCAGATAAGATCCATCTTCCCGTGTGTACACGTGTTCGTCTCCCTTATAGTTTGTCAAATTGAACGGACCTCAAAGTCTATTTACTTTCACTATGACCTCAATAAGATCACAATTTTTCATTACCGGAAGAATTAATTGTAGAGTTCAGGAGAGTCTCTACTTGTCACGATTCTCATCCATTGTGTCGTCGACAAGTTGATCTTGATAGAGAAGAATACACAAAGGATCATTATGGATAGTGTTTCAAATATTATGAAGTAAAAACAAAGAGGTCCGTTTCGTAATTTTTTTTTCCTTTTTAATTCAGGATAGAATGTGAAATGTGTTTGTTCCGTCGATTTTTCATATTAAGTCGAATTAAAAGATTCCCTCACTTTGATTTTTTCAAAATACTCTTCTGAAGTTCCTTCAAAGGAGAAGTTCCTTCACAGAAGAAATTCCTTTTTAAATTGTGTTGAATACGCGGACAATAAAAGTACATCTCTCGAGGGGTTTGGTAAAAAGATGAGGAGAAACGCTCTAACGAGTACATAGAGACAAATTAAAAAGATTCATTCCCACATCGAAACAGTGCTCCCTAATTGTCTTAAAGTTTAGAGTCCGATCCTTAACCCCGTCATAAGGTGTCCGTGCTATTTCCAAGTATTTGAATTACTAATCTTTTTTGTTATATTAGTTTTAAAACAAATTCCTGTTAAAGACCACCTTCCATCTTCTACCTAACCCATCACTTCTTATAATCTTTACCCTTCCTATTAAGTTGTCGGGTGTATTCGTTATTACTTTCGTACTTTATTACATCCGTTTCACTATTTCCTTTTTCCCTTATCTCTCCATTTCTCGAAACCTCTAATCTGCACTGTCGACAATAGATGTCTCATTCCGTTGTCCTACATTTCTGTTGTGGTTCCAAAAGATCCATTTAGTCAAAACATTCGTTGGTGTTTTAATCTCCTAATGTCGGTCGTGACACGGTCCTTTACTGTCTTATTATCATTGTCTCCCTTTTCGTCGACCTCTCTACTCTTTAATCCAAAGTCTGTATCAAAGTCCCTCGTTCTCCAAGTTACAAATGTAGTACAACTTTAGTACCCGTCCCAGTAAATTTTAGTATCTCTTCGAATACTAGTCTTAGATGTCGATGTAAGTATAGTTTTGATCCTTTACATGAGAGGCAAGACCTCATGAGATTATTTAAACTTTGCTTACGGAGTACTCAAGTCAGTGTTCGGACAATCAAGACACGAAGATTTTGGACTTCCAAAGGTTTGTTTTACAGTGGTATGTAATTTCTAGATATCGATACGACGGATTATGCCAACGGTGAATCCAGACATACTATCGACTCATACCGAGAAACATAAAATTGATTAATTTTAGTTTAGTTGAAATTGAAGGAATCAGTACTATCTGTGTAAAGTGCACTCGTTATCTGTGTACATGGATCGCTGTTGGTTTGACCTGCGTGTCGATATTGTGTAGGGGTAGCACTGTCTGTAAAGATGACCTGTCGTGACTAGGTCTCTGAACTTAAAGTTTTCCTTCTCCGAACATTTACGAAGTGTATAAGGGGAAATGGGATACAAGTTTCATGTGAATCTTTAAGTAATGTTTCGTCGAAGTCGAGGACGTGTGATCTTTTTAAGGAAGATTGGAACGGAGAAATTTCCTCTACAAAGTATTATGGTGGTTAATGAAATAGGAAATCTCAAGATTTAGAAAATACTCCGTATTATTAAAACAAGATTACTTATAATTCATTTATATAACTTAGACGGACGTAAATGGAAATTAAGACTCTATACAAGTATATTTTTAGTCAGAAGGAACCTGGTGCAAAGACAAAATAATAACTAATACACCTCCGTCATCCTATTTTTATTGGAATTGAGTTACGTAGTCTGTAAATTAAAATTTTTGCAACGACAATGCAGTCACACTGCCTTTCTACTTTTTTATCTTAGTAAAAGTAGTAAGAAAGAATTTGAGTTTTGATAAGAGTTCTACTACAGAGGGTCCCAATTCTTTATGGACAACATAAAAGTCAAGGATTGCAGTAAATAAAGCAGTATAGGACGAAGGCAATATTTTGTTTTTTTTGTTGCGGTTTGTTGTCGTTGTTTTTGATAATAGTACAAATTCGAGAACCGTTCGAAACCTGCTTTCGAGTAAAAGGACATTGTAAGAGAAGTGTGAACATAGGTAAGAACAAAATACATAGTAAAGTGAGTCAAAAAGAAAATGTTTTTACCTCAAAGCAAATCAACTTGCATAACATCTTCTAAGTTTAATTATTTAGTGTCTTCTTAGACCTTTTAATGTTAATAGACTAGTATAAAGTATATATTTTACGATTATCTTTCAACTTGTCTTTATCGAGACTAGGTTGTGACGGTGGATGACAAAGTTTACACATTGATGTGTCTAGTTCAATAATTTCTGGTTGTGTCGAGTCAGGATTGTCTTACCAAATTGTCCTTTAAATGTAACTGATGTTTCTCAGCCTATGCTGAAGTGAGTGTCAAATTAATTGATACCAATACATTGACTGGTGTATCTACGGATATTGAGTGTGTCCTCTATTTATAGACAGGATCGGTAATTTTCCGTTTCATACCTTAGGAAACAAACGTCTCATTTACCTATACGAATGTAAGTCTTCTAGAGCCCAGGACGATAGAGGGTCGGAGAGGACCGACATTAATGGCTGTGTGAAGGAAACGTCCTATTCGTGACGAATCAAGGTCCATTTAGGAGTTGTCCTATGTCTTACATAATCATCAGAATCAAGGGGTCATCCTTGTCCCGAACTTTCACAGGACGATGGATATGGAGTGCAGACTCCGTCGTAGACCCCACTTGGCACCCCACGAGGACGAAAGTGTTCAGTTTGATGACTGGTTGTTCTTGTGAGTCGTCACCTACTACTGACGGAGGTTAAACCGGTGGAGATGGCACCAGAAGGGCCAAAGTGTAGATTTTGACTAAGAGCAAAAGAATGTGACGGAGAGACCAAGTACAAGAATCCCGAGGTCGTACGAAACATAGGTCGAATGGACAAAACCCACCTCTTCCGTCTAATGGAAGAAAAATTCCTAGTCAAAGAGATGGTCCGGTGTAATGTTTGGTACGACAGGATATGGATTTTGTGAAGGTCCCAAGGAAATCCGAAAGTCTTAATAAAGTGTGAAGTAAGTGTCTTTGCTTCACCGACATTCTCTAAGTCCGAAGAACTTTTACGAGACCCCTAAAATGGAATTTTACGGTTTAAGAACCACTCCGGCAAACGGTAATAACGCAAGGGTGGAACCTCTTCAGACCAGCTATCCACCGTCTGGACTCCAAGGACTCGAGGAGGAGTCTACTCCCCAACCATTTGATAAGGATGACAAGTCGGGGACAACTTATTAAATTGTCACCAATTTTAACAATGGGAAATTGTACGACGTTTACACTACGATTTCTACCATGTACTTTTATAGTCATGTCTCATGTTGTTTAGGAACTTGTTGAACCCTCAATCCCCGTGGTTATAGGAAGTACGTCAACTTATAGTCCACAGGAAATGTCGTCCGGGAGGGATGTACAAGAAGGAGGTATAAACTCTACGATGTAGGTACCTAAGGTGGTTGGTGTCTACCACATCTTGACATCATAAATGACGACTTTTTCTATGAGGTGTATTCGCCCGGGTGTGTCAAGTTTGGGTACAGTAAGTTCCTAGTTGACATGTAAAAATCGTACATATCTCCGTCTTACTTATACAAAATGAGGTTTATAGTGTAAGATATGACGAGAAAGGAAATGGAAAGAGGATAAATTTTTGACCAAAGACTTAAGGACTATCAAATTGGTTTTTAAAAAAGAAAACATGTAAAATAAGTATCAAAATACTCTTTATTCGTTGACTGTTAAAATTTTCATCTACATGGGACTTCTTTGATGAAAATCTCCGGTTCGAATCCTAGTCCCTACTCGGGATAAAGGATTTCGAAAACATAAAATAGATGTTACGATTACATGTATCTCCGATTGAACGTCTCAAGACTCGAAGACTTAATTACTGATGTAATTTAAGTCTTGTGGAAAGTGTAATTCTTATAAATAGGATTAAAGACTTTTATAAGAGTCAATTAGGTTTACAATTGGGTCTTATAAGGTAAAAAACTGGTGAGACTTATCCACAAAATCACTTTAACTGTATTTTGTCAAAGACGAAGAATACTTAAAGGGGATACTCGTCTGTACTCTGGTAGAGTCTCTCTATTTATACAGAATATAAATTCAAAAGGGTTCCTACAACTAAAATATTTCTAAGTTACAATCAATGTAAATGTAACTTTTTCGACAAATACATTGTAGAGTCAATGTAAATGTAACTTTTTCAACAAATACATTGTAGAAAAGACTGTTATTAAATCCAGGTATATGAGAAAGAGTCAAGAATAGTACGTATATTCTGTAAATGAAATTTAGTAGAGAAGTTCCAGGGAAAAGAAATGAAAGAAGTATTTACGAAAACGAGAAAATCCATTGTGGTCCGAAAAATATAAGAAAAGGTTTCGTCTCTATTTAATCTATACTTTAAATTCATTCTTCAATTTTCTTGTGTTTCTTTTCTTTATTCCCAATGAAGGACTAAGAAGATACTGAATAAGGATAGTCATTTAACCTCATGAGTTTATTCGGACTAATGGATCTTACAAGTCCTTAACTCCGTTAATCCGTAGGACAAACAAATTTTACAAAGATTTTACATGGTCATGCGAAAAGATGTGTCATTTGTATCATTGTTTGTCTTATGACTATTGTTACACTAAAAATTTGTAGAGAAACGGACCGACGTACCGAACGTCCTAGAGTCAAGAGGTGTCCCTGACTTGGGTCCGGTGTTACCTCTTCCGGACCTTCAGATTGGTACTCCGACGGTCACTTGAGGGAGTCACGTTAAAAATACAGAATTGTCAAAATTCTTAATAATGAAAAATTTTAATGATAAACTTTGGCGTTTACGGTTACCTTTTATATCCTTCTCGTTGTATGGTTTACTTTTGGTAATCATTGAGTTTTACATAGTAAAATAACTACTTAAATAACGATGGGGATAAACTACGACACTAATTGGAGAAAGAGTACCCATCTCACGAAATTTTATTACACACATTGAAGGTAACCCAAAACTCATTACGTCGACGATAAGATATATGAAATTTTTATTTTCGTAGTGTTGATGAATAGGTTTAAACACTAGTTATTAATGGTTTTAAAACGGAATTAGTCCGAATGAATTAAAAAGTTGTAAAGATATATTGTTACGACTCTTAATTGTTTTACTTAACTACTAGTCTCAGAGGTTTGTGATATAAATTGAAAAAGATTTGAGACATATGTGATAATGTTACTTTTGACTAACCTTAAAGTAGAAGAGAATCAAAGAAATTGGTCGTCTTATTTCATCAATATTATTAGAGATTTTATAAAGATAAAAATTTCAAAATACTATAATTGATATCCATTTCCATAGTTAAACTGATGACTATCGGTTTATTTTCTTAATTTTCGTGAGACTTGTACGTATTACATATGGATAAATCTTATCACAAATAATAAAAGATTTCCTTTAGGATAAAACCCAGTTACTATAAATTTCTTTTTAGTTAGGGTATAGATCACTACCTTTTTAGTTACGGATGACCCGATGTTATTAGAGGTCACCCATCCATCTCTCAAGGTTTTTTACACTTTTAGTCAAATTTTATTACGATACCTTAAAGTATTCTACTGATAATATTACTAGAAAAAAAAAATAACCAGGTTTTTCTTAAGGACCAAAGGTTTTTTATTTTATCTAATTACTGTGTTAAACTGACGATCAAACGACATGTCGGACTTTTATTTAAAAGGAAGACAAGAGACGAAGAATTTCTATTATTTTTTATCAACAATGGTTACTTCAATATTGACGATTAATGTCATTATAATAAGTGTTACTTTTGACTTACCAACGAAGTATGACTTGATAAACTTTAATATTGATGGAGACTTCAGGGATATTTCCTTGCTTCGGGAAATTTTTCTTTAAGATAAAATAGATTCTAAATTTCCTCGTCAAAATTGAGTTTTTGTAATAATTTGTACTATTTATCCCGACCGACTAATGACATAAAAACTGGAACACTTCAAAAGCTAGAGGAAAGAGTCGTCCCAGGAGATAGAGTCTCGTCCCTATTTTAGGTCCTTTACCACATTCCCCTAATTAGAAACCGGATGTCCTCGGACTCTTTCGTGGGTAGTTCGATGACTATGAGGCATCCCTTCGTTACTGAACACCTCCTTCCCACCCCAGTTGGTCTTCTAGACTGTGGTATAACGCTCGGAGTAAATCGTGACTTTCTAGTTGAGGTGAAGGTGGAGGTCTTTAGATCTTTTCTTTTTTTTGTTCTGTATTTTAATGTATAAACAATCTGTGTTTTAAATTTTTTTTTGAAATTTATTTCAGGTAGATTGTTATCGAATTCATTGACTTAGGATGATTTATAATTAAAAGTGAATAAACCTGTATCGTATTTACTATATTCGTCATACTAAGATTGGAATTTTAAGACTACGACTTCATACATTGTCTATGACACTTGAAATTAAAAAAAGATGTAATAAGTAATCATATAGAGCACCCCATAGTCTCATATTTCCTCTGTCACTAATTTGACTTGACTTACCAATTATACCTTCCTTATCGTACTCCGACCCAGGACTTCTTATCTGTCTTTTATGAAAAAAAAAATTGAATATTTACAAAGTAACTATATATATAAAAATGAAAAGTTTTTATGTATACATAATACAAGTTGAGTTAATGGGTGTCTTTAGTCACGAGACCACTAGTCTTATCACTTAATTTACAATGAAAACAACAAAACCTCTTCCTTTACCGTTGGGTGAGGTCATGAGAACGGGTCTCTCAGGGTACCTCCCTCCTCGGACCATCCGATGTCGGGTGCCCCAGCGTTTCTCAGCCTGTGCTGACTCGCTGAAGTGAAAGTGAAAGACACCAAAATGACATGGAACTTAAATGTAAACCCACACAAATATCAAGTATTAATAAGTTTCATAGACAACTCAAGTGACAATACATAGGAGTGATGTAAAAATTTAACTCTTCACAATACTTTCAATCTGGTTATTAATCGAATTATTACATAAACGAGAAACTCCTTAAAAAAAGAAAAAGAATTCATAATAAAACATAATGAAATAAAATTTTGTAAGGGGTAATAACCCGGTATCGAGTCGATAAAGATCAAAAATATTCGCTTGTGGAGAGAATTATACAGTGACATCTATTAATTCGTATAAAGACTAGCTATCGAAGGGTAATTGAACTTGATGACTTCGTTTCATTTACTTGTACAATTTTAGTGATATTTTGATGGAATGTATATAACCAGTTTGGTCATAAAGGTGTTTGACATATATTGTCATAGACAAAAGGGTGTGAGATTCTTTAGACGACAGTAAACTGAACCCACAAGGAAATATCCGTCACACAGTAAAGAGAGACCGACGAAGGTTATATAAAAGAAACGAAAATTAAAAGTTTTCAAATTGTATAAAATGTCTTCTAAACAAAACTCCCACCCCTTGTGACTATGATAAACTCTAAGTGAGTCGAAAATTTTATATAAATACATAAATAAACCGATGTGGCCCGGGATCAAAGTCATACGTCATAGAAACCAACGCCTTACGTTTGAGAAACAACGTAAAGGGACTGGACCCTAACTTGGGTCCGAGGGACGTGACCTCACGTCACAAAATCGGGGACCTGATGGGTCCTTCAGGGACGACTCGAAGAACTTAAAAGTCTTAATGTAGAAAATGTTTTAAACTCGTCAAAAGTCGATAATAAAGAAGTCTAAGGGAGAGGAAGAGTCTGTGACTACTAATACTTACGACCTAGAGAATAATAACAGGAGGTCCAGGAATTCTAAAACAAGTAAAACGAAATTAAAGGTAATAACGTAAAACATCGAGATATTCGAAGGAGGGGGGGAAAAACCATTGAAGATGAAAGAAAAAGAGGACTATAAAAGATAAAGTAAATGAACAAAGTTTTCTAAACATTGACGAATAATTCTGTAAAAATACTACCGGTGAAATTTTAAGGAGTCAAGTCAAGTCAGTGAGTCAGCACAGATTGAGAAACGCTGGGGTAGTTGACGTCGTGTGGTCCGGAGGGACAGGTAGTGGTTGACGGTTTCAGATGGGTTTGGGTACAGGTAACTCAACCACTACGGTAGGTTGGTAGAGTAGGAGACAGCAGGGGAAGAGGGGGACGGGAATTAGAAAGGGTCGTAATCCCAGAAAAGTTTACTCAGTCGAGAAGTGTAGTCCACCGGTTTTATAATCTCAAAGTCAAAGTCGTAGTCAAGAAGGTTACTTGTGGGTCCTGACTAGAGGAAATGCTACCTGACCAACCTAGAGGAATGTCAGACTCTCTGAGAGTTCTCAGAAGAGGTTGTGGTGTCAAGTTTTCGTAGTTAAGAAGCCGCGAGTCGAAAGAAATAGTAAGTTGAGAGTGTAGGTATGTACTGGTGACCTTTTTGGTATCGTAACTGATCTGTCTAGAAACAACTGTTTCATTACAGAGACGAAAACTTATACGACAGATCCAACCAGTATTGAAAGGAAGGTTCCTCATTCGCAGAAAATTAAAGTACCGCCGTCAGTGGCAGACGTCACTAAACGTCCTGGGGTTTTTATTTCAGACTGTGACAAAGGTGACAAAAGGATAGATAAACAGTACTTCACTACTCTGGACTACGGTACTAGAAACAAAAGACTTACAACTCGAAATTCGGTTGAAAAAGTGAGAGGAGAAAGTGAAAGTAGTTCTCCGAGAAATCAAGAAGAAGTGAAAGACGGTATTCCCACCACAGTAGACGTATAGACTCCAAGAACTATAAAGAGGACCGTTAGAACTAAGGTCGAACACGAAGTAGGTCGGGTCGCAAAGAGTACTACATGAGACATATATTCAATTTATTCATCCCACTGTTATATGTCGGAACTACATGAGGAAAAGGATAAACCTTGGTCAGACAACAAGGTACAGGTCAAGATTGACAACGAAGGACTGGACGTAAGTCTAAAGAATTCTCCGTCCAGTCCATAAGACCATAAGTATAGAGAAAGTCTTAAAAGGTGTCAAATAACACTAGGCGCGTGAGTTTCCGAAACCGCATCAGTTATTTCGTCTTCATCTACAAAAAGACCTTGAGAGAAGGAAAAAACTACTAGGTCGCCTACAACCATTTAACTAGAGACCAAGGAGACGGAAAAGATTTTGGTCGAACTTGTAGACCTTCAAGTACCAAGTGCATGACGACTTCGGATCGAACCTCTTAAAACTCGTGATGAAATGATCACACACTTTACTCACGTTAACATAACATCAAACTTGTAAGAAACCGTAACGGAAAGAAACTCTAACCTTACTTTTGACTGGAAAAGGTCAGGACACCGGTGACGACTCAAAAGGTTTAAACGACTATATAACTAACGTCGTGAAAGTATCGTAGTAGAAAATCCTAAACTTTGTCGAATTGACCTTAAGGTAGTGGAGGTGATCGAAACAAGCATCACTACGAAGGATTCCGGGTAAACTGAAGTGTAAGGTCCTACAGACCGAGATTCAATCACACTCACTAGTGTGGTAGCACTAATAGACCCAGCACTTCTAAAAAAAACATGTCAAGAAGACACATAAGAACGGTAGAGAAGAATCATAGAAGACGAAGACAATCCAGGTATGGTAAAGACACGAAATAGCTCGGGTAGAGACGTACTTTACAAGGGAACCATAGAGATTAAAAGAACTTCTCTAGAGATCAGAAAGGGTAAGATAACAAAAGGAGATAAAGAAACGTAACGAGCGACTCCTTCCGAAAGAATAGAGAGGAACGACAAGAAACCTTGAGACGTAAGTCTACCCATATAGAAAGGAAAAGAGGAAAAGAAAAGAATAAAAATAAAATAAAATGAAATGTTATGACATAACCAAAACGGTATGTAGAGGAAACGAAAAGTGAAGAGAAGAAATGTGTCGATAGACATTCCGGAGGAGTCTGTCGGTAAAACGAAAAAACGTAAAGAAAAAGAACCACTACCAGAACTAAGGACAGAGGAGATGTTACAGTGCTTGGAGGTAGGTATCAAGTAGTCCGTGAGACAGATAGTCTAGATCAGGGAATTTAGATAATTTTAAGGATCAGTCAAAGTTTAGACTAAGTACAACCACAATTATTAACTAATAGAAAAGAGTGAGTTCAACATTCAAAGGACCAAGAACTATACTGTCCACTAAAAGTTTTAAGAACAGTTGTAAAACCATTGATACGATCTTCTGAGACCGAGGATAAATGTAGAAAATATCATCCCCCACTAGAAAGACAAATCTAAATCATGATACAGGATGTGACGAAAAAGTCCGACATCAAGATTACTTTAAATTAAAAGTCCCGTAAGTGTCACCATAAAAATCAGACGAACTAAAGGAAGACCAAGGTGGTCCCGACCACGGATCGTCACCCTCAACGTTAAACTCTCTGGACCCAAACTAAACTAGGGACCCAACCCTTCTAGGGGACCTTTTCCCGTACCGATGGGTGAGGTCGTAAAACCGGACCTATTGAGGTACATGTCTCCTCGTACCGCTCGATGCCAGATACCCCGACGTTTCTCAGTCGGTGGTGACTCCTTGAGGGGTCCAACCCGATAGACAACGTTTCAGCCCTTTCTCTCAGAGGTCTGGTGTCCTGTTTCTCGTGAAAGACCCGGTCCGTGGTCACAACCCCTCTGGACCGGTGGAGGACGGAACGACCCCTTCCTCCCAGAGTATGAATCATTTCTTATTCGTATGAAGGGACCGGTGAATTATACTTACCTCAAGGCCTAGTTAAACAGGAACCACCACAACCGTTCTGAGTAAGTCAAAACTTCTTTCCTTCTCGGATGGTCGTAGTGTCAGACACCGATCCAAGCTTCAGATGTAATGGAAACGACAACCCACTGCCAACATTCTATGGAATAGTGTCCACACACACACACACACCCCCCACCCATACCCACACACCCACACACATTATATATATATACAATTTATAAATTTTTTTCTTTTTCCGTCGTGTTTTATTCCAACCTCTTCGTATAACCTTGGTTATAAACTCTTGTATTCTAAGGTCCTATTCCTTATACCCGTTACCTTTCAGTGTCTAAAACTCGTCCAGCTTCTCTTTATGTCGTTCTTTTTCTTTTTCCTTCACTACCTCCCGTGGTTTTTCTTACGTGATGAATACTACAATTTTGGGTTGTTTACACACGCTTTTCTCGTAAGGTCCGTGTGTCTGATCGTGCACGTTTGGACGCCTCCGTCTTCGGACAGACCGATCAAACTCCTTATTGTTCCTCCGGTCACATCGTCACCGTCTCATTTACTTTTTCTTTCGCATGTACTTCAGTCTCTTGATTTTCCCTCCTTTCCTTCCCTGAAATAACACATCCCAGAAAATTCAGGCAATAATCCTGAAGTCAAAAATAATACCTACTCTAATGTCGTATCACTCGTTCTCTGACTGTAGTGGACTAATTAAAGGACAGTTTGACTTATAAGTTTCATAAACAATATTAAAATTTTCAACTTGGATTTAAGAATAAAGGGTAGTCGAATATAAACCGTTTGAGAACAAAAACATGTGTCTCAGTTCTTATTTAAGATGTAAAATGGTCAATAACGCCCTCACCTCCTCCCCCTCATCGTCCACCGACACACAGGGACGTTTACGATTTTATAAACGCTATACCGGGAAATATCCTTTTTTGAACAAAAGAGGATTGAATACGATATTAAAGTCTCTACGAATCATAAATAATAATAACTTTAATTATATTATAATCGAATATAAAAACACGATGATACATGGTCCGTGTATAATAATAATAAAATTAGTGGGGAGACCTCCTTGACCATAATAAGTTTTAGATATCTATTCCTTTATCCAAGTATCGCTGAATTCTCCGAACGGATAAAAAGTCGACTCTCCCTGATCAAACATAGTCTAGTTGAGATGACGGATCTTGTTGATTAGGTCTTTTCGGTTTTATGTGGTCTTTACATAGGTGAAGTCCCGCAGTCTTGTGTCAGTTCGTCGGTCCCGAACTTTTTGTCGGCAGACGCCCCAGCGTGTCTCAACCTGTACCGACTTCTCTAAATCGTCGTCGTCTCTTCTCTGACTTCGTTTGACTTTGGTTATAAGACACGATGAAAGAGGAAAGTTCCTTAAACGATGACTAAGTATTGACTGTGTCCCGTCTCTTCTACTCTTCGTCTCATCAATTCTCCGATCCTTTATCGTATCTCGAGAGAATGTCAGAGTTCCCCGACCCTCTGGTTTATACCTCAAATCCCAATATTCCTGTCTCTCGAAATTTACGAACGTTCGTTCTAGGGTCTCTCTTCTTCTCTTGTTTCTACGTTCGGACTTAAACCTCGACGGAAGGGGAGACCTCTATAAACGGTTAAACATTTGTCTCCGGTTTTCTATCTCTTTGGTTTGTCTTTAGGAGTTTTTCTAAAGATAAAACTTTCATTTTATTTCGACAGTCGTCAGAGTCACGACCTCCCTTGTTTTGGTTTCACAAGGCTCTTCTTGTGGTACTTGGTTTCTTTGTTCTTTTCTGTCTTTCAGACTTATCAGGATTTTGAAATTCTTTGAATTATTAAATTTTGAACAGGTATTCTTTTCGAGGTTTGACTCTATCGAAGTGGTCTCATAAAAAGGTTTCCTTCTTTGCTTTGGGTAGAATGATCTGAGAAAATCTATTGTCTTTTTTTCACCCCCCTTAAAGGGTGGAATAGAATACTCCGGTCATATTGGAAATACGGTTTTTGTACTATTTTTGTTATTAGTATTCCGGGTGAGAGTACATTCGTACTTAAGTTTTATAATTATTTATTTTAGGTCACTATATTTAAAAATTTTTCTTTTGTCAAGAATTAGTTTAAACGAAATAAGACCCTTAGGTCCCTACCAAGTTGTGTCCGGGTATTAATTAAATGGTGTAATTGTCTTTTTTTACCCCCTTTTAAGTCCCTAGTAGAGTTATCTGTGTCTTTTTCGTAGACTATCTTAAGATCTGGGTAAAGACTGAATCTTCTTTTTTCAAAAACCACTTGACGCTAATCCTATCTTGAAGCAATTAGACAATTTCCCATGGATATAATCTGTAATCACCACTCGTACAACCTATAAAAGAAGGACTCCAGTACTTCTCCTGTTCCGATAGATGATCACGGTGAAGGTAAGTTGTGACGTAATCTTTAGGATTTGATATGTCAATACGTTTTTTTCAGAGTATACTGACCTTTATTATTCGGACAGAAATAAGTAACTACTGTAATAATATAGGGATTTTTGAGATTTTCCTAGGAGTCTGTTCGATAATCTTAATTATCCGTTTAAATCGTTCCTGTGACCTATGTACCCAGTTATATACTTTTAGTTAATTTGAGGGTACCCCGTCGTGTTTGTCAATTCTTGTACCTTAAAGATTTTTAACGATGGAAAATGTAAAAAGTTGAAATTTTTAATTTATAGATTCTTGTTTAGATTGTTTTATCTACGTACTGTGGACGTGACTTTTGTAGTAATTCTATTTTCTACTGAGTATTGACTTCCTTCTATGGTAAAAGTACATAACTTTCGGAGTCATATTTTTCTACATTTAAGAGTATCACTAGATATCTCAGTTATTTTAGAGTCAACTTTAGGATCATAAAAAAAACCTATACCTTTAAAAGTTCAAATAATTTCTTATCGGTTCTATTAAAACTCCTTATTGTTTCGATCTCTTGAATGTGATAATATTTCAATTTCATTAATTTTATTGTTCCGACCATAGTCCTCTCTGTTTAACTGTCTGTCTTACCTTTCCGGACTTTGTTAGATGTAAAACAGTGAATTTTCTGTTTCCACTCTTCCTTCGCCTCCTTATCCTGCCCCTCTGGTGAAAGAGGGGGTGTTTAAGTAGTTCTCTTGTAAATTTGCGACTCATTTAAGGTGTTTTGTTGAAGACTTACGGCCGTCTCCTGTAGTCCGTGGGTCTTTTCGTCGGGTAACAGAAGCTTTCCTCCATCCTTTTTTATATTTTCTGTTTTTTTCTCTGTTTTCTCCGTCCCTCCCTCGAGGCAGGGCCCTTCCCTCAGAATTTTTCTCTCTTCAAAGGTTTGTGGTCCTTTGTGAGAGGGACGGCTCAGACACCACTCGGAACCTTCGTGTCTCCCGTTGCATTGTCCCTCCTTTTTATTTATTTATTAATTTTAGGTGTCTAATGCTCGGGTTCCTAGACCGGACTTACGGGGATCGCGTTAGACTCGCTTGATTGAACCCGATCGTTTGGTCTGACACCCTATTGATGGTGCGCTTTTCGGTCGAGATTGGATTCTGTGGTGGTCCGGGCACGTGTCTTGTTTCCAGACTTGTCTCTCTCGGTCGACGTCCGATAGGGGGAGACCACTGTCCGTCGGTCTCGGTCTTCCCCCGTTAGTGTCGGGATCTCTCTGTAATAGATGTTTTGACATTCGTCCGAAGAAACGATTGATTCTGAAGAACCCCAAGACCTGCCAGTTGTAGACGGACTCTTCCACGCGGCTAACATGTGGGCCCTTTGGCTCGCCGTCCCTGGCCCCTCCGCTATTCAGCGTCGCTGACGCGAGCGGTTTGTGGAGTAGTGGACTCGACGAGTCTGGACCCTTCCCGTGTTTTACGTCCGGGTTGGCTCAGACGCGGAGACTCCTGATGGGCTCACGGACTTGGACTCGTCGAATCTGGACCCTTCCCGTACGTCGGGTCCCGGCCGGAGCCTGTCAAGGGCCGTCTCGTTGGATCTCGGACTCGCCACACTCGTCCCTCCCATGTGCGAGACACTTGTCCCCGCCCGAGTCACACCGACTGCGTGACGCTCGTGTGCGGTTACAATAAACAACCGTCGCAGGGAGGGAGGGGTGTCGCGTTGACTTGTTCACTCGGATTTCTTTCACAGGTGGTGGTGGGTGAGACACAGTCCCTCCTTTAGTCTGTGACTCCTCTGGTCGTTTGTCTTCTTCGATTTTGTCTCCGTTGGCGGAACCTTCACTGTCCACGTTATCTAATTTCGGGACAGCAATCATGGCTGATGTATCCTTCCCCGGGAATCTAGAACTCTTTGTATTCGGCCTAGTTCCCTGATAGGTTTTTACTTGACTGGGGTGTGACGGGTGTTGTGGTCTCTTTAAGGATCTATATAAAAATGAGAAAAATGCTAGTAAGAAAAAAAAAATTAAAAATTTTTTAAAATTCAGGAGATAATGAGGAAAAAGTGAAAATATTGGATGATAATGAAACGTTTTTTTTTTATGGGATCAAAATTTTTCGTTTGAAGTATATATATATATATAAAAATATTAAAAACACTGAAACAAAAAAAAAAGAGAAAAAAAAGAAGAAAAGAAATTATAACATAAAAACTTTAAGGTTTGAGATGAGATCTAAAAATTAGAAACGAAAAACCATAAACAATAGTTAAAACATGGAAATTCTTGGGTTAGAAGTCATGGGTAAAAATGAACCCTCGCTCTAATGACCGAACTGATGAGAGAAGGGGAAACCTGAGAGGAAAAAGAAGTGGTCCAGTGGACACAGAGGAGGGATGGGGGAGAGAAGAGATGGGTTGAGACATTTAAAGACACACAAGGTCTGCCACCTCTTGTGAATCCCTTGACTAATGACCGACCTAGACAGAGAGAGGAAAACTAAGTGGGGAAAATAGGAGGACCGGTGGAGACAGAGGAAGGAGGGAGAAGAGCAGAGACATATTGAGGTACTTGTAGAGACTCTCCAGGTCAACGTCTCACGTGTATTCCTTCACTAATGACCGATCGGACGAGAGAGGATGACTAAGGTGGAGTAGAGTAAACCCAGTGGAGATTGAGGGAGAAGGGAGAAGAGAAGAGGTACATTGAGACACTTGGAGAGACCCACAGGGAGTGACACCTCTTTGAAAAGTAGAAATTGGATCTACAAAGTAGTTGTCACGACATATCTTCCTCTTCAGAACTCTAATGACATTTTTATTCTGACTTTTGATCTTCGTCCTCCGAATTCAGGTTTGGGACTCTTGTGGTCTCTTGAGGACTGAGGTCCCTTGTAATTAACTGTCCTCGAGTAGTTTGCGGAGGTATGGATGTGACTTTGGTTCGTGGTGGGTTCCCGGTTGTTCAAGGTCTCGTTCTATATGGTACGTTTAAGAGCTCGTTGTGTCCTTGTGTCGGGGCTCGAAGTTATATGTCCGACGGGTTTCAGTTAGGTTTGGGTGGCTGTAGAGTATTGAGTAATGACTTGTGAAGTAACGTGAGGTCTCTCTTCTTTAGGTCGAGGTGGGTGGTCTTGTGGCTGTGTTCGAAGGGATTGGTCCTTTGGAACTGTTCGGTGGGTATGTTGGGGTGGGTGTCGTTCCTTTGAGGTGTTATTTCTCTTGAGGTGTTTGACGGTTTTATGTTTTTCTGGTGGGGTTTGTGTCGTTATATTTGTTCTACTTCTCTGTCTCCTTATGGGTCCTCCATTTCCTTGTTCTATTTACGGGTGGTTTGGTTTGTTTTCTCCTTCTCTATCCCTTAGATGGACTATTTCTTGAGGTTTATTACTATCACTTTTACTAGGTTTTAGAACTTTAGTTTTACCTTAGTATCTATTTATCGGACCTCTCTTCCTAACTCTTCTACATTCTTTCAAAATTGTTCCTGGATCTTCTTTATTTTTTCCCAGTTATATATTACTTATTACGTTATTTACTCTAGTTTTTGTGAGACCTCCGTTGTTTATCATCTTATTGTCTCCGTCTTCTATCCTAATCACTTCATCTTCTATCTTACCATCTTTATTTACTTAGTCTCTCCTTTGTACTTTTTACTCCTGTTTAGAGTTTTTTAGAAGTTTTTTCTTTACTCCTGTTAGAGTCTCTGGAGGTCCTGTCACAATTTGTGGGGTTGTAAGCTCAGTGTCATCAGGGTCTTCTTCTTCTGTTTTTCTTTCTGGTACTTTTTTTATGAACTTCTTTATTATCAACTTTTGAAGGGATTTTACCCCTTCCTTTATTAGTGGGTTCAGGTTCTTTGTGGCTCTCAGGGTTTGTCCTATTTGGGTTCCACTTTGTGGGGTTCTGTGTGTAATTAGTTTAATTGTTTCCAGTTTGTGTTTCTTGTTTATAATTTTCGTCGTTCCCTTTTTGTTGTTTATAAAAGGTACGTTTATCTCTGGTTTTCGTTCGTCCTCATCGTTATGTGTTCCCTTAGGGGTATTCCTATTGACGTCTAGAAAGTTATCTTTGAGAAGTTCGGTCCTCCCTTACCGTTCTGTATGAATTTCACTACTTGCTTTTATTGGATATCGGGTCTAATGACATGGGTCGTTCCTAGAGTAAGTTTATACTTCCTCTGTAGTTTTCGAAATGTCTGTTCGTTTTCGACTCTCTTAAGTCGTGGTGGTTTGGTCGAGAGGTTGTTTACGATTTCCTATAAGAGATCTGTCCTTTGTGTTTTTCCCACATAGTTGAGCTTGGGTTTCGTTATTTCATTTACCTTTGCCCTAGTATGAATAGTTATTAATGGAATTTGTATTCACACAACTTACGGGGTTGGTTTTCTGTTTCTGACCGACTTACCTATGTTTTCGTTCTGGGGATATATACAACAGATGTTCTCTGGGTGGAGTTTTGTCCCCTGTGTATATCTGACTTTGACTTCCCGACCTTTTTTTAAAAGGTACGTTTATCTCTGGTTTTCTTTCGTCCTCATCGTTATGAGTATAGTCTATTTTATCTGAAATTTTGTTTCCGACATTTTTCTCTGTTTCTTCCTGTCATGTATTACATTGTTGTTGTGTTATTATCACCCTCTGAAATGATGGGGTGAGTGTGGATACCTATCTAGTTGATTTGTCTTTTAATTGTTCCTTTGTGTTTGAAATTTGCTATGTTGTCTGGTCAATCTGGATTAACTATAGATATCCTGTAAAGTGGGGTTTTGTTACTTAAAGTGGAAAAAGAGTTCGCGTGTACCTTAGAAGAGGTCCTATCTAGTGTAGGACCCGGTATTTAGATCGGAACTATTTAAGTTTTTTTAACTTTAGTAAGGTTCGTAGAAAAGACTGGTGTTACGTCATTCTAATCTAGAGTTAATGTCCTTTTTTTNGAGGTCCTATCTAGTGTAGGACCCGGTATTTAGATCGGAACTATTTAAGTTTTTTAACTTTAGTAAGGTTCGTAGAAAAGACTGGTGTTACGTCATTCTAATCTAGAGTTAATGTCCTTTTTTTTTTGATAATTTTTAACGTTGTATACCTCCGACTTGGTGTGCGATGACTTATTGGTTGTTTAGTGTCTTATTTAGTTTTTTCTTTAGTTTTATACGTATCTTTACTTACTTTTACTTTCGTGTTGTTGGGTTTTGGACACCCTGTGACATTTTCGTCACGATTCCCCTTCCAAGTATCGTTATGTCCGTATGTTCTTTGTTCTTTTTTCAGTTTATTTATTGGATTGAGATGTGAATTTCGTTGATCTTTTCCTTCTTTACTTCTTGGGGTCCCAATCATCTTCCTTTCTTTAGAATTTTTAATCCCGACTTTATTTACGTTTTCTTTGTTTTCTCTGGTATTGTTTTTAGTTGTTTCGGTTTTCGACCAAGAAACTTTCCTATTTATTTTAACTGTTTGGTAATCGGTCTGAGTGGTTCTTTGTTTCCCTCTTTCTAGATTAGTTATTTTAATCTTTACTTTTACCTCTCTAGTGTTGTCTGTTGTGTCTTTATGTTTCCTAGTATTCTCTGATGATAGTCGTCAACATACGGTTATTCTACCTGTTGTACCTTCTTTACCTGTTTAAGAATCTTTTCATGTTGAAAGGTTTTGACTTGGTCATTCTTTGTCTTTTTTATTTGAGTTTTACCTAATTTCTAATTTGCATTCTGATCTTTGATATTTTGAGGATCTCCTCTTGTGTCCGTTTTGTGAGAGGCTGTATGTAGTGTCGTCCTAAGAGATTACTGGGTGGAGGGTTTTATAACCTTTATTTTGGTTTTTATTTGTTTACCCTGGATTAATTTTAATTTTCGAAGACATGTTATTTCCTTTGATATATTCGTTCCACTTTTCTGTCGGAAGTCTTACCCTCTTTTATTATCGTTTACTTCGTCGACTGTTTGTTGATTAGAGTTTTTATATGTTCGTTGAGGACGTCGAGTTAAGGTCTTTTTATTTGTCGGGTTAGTTTTTTACCCGGTTTCTTGATTTATCTGTAAAGAGGTCTCTTCTGTATGTCTACCGATTGTTTGTGTACTTTTCTACGAGTTGTAGTGAGTAATAGGCTCTTTACGTTTAGTTTTGGTGTCACTCCATGGTAAAGTACGGTCAGTCTTACCGGCGTTAGGTTTTCGGATGTTTGTTATTTACGACCTCTCCCACACCTCTTTTCCCTTGAGAGAATGTGACAACCACCCTTACGTTTGATCATGTCGGTGATACCTCTTGTCACACCTCTAAGGAATTTTTTGACCTTTATCTTGACGGAATACTGGGTCGTTAGGGTGAGGACCCGTATGTGTAGTTCCTCTGGTCTTAACTTTCTCTGTGCACATGGGGTTACAAGTAGCGTCACGATAAATATTATCGGTCCTGTACCTTCGTTGGATCTACAGGTAGTAGTCTGTTTACCTATTCTCTTGGCACCATGTATATGTGTTACCTCATAATGAGTCGGTAATTTTACTTATGTAAACTTAGGCAAGATTACTCCACCTACTTTGACCTCGGATAATATGTCTCACTTCGTTCGGTCTTTCTTTTTGTGGTTATGTCATATGATTACGTATATATACCTTAAATCTTTCTACTATCACTATTGGGACATACGTTCTGTTGTTTTCTCTGTGTCTCCATATCTTGTCAGAAAACCTGAGACACCCTCTCCCGCTCCCACCCTACTAAACCCTCTTACCGTAACTTTGTACATATTATAGTATATACTTAGTTTAGTGGTCAGCTCCAAGCTACGTACTATGACCTACGAACCCCGACCACGTGACTCTACTGGGTCTCCCTACCATACCCCTCCCTCCTTCCTCCCCCCCAAGTCCTACCCCTTGTGCACATATGGACACCGTCTAAGTACAACTACATACCGTTTTGGTTATGTTATAACATTTCATTAATTGGAGGTTAATTTTATTTAAATATAATTTTTTTATTTTCAATCGAATAATGGTAGATTTTTTTATCGCTCTAAAAATTGTATTTTTTTCTGTTTCCACTGTTATGTCACGCTTCTTCTTTCTAGATAAAAAAGAGTTATTGACCTTCACCTAGTTGACCTATTGATACACCTTTTTTCGACAGAACTATGTATTTGGTGTTATGTCTTTTTAGTTAATATCTACATAATGTCTAGATTTCTACCTTTCATTTTGTCATTTTGACGATCCTCCATTGTCTTCTCCCATCTGTGGCGGATCCCTCATCTGTTCTACAAGAATACATCCTGTATATGTTTTTGGTGATTTATTTTTCCTTTACTATTCAACTGTATTTTCCTTTACTAACTACTTATCTCACAAAAGTTATTCTGTGGTGCCTGTCCCTCTTCTAAAGAATTCCTTATAAGCACAGGTTTTATGTATTTCTTGAGGATGACTAGTGGTTCATTTTCCATCTATTAACCACCCCTTTTTTACCCCTTTTCTAGAAGTGGTCTCCTATAGACTCATCGTTTAATTGTACTTTTCTAAGAGTTGGACTACTCGGTAGTTACTTTACGTTTATAATTTTGATGTTATTCTATGAGAAGTTGTCGATGGTCTTACTAAATTTTGTCTGTGATGGTTCACGACTGTTTCTACACCTAGTTGACCCTTGTGGATATATGACGACTACCGACCCATTTTCATTATGTGAGAGAAACCTTTTAATAGACCACGAAGGACGATTTTGACTTGTATATGTACGTATGAGGGGAGATTATAGGTTGTTTTCTGTAGTTCTTATAAGGTTGTCGTATTGAACTTTATCTGTTTTTTGACTTTTTATTTACAGTCAGATGATATCTGACCTACTTAACGCACATATAAGTAAGTTATTTTGTGATTTACCTTATTCTCACCCACTTAATGATGATGCGTATTATTGCTTAATTAGCATGTCTATTTAAAACTTTCTTCATTTTGTCTTTTGTGTATACTCACTAAGATAAATGAATGTTAAGTCTTTTTCTGATTCAACACTACTGTCTTTAGTCATGACTTTATTGTGGACCCTCTTCGACTACTGATCCGTCCCCCGAAAACCCCACGACTTAAGTAGACTTTTTACCAGTGTACATATATAAGTGAGACTCTTTTAGGTAGTTCAACATGTCAACACTGAACACGTGAAAATATGTACTCACAATGTGAAAATTAAAAAAGAAAAAAACCGGTACGGCACACCGGATGGTATAGAACTTAAGGAACTGGTCCCTAGTTTGAACTCTGGTCCCGTCATTTTCGTGGGTCAAGCTTGGTGGTCTGACGGTCCCTTAGGGGATGTAAAGAAAAGAAAAGAAAAGAAAAGAAAAAGAAAATTCCTAATAAACTTTCTTTTTCTCCCCATCTTCTTTATTTTAAGACACTCTGATGTTCGGGTACGAACTTGGTAGTGACGAATGATAGAAATCTAAAATCGTCATTAAATCTATGAGAAGAGGACCTCTTCCTTTACCGTTGGGTGAAGTCATAAGAACGGACCTTTTAAGGTACCTGTCCCCTCGGACCACCCCAGGTACCCCAACGTTTCTCAGCGGGTACTGACTCACTGTCTCGTGCGTCTATGAGAAAATTAAGCTTTGACTCTTAGAACCACCTGTACTGACTCCGTTTCCGGTGATAAATCCAGTTCTTTGGGGTCAGGGAAAATAAATTGTCCAGTCTACACCGGAAGGAGTGAAGTGGACTGACATTGTCAATGTAGTCTCTTATATCCGACAACACCAATAGGGTAAATAACAAATTTTTATTCTGAGTCGGTAAGTTTCCCCACAAGTAAAAAGTTTCAAAATACAACCTTGTTGATTGTAATTTATTTGTCTACACTATTTATCTCAATTACAAAGACATGTGTGCATACTGTTCCTAAACTATGAATAATTACAAATAGACAATCATATTTTTTAGTCCAAAGTTTTATCGTATACCTTATATTATAATAGTAAAAACATGATTTTAATATATTTGACATGTAAAGTCATGTGACCTTTTGATCCTTTTCTAGATATTTCTATACATAGTTTTCAATTGTTTCAATAGGGAACTACAAACTAAAAGGAAACAAGAGGATGTGCAGATAAAAGTCAAAGTGACTATGGTTGTATTTCACTACTTTTTAGAAAATTTTTCAGGTAAAGTACACTAAGGTATACACATATAGATAGATATATACATATAAAGTATTTATTTTGATTAAAGATCTTCATACTTATCCCCTAAAAGAGACCTCTATATACATTACTGATGTTACCATGTATTCACTCCGAACATCCTACGACCATTACAAGATAAAAAACAATACCCATGATCACTGTACCCTTCAAATTAAACACTTTTAAGTAAGTAGACACGTTAAAAGATAACTATCGGGTCTAATATGGTCGTTGTAAATTTTTGATTGATATATGTAAACCAATGACTAGTAAAAGAAAAGGAAACGTTAATTTTAAATAAAAAATTTTTAGATGGATTTACTTCAAAACCAATAAAATTAAGTCGATTTCTTTTTTAGAATACCGTGTCTTCAGAAGACTTACATTGAAATATACAGTTTTTACACTAATGCCTACCATTGATAATCACTATGGTAAATATAAATGGACTATCACTCCAAATATGGTGACGAAATTCAGGGTTAGGGTTTCTTAGTAGACTTTCTTTTTTATTTATTTTCTTAAGTAAATCAATGTTTTACCTCGTAGAAGTTAATGTGTTTTTGTCGAATTTAAAACCCTCTCTTTAACCCCTCCACTCTTATGTTTACTAGAGATCTACCTTATAAAGTAATTAATGTGTTAGACACTAACTTTTTCGTTCTCTCAGTCTTATTTCAGTGATTTGATTCGATATCATTGGAAATTTTATAGATAATGGTGTCTTGGTTTTTATATTTAGGTTTTAGTGTAGGTAAATGATTTTTATGTGCTTTTTACTCTTTAGTGGCGAGAGGGGAGAAGGGTGGGAGAGGTTTCCGAGTATTAAACAGTAAAATTTGGTCACAGTCATCCACCACGATAAAGGAATCGTTGTTCCGAGACAACAGTTTTCGTGGAAATTTTTGGAACGGACGCCCAATGTATTTCGTATTTTCTCACCTAAATATTTTTCAATGTGTGTTGGGAAAACTAAGTGTCTAAATTAATCAAGGAGACAAAGAGAAGAAATATCTAATAGTTACTATTGAAGAATCATGATCTGATCAAAAAAGGACGGGCAGAGAAGGATCGTCCGACACCCCGATGAAGGGGTAGGTTGTCAGTGCTGACGAGTTCCTCTGTTTTAATCGAGTTTAAACCGTTCGATATCGACGATTGATGCTAATTTAGATTAAAGAAAATTTAAATGAACTTAACAATTTATTCAAAGAAGGAAAACGGATTTATTGACTATATTACTGCTAAAAGATGTATCGAAACTTGGGATTGGCACTTGTATTCGGATCAATTAAACATTAGGTTAGTGTGTTAAAGAGACATGACTTTATAAACAAAGATTAGTAGTCCGAGGACTACGTTTTCTAGAATTTTACAATAGAGAAGAAAGTAACCAGGTTATAAAGTAAATCCTCAACTGTCTTAAAAAAGTATTTCCATGTCTATTAAATCCGAAACGTTCGGTGTATTCCAGAGGTACCGTATAAGAAACGAAAAACAAAATGTTAGGAAATTTTACGTTTTGTTTTGTTTATAAGAATCGAGACACTGGTGTGTTTTTTCCAACGATCGTCCTAAATCAACACCCGATGTCGAACCTCTGGGGAAAATTTTTAGTAATAAACAGGAATAGTGGTAGAGGAACAGTTGTAGGAACGTCTTTCAGTAGAGAACGGTCACTTCTCTTGTATAAAGAAGGTTTTCTTTTAGGTCTGTATGTATTGACGAATGTTTTAACTACCTGATCATGGACGTTTTAACGATACCATGTCGTTGTACTTTTCTTAAATTATATATAATCATCTGAGTAGTTTAACTGTGTCATAAAATATATCGGGATTCACACCAGGAGTATATTAACGAAGTCCGACACTAAATTGGTCGTATATATGACGTAATTAATTACGTCAAATTCTGTGATTGTTGAAGGATTCTTGTAAGTGTAATTCTAATTTCATTGGATTTTAGGGGTTCAAAGAACATATGAACAATATTTTTCATCACTTTCACAATCAACGAGTCAGTACAGACTGAGATGCTGGGGTACCTGACATTGGACGGTCCGAGGAGGTGGGTACCTTAAGAGGTCCGTTTTTATGACTTCACCCAACGGTAAGGGAAGAGGTCCCGTAGAAGGACTGGGTCTTTAGCTTGGACCCAGAGAACGTGACGTCCGTCCAAGAAATGGTAGACTCGGTGGTCCCTTATGTACAAGATAAACGTACGATACCAATGTGTTGTCAGGGCTCACGCTATGAAATGAAGTCAGGACTAAAATCGGACAGGTTTAAAGAAACCGCTCACCTTACAACTGATCGGATAAATGGTAAGAAGGGAAGTAGTACTGTAAACATTTACACTACGAAGGAATTCAAGTGATTTTTTTTTTCATGTCTCACCTGTCCTTACTTCTGTCCTGGTGGCTGACCCAGTGATTTCTGATGGATACTCTAAACACAGACTCAGACGTTTGAACGGATTGTACGATAACAGGTTAGGTATGAGGGTGTAAAGAAGATGTTCCCATGGTAGTTTACCACTGTATGGACCCGGAGTAAAGAGGAGGAGTAGTCAGACTCATCTTCAACTAAAGAACGATTGAGGTCGTATGAAAGTAGTACTCCCAAAGAATTGTAAGGAACGAAGGGTGGACGATGAGACCGAAACTTATTTGAGAGCTCGTCATCGACAGAATAAACGTCACTGAAAGAGACACTAGTTTTTATGTAAACGGTTTTTCGTCGTCCAGAATCAGACTTTAGGGGACGTATAATCCTTGACTTTATCTATGTCACTTTCGGTGTTTAACGACCGTCTGAGTGAAGACACATTTGACCTGTTCTTCTTATAATCACTAAAACTCTTTTGTTTTAAAGACGCATTCATCATCTTCTACGTACTAGGTCCTTAGTATGTCGACGTCACTCTGTGTAGAATCTCGTCAATGAGTTACACACCAGGTGTTATTCTTTCATGTCTTTACTTCTCATTTACAAATCTCTACAAATATGGTTAAACTATATTTTAAACGATAAAGTACAGTAAACTTATAATAACGAAAATAGATAACTTAAACGAAAGAACCGTAAAGAATACAGCGGTTAGTTTTTTTGTGTACCGAGTTTTAACCAAAAGATTTCGAGTTCCATGATTGTTTTTGTCATTGTATTTATTGAGGTTTATTTACAATTCGGATGTAGTTCTTGTTGTGATTATGTTTGAGTGATGTTGAGACACCCACACTATTATGGTGTGTTTTGGTATTTTCGTTTTTATAATGATTTGGTATGTTGTCACTGGTAGATTTTTGACCTGAGAAAAAAAATCTGACGTACAATAGATGAAACTTTCAAAATACTGTCAGTGCGTTTTACACTTCGGAAAAGCCATTTGGTCATCTTGAAAAGGTCTTGTTAGTGTATTTTGAAAGAATATACTTTGACTTCTAAAGACGAAGATTTTATCTTCACTGTATTTGACCTCCGTGATAAGTCTAAGACACGTGGGGTTTCCTTTTCGTATATTAACGGTTCTCTACACATTTTAATTGGTGTGTCTACTATTTGAAATGCGGTCTTCTCTCTTGTCTGGTTTTGTAGAGGTTTTACATAAATGATACGCTGTGGGACCCTGTAGTGTCTTGACTTTTCCGTATATTCCGTTCTCACTAATGACAGTATAAATATGTGTCGTTTATGAAGTCCCCGAAAGGACCACCGAGTCTGCCATTCTCAGACGGATGCCATGTCCTCTGGACCCAAGTTAGAGACCCAGTCCTTCTAGAAACCTCTTCCCTTACTGTTGGGAAGGCAATAAGAACGGACCTCTTAGGGTACCTGTCTCCTCGGATCACCCGATGTCAGGTTCCCCAACGTTTCTCATTTACGTGTGTACCCTACTTAGATCTGGTCGAGAACCAAATGCAAGTTATGTGTGTCGTCTTCTACCCCCTGTTGAAAAAATACAAATAGTGACTTTTTGGGTATGATGTTTTATCCTAAAAAAAAAAGGATAAATTAGTAATAAAACACTTGATACTATCTCTGAACTTTTACACGACCTTAATCAAGACTTAGTCAATAACGTGTCGTTTCTTCTCGGACCGATTTGTTACTCTCATAGAGAATTGACGTCTAGATAGTGACGAAATAAGTGTCTTTTGCCGACCACCAATTTTGTGTCCGACCCGTGCTAAGTCACCATCTCTTTATCACATTCTCATTTACGTAAGTTACAAACCGGTGTCTTTCATGTAGAAAAGTCACACGACACCCTTTTACCTCACGTTTATTTTTGATATTTATCGTCTATCCTCATAAAAAACGTTATTTTACGTTTCTCGAAGATAAAGAGTTCAAAAATTCGTACTGTTACGGGTAATTGAATCGTTGTCTGTGTCGGAGTTTTCATTAAAAGTCACTGTTTAGAGAAATGCTAATGTCCCAGGTACAACTTAAAGTCATAAGTCTCAGTTGTCAGTTTTTTGATGAGTGACGTAAGGTGACATTTAATGTTAAAACGAGATTAAAAAAGTCAAATTCTTTTATCTTTTTTCTTAGACCAACCCATATGTCTGATACAATTTATCCAACACTTAGATGTTGTGTGTTGGATAAATGAGTAGTCACTCGATTTTATTCATAGAAATTATAACGTTTGTTACAAGTGATTAAAACAAAAATTTTTGACTCAGTAAAATTATGTAAATAAATTATGACCATCCATTGGTGGTGTGTGTGACTTATGTGTCACCTACCACCTACCCATAATTTTCAAATTCTTTGTAACCATTTTCGTAAGTAAGGAGGTTTTATTGTACCTCGAGAAAATTTTAAAATGGAGGTTCATCGGTCATATACGAGATATAGTTAACAAGGTTTCAGTCGTTTTGGATTTGAAGTGAGAGTTATGGTTTCCTTTAGGATATTTATTTATATTCCTATTTGTTAAGTTTATAATAGTTTAAAACTTAGTTCATTTTTTCTCAAAATCACTGATACCACACAAGAGTTTTGTACCAAGACAATATACTATTTTACAGTAAAGTACTTTCCTACTTAAAATTAACGACAAAAATCTTCGAAGGCCATGAGGTAAACAGAGAAGGGTAGATTTAAGTTTACAATGTGTCATAGTCTTTAATCATGTATAAAAGTGTGACATCTGTAGACAAGTTTTTATTAAAATTTTTGTCGTAAAAGAGTATTAAATTCATTGTACACTCCACGGATAATAATTTTTTTTTAAGAAAATCAACTAAACTATTTTCATTTGGGTTTTGACACGAAAATATTTGAGTCGAAAAGAAACACCAATTTTTCAACTTAGGACTATTTTCAAAGACAAACTTAGACAAACATTCAGGTTGTACGAAATGTCTCGAGATGCTTTGGTGGTTGTGGTGTCGCTTTGTAGTCGTCGTGTTGGTCCTCTACAATAGTCCAAGTTAACGCAGTTACTCCAAAATGAAGTAACAAGGGATTACATCGGTTCTTCTTTTTGTATATACACAGGAGTTCAATTCGAATCTCTTGACACTATGAATACACTTTAAGCTTTCTAATCGATAATACACTGTCGACACTTAATTGACAATTTTGTATGAAATAAAAGTCGTAAAAGTGAACTCGAAGCACATATTTAGATCCAATTAAATAACTTAAAGTCATGAAAGTTGAAAAAGACACGGAAAGTTGAAATCCGGGTAAATTGATATAAATAACTGGTATTTGGGTTTTGTATTTTATTTACCTGTGGGATTTTTCGATTTGATTTTGACATGTGGACATGAAAGATTATCAGATTTCACGTTGCTGTCAGTAGAACTGGGGACGTACTGTTTATTTCCGGGGTCAGTCTTTTGGACTCTTATTCCCGTTTTTTTTTTCCCCCCCCCCACCACAGACACACACACAGAGAGACACACACCACCCCACCTTTGGACTCTTATTCTCGGTGTTTTTCCCCCCGCCGACACCATCCCCACCTCTGATCATAATGAACCTTTGATCAGAGTAAATGATAAGAATGGTTAGTTAGTTTTGTACTAAGGTCGACACCACTAAATCTGACGTTCGATGTGTGGTCGTGACAATCTACGGATTATGTGTCGTCGAAGAAATTAGAAAGGATCTCAAGAAACGCCATTCGGATAAAGGGGCAAAATGTTTACTGTGTTACCTCTGATTCTTCCACTTCATTGGACGGGTCTCAGTGTACTGATCATTCACCGTCTCTGTCTTTAATTTAAGTCTCGACAGAGTAAGGTTTCGAAAAATTCCTAAGAATTCGTAATACGATTTGCCAGAAAAAATAAAAGTGAAACATAGGCCCATATCGATTAATTGTTATAACACTGTCAGAGTCCACTTGTTGCTTCCTTCAGGCGGTATGTATATGTGCATAATACGATGTGGTAGAATATAAGAGTCGTGATGATACACGATCATTATACCGTCCACGAACTGCCGGTACATCTTAGTTGTTAAAACGTTCATTGGGGTAAATATATACCTCTTGAACTCCGAATCACTAATAAGAGGTAAACGGAGAGTCTAGGGAAGAAACAGGAGAAGAGGTACTACCCCTCCGACTGGGGATGTGAGACGTAGAGGGTTCGAGGGTACGTCGACTGAAGATGAATCCAATCCTCTACTACCGTTCTTTGACCTCAAACCCTCCTCTCCTTTTATCAACAGAAAAGACGACGGACGTACTGATGTCGAGAATTAGTCAACCAGAAGGGAAGTGTTGAAGTCGACACTGAGACTTTGTGATAAAGGTAGGAACAAGATAGTCGGAGTCCACTCCATTGTCGAAAGATCACAATGATCGAGAGATCAACAGATTGGTAGGGAACTAGTAGGAGAATCCGAACAAGGAAGAAAATTCCAAATAAACTTGGTGGAGCCTCACTTAAGTTAATTATAAAGAACGTTAGGATTTATGGCCCTGTAACACTTGGTTCAAGATAATCCACAGTCGATCATTTAGCGTTTCGTTTATAGACTTGAGTCTTAATAGCGGGAAGTTTAAAATAAGAGAAAGATCATGATACGACTTTCCTATTAATAAATTCAAAAATTACTCTAAAGAAAGGTTTTAGATATTTTTTTTCTAATAGTCTAGTAGTCTAATGGGAGGTTATGGACTAGGGCATAAAGGACGTAAAGTAAGACAATGATGTCAACTTGAACGGCTCGAGATCAGTCACTGAGTCAAAAGGTATTTACCAGATCTAGGTTAGACGACCATGGGCGTAGAACGAAGTCTTCACAGACTGAGAAACGCTGGTGTACCTGACATCGAGTAGTCCGAAGGAGACAGGCACCCTAAGAGGTCCGTTCTTATGACCTTATCCGACGGTACGGGAGGAGGTACCCAAACTAGGGTTCTAGGTCAGGTCCACAGATGGACTCTGACGAAGTGTTCGTCGAGAGAGGGAGCGAGAAGGTAGTAGTAAAAAAGAGAGATGATTTAGTAAGGGTAATAAGGGTAATCTGATATTTGTACGGCGTTAAAGAGTGGAGAGTGTGTGTGTGTTTGAAAAAGTACTAGAATGTGAGTCGGAGATAGGGTGAAGAAACGAAGGTAAATATCGTCTCGAGGAGTTCCCATTACAAATGAAAAACAAAGGTTAATAAGAGGACATTAAGAGAGACTCGATATGATCTACCAGGAACTTGTACGGTCCGTTGAGGTTACTTCTAAAAAAAGGATTTCGACATGACTATTAAGTCTTAAATTTTCTATCGTGAATTTTGTATGTACATTCAAACCCGAAAAAAGAGTTCTCAAGGTTTGATCTTTGTTGTTATAAATGTCCCTCCCATGTTTATATTCAACTCACCCTTTTTATACTTCATTACTTCAGTATCTTACAAACTTTTTCTCGTGGTTGATTTTGTAAATGTCGGATAACTAGAATACTCTGAACAAAAATAATAAACTACAAGAATTTAACTTAATTTTGTGGATGAAATAAAAATTAGAAAGTCTTAGTAAAATTTTGTCAAATTGTGTAGTGCCAGAGTAATCAACACGATTTCCTTAAGTTCGTGTCTCTCAGCAAAAGATTTATATACTTTATCGTAGATAGAATAGTCATAAGAATTAGAGAATAGGTGAGATCTACAAAAGTTCAAAAATGGATGGACGAAGAGAAGATCTGGGCACAGGAAGATCTATATATTGAATCATGTATGGAGTTGACCAAAGAGACAGGATAGTAATTCGTCTTAAAATAGAGATGGAGTCTGTACCAGAGATGTAAGGATGGTTCTCTATGTATAAGACTCCTCTTACATGGTTTTTATTGACTTTTTTTTTTTTTTTCCTTAACGTTCGGATATTGAAGGTAAAAAGGGGGATTACACTTGTCACAAAAGGAAAATTCAAAGACATATTAAAAGTCACCCCGAAGAGTCCGCCGAGTCACCATTTTTAAGGTGAACGGTTACGTCGTCTATACCCAAGTTAGGGACCAGATCCTTCTCGGGGACCTTTTCTTTCACTGTTGGGTGAGGTCATAAGTACGGACCCTTTAGGGTACTTGTCTTCTTGGAACACCCGATGTCAGGTACACCAGTGTTGAGTCAACGACTTGTTGTTGTTTTTATTAAAAAGTCATATCAAATTCGTTTTCTAATTTAATTATTATCGATTATAAATTTTCTGGAATGATTTTGTACACTTGTTAAGTCCTAGCGTACCACCACCACCAAATGAACGATTCAGTACAATCTGAGAACGTTTGGGTACCTGATATCGGACGGTCCGAGGAGACAGGTACCCAAAAAGGTCCGTTCGTATGACCTCACTCAACGGTAAAGGAAGAGGTAGTCCTAGTGTACTCCTCACGGAATTTTTTATAAAAATACTTGTTCTCGATTTCTCTTTTTTTGTAAGGTGTGGAGTTAGTTATCCTTATACGATGTTTGAACTGAGACTAAACCTTTCTTTTAACCCTTTAGTGTTACCAGAAGACCCCTAAACTCCAACTAGATTCTAGTTGGATTTTAGATTCCTGTACAAGGAGATATGTATGTCATTGAGTCCGTCTAACTACGGTCTCGGGTCCGAGAGTTTGTGAAATGACGTGACGAAGAGTGGATGATTCGTCCGACGTGACAAGGTGAGGAGCGGCGGGGGTGTAGTTGAGACATGACGAGTGTCTCGACTTTCTAGGTGTTTAACGTGTCTGTAAGTTCATTTTGTTTCCTTGATAGATCAGGATCCGTCCGTATGGGGGACGGATTGTTTCGTTTATATTGTCTACTATCAAAAAAAAGAGACTAACGGGTAATATTGAATAGACTCTTGTCTATATTTCAATTCTTACTACTTGGTTGGTCATTTTATTAATATATATATACCTCCCTTTTATTTTATTGTACGTTTAAGAGACGACCTTCAGGTATACAAATCTTCAAGAGGAACTGAGAGGACTATAAATCCTGAGAGATTATACAAATGCGTCTGTGTACTCGAAACATAAAGGTTTGTTGTGTTACCTCTTAGGGTTACCATAAAGCAGTACTCGTCTCTCATGTAAAGCGGTTATTACACATTAGAAACAGGGTTCTCCTTATGAACTTCTCCCAATCTTATGACAACATGCTTTTTAGATCTTAAAGGGAGATTCCCAAGCCGAGGTCCGAAACTATGGGAGAACGTTAGACGGGTGAGGTGGGACGGAAGCTAGTAATCTTGATAGTCACGGGTCTTGATACCCGGGTCTTTGGTAAGTCTAATACCTTTAAGGGGTAGAAGTTTGTACAGGTCAGGTAAACCTCTCTCCAACCTTTAGTAACATCCATTATCGATTTATAACAAACCCATTACGTAAACTTTCTCTTGTTTACCACTGGAAATTAGTCAGAGTTCAGAACATCACAGGAGTTTAAGGATGAAGTAACGTTGATTTTCATTTTGTAACAACTTCCCCCCTCCGTTGGAGTTCATACCGTTTGGTATCCGTTGTTTTCTCCGAGACTTTTGGAACACAAATGATATAATCCATGAGACAACCCTCGAAATATATATGTCCATAATAATGGAAGTCGGATACTCTAGTGAAAAATATTTATTAATTTCATTGAACAACTCACTTATTTACTGAGTAAAAAATCAAGGAGAAAGGAGAAGGGGTATTGTTAAGTTAAACTAGATCTACAAAGACTAAAAAACGGTATTGGCATAAAAGTGTAAAAATATAGTCCGGAACTAGTGAAAGTTGTCGAAGGTTAGTTAAAATAGATGAAATATATCATTTTAGTTTGAAGTTTCGGTATATAATACTATGCGAGGACAATCTTTATAAGTCTCATATAAACTTGAAGCCCCTCAAATCTTCAATTAAGGTCACAAGAGTAAAATGTCTATTTCTTTTGTTCCTGGTCTCATTAATTCCCTAAAAAGAAACGGGAAGGATGAGAGACGGATTTTAGTGAGTTGATTTTTGTAGATGGACATTCGTCAGTTCATTTTGTTTACTCTGTTCAACGAAAATTTACTCTGTTCAGAAGGGGATTCTTAAACAACAACGACAACGAGTCAACGATTCAGTGCGACCTGAGACGTTGGGGTACCTGACATCGTGCGGTCGGAGAAGACAGGAGGTGATAGAGGACCTCAACCGAGTTTAAGTACATGTAACTCAATCACTAAGACAGAGTAAGAGACGGGGGTGAAGAGGAAAATAATAAGATGGTTGAGTAGAAAGGTTGGTTTAAGTGTATACTAATAGAGGGGTTTGGGTACCCCCTTTTAGATTGTTGTTTTTAGACGAATGGTGAAAGATGTAGACTCAATTTGGAAGGGTAAAAGGAACCAAGGATAAGAGATGAAGGATAAAGAATTAGAGTCAATTACATCGACTGGCGTAATTGATTTTCTTTATGAATTTCCGATGTTACCTCCTTAAGAAATTATTTCCAAAAAAAAAAAAAAAAAAAAAAAAAACCCGACGTTCCGTATACCCTAGAATCCAGGGACTGGTCCCTTGCTTGGACCCAGGGGGACGTAACCCTCACACCTCGGAATCGGTGACCTGGTGGTCCCTTCAGGGATTTTTTCCAAAAACTTTCATCGTTGACCTTCAAGGAAATCTTTCGTTGTTAGTACTGAATCTAAAAAGTCATACTTGATGGTGTAACGGTTATATTATTTCTAAGTCCTGGTGTTTGTTTCTTGAGAATAAGACAGTTTACCGATGTAGAGGTTTTGTATTTCCTGTAAAATATGTTTTTCCTGACATATCCTTTCATCTGTCCATATACCTTCTTATAAAAGAGCCGAAGAGACCGCCAGGTCACCAATTCTTAGACGGAACGTCACGCTTCCTACGTTTCCTGTCTCCAAACTAGGGACCAGACACTTCTAGGGTGCACGACCCCTCGTTGTCAGGCACGTGGTGTTGATGACTCGGCCGCGCCGTTGACGACTTCGGTCGTACGGATCTCGGACACGAGACGTGGTTCTCGTCGGTGACGTTGCTTCTGGGTCGTATCGGTTTTTTTATTTTTATTTGTTTGGGTAAAAAATTTTACAAAAGAATGGCGAACAAATATATCGAACAGTACCCATTTCAAAATTCCTTGTCTCTATGTAAATGATCCGGAAACAGACACAACAAAAAAAAAAATTCTTGACCCCGAAGGGACCACCGAGTCTACCATTTTCTCAGACGGACGTTACGTCTTCTGGACCAAACCTGAGGAGCCAACCCTTCTAGGGGACCTCTTCCCTTACCGACGAGTGAGGTCATAGACTGAGGTCTTAAGGTACCTGTTTCCTCGGATCACCGAATGTCAGATACCCCAGTCTTTCTCAGTCTATGCTAACTCTTTGATTGTAAAAGTGAAAAAGAAAGTGGTGACCAAATATATTGAAGAGTCCCCATTTTAAAATTCATTGTCTCTATGTAAATGATACGGGAAAGGACGGGAAAAAAAAATTTCTTGTCTCATAATTTAAATCCTTCATCTCCATAATTTCTTTTACTAGTTTCGTAGTCTCATCTAAAATTAATTGGTTCTTTGAATTTTTACATATGATTGTTTTGATAAAAAGGTGAATTATAATTTAAAATGGTGAAAAGTAAACCGTAAAAATAGTCAGTCCACCTTTAATGAGTTCAACCGTCGTCATAAACAATAAACTCATTTGTTCAAAACAGTATTGTCTATTTTTAATCCGTTTCTATTATCGGGGTATCACTGAACTAGACTTTTACTTTTACCTTGGAGTTCAGTTTTTTTTTTAGTCTAAAGGGGTCCCTAGTAGTTTCATAGGGTGTCATAGGGTTTATATACTTTGTTTTACATGATTTTCAAAATACGAAACGTATCCGTTTTACTGAAATTATAGAAAACTTATGTCTCTATTTAAATTGTGTAAATTTATTTTTAAAATGGTACATTCTCTGGTGATTTGTGATTAAAAGGTACATATTTTAGTACTTTTAGACATTTGATAAATTTAATCGATTATGATGTTACATTGTACCTAGTCGATTTCTTTGGTTTTCTAGTTTTCGATCAAAGTTTATTGAGATCTATGGGATAGATTTTTGAATCTCGTTGATAACTAAGAAAACAAACGATAGTTAAATAAAAGTTTATACTTCGGAAGATTGTCACGACGTGTTTATTATGGTAATCAATGAGGTTGACCGTTTCTTTTGCTTTGGTTGACAATATAATTTCAGACAGTTACTAGTTATATAATCATTTTTAAAATTCTCTGAAGAATTGATAGAAAGGAGGACAGGGGAGGGGGTTAATTACCAATGAGTGAGTAGTCTCCTGTTTACGTGTGTTTGGATCGTAAAACGACTCTAATCACTCAGGTCATAGTACCCTTTAATACGATTAAAAACTGGTACTTTGATAATGTTTTATTTGATTGGATAAGAAAAAACATCGACTATCAATTACTTGAGTCGAGTTATTTGATAGTCGGACCGTTGTACCTCAGTCCTGTCCGTGATAAATGACTAAGTGGTTGATAATTTATTTAGTCTACGTTTAATACGTGGAAGTCGGAGATCCTCCTGTTCCAGAAGGGTGGTAGATCGTTTCACTCGTGGATCGTGTATTCTCGACGAATTATTTGTGAACATCGTTCTTAATTGGACATTGAACAGTGTAGTCAATGAATAAGAAATAAAAACCACCGTGACCCAGAAGTAACGACACGGACGTACGAAATAGATCAACGCCACTCGCCCCTGAGGAGAAGTGATGTCGTGCACCCGAAGAGTACCACCACCGAAGAGGACAACGGCTCGTACCCGAGGTCCGGTACACCTGAAATCATTAACATCGTGTGCCCGAGATCTCGTGTCCTAGAGATCGGCACCACGACCCGAATCAACGAGACGTCGTACACTTTAGAAGAGGCTGGTTCCTAGCTTGGGCACAAGGAACTTGACCGTCCACCTAAGAATAGGTGACATGGTGGTACCTTCAGGGTGAAAAGGGTAAAATATTCAAACTTTAAAACTAATACATCGGATAATTATGATTATCATCGATTTATAAATCGCTCTCGAACGAATGGTATACTGGACGACAGGAACAAAAATGTCAATTAGTACCGACGCTCTCTGCTTTGACTGGTTCAAATGTACCGTCCACTCACCGTCTCGTTTGTGAGTTCGACCAGAAAGATGGATGTTCTAGGTCTTAAAATTATTGGTATAAAGTGACCTTATAAACATTAAGTAATAGTATGATTCTTAGAGATGATATATTCAGAGAAAATAGGGTGTCGTTTCTAGTCAAATGTTTTTACACTTTCATTTACCCTGAAGGGACCACCAGGTCACCGATTCTGAGGTCCGAGGGTTACGTCCCCGGACCCAAACTAGGGACCAGTCCCTTGTTCACCAGGTGTACGATGTTGATTGTCAGAGGGCGACATTGATCCTAGGACGGACGACATTACTTCTGGTTTCTAGTGTTCACGGTTTGATTCTGGGCTACGTCGGTTTCTTCATTTATTTAAAAATCTTACACTTTCATGTCTTAAAAGTTTAGTATTTATTAATATTATGTAATGAACGGAAGGACCGAATATCATGAATCAGATAACGAAGATAATCTCTTGTCTTGTTGAGATACGTTACCTTCTTCCCCGGATGGGTGAATCTTTTGGTCCCCGATTCGATAAAAACAAGGTCTACGGTCGTATATTTTCTTACGTGATAGAATTTGGACAACACTTATATTTTAATTCTTACATGAAATATTTTGTATTTCGTGATGTCTTTACGAGTCTTTTAGTATAAAGTACACAAATATACGATAACAGGTTTTATGTACATCGGGTCTAACGAGTGTGAATTCTGATTCAATCACACGTAACGACATATTTGTTAAAACGAGGGATACGACTTATAAGAGATAAAAAGGGAAGTCTAGGTGAGAGATTTACCGTCAAAAGAGAATCCTCCGACTTTTAAAACCTGACGTAGTTTTCCAACAGTAGACCGAAACAGTACCCCCTGATGTCCTCCGTGGTCGTCCTCTCCTCTCCCGTCCTCCTCTCACTCCGGCTCCATAAATATCCACTCCTGTGGTAGTCGAGGGAGACTCTGTCGTGTCCGAGTGTCACCGAGTTAAGGAGGAGATTTCGGCGTCGAGGACACTCCCTGGAAGAAGACATAGAGGGTCTCGAAATAGGGAACAGAGAAGTCCGCCATCATTCCCAATAAATGCAATGGAGAGAGGTGTGAAAATGTTTAATTTCACTTTCACAATCAGTGAGTCAACACAGGCAGAGAAACGTTGGGGAACCTGACATACATCGAACGGTCCGAGGAGACAGGTACCTTAAGAGGTCCGTTCTTGTGACCTAACCCATCGGCAAGGGAAGAGGTCCCATAGAAGGGTGGGTCCCTAAGTTGGACCCAGAGGACGTAACGTCCGTCTAAGAAATGGTAGACTCGGTGGTCCCTTCGGGGGAAGGAGCGAACCACCCATTGCGGTACACCGTTGCGACGACGACCAGTGGGTGTGGGGTACGGTCTGTCCGGGCCGAGGACCACGAGTGAAAATATTTATCAAGAAATGATTTGTTAGGACACCACCACCAAATCAGTGATTCGGTACAGGCTGAGAACACTGGGGTACCTGACATCGGACGGTCCGAGGACATGTAACCTAAGAGGTCCGTTCTTATGACCTCACCCAACGGTAAAGGAAGAGGTCCCCTAGAAGGACTAGGTCCTTAGCTTGTGCCCACACGACGTGACGTCCGTCTAAGAAATGGTTGACTCGATATTCCCTTTGAGATATTACTAGGAGTCAATGAGGTAAAATCACACGGTAAACAAAGAGGGATTTTGGTACCGACCATATGATGGGATGTAGTGAACTAAATCCGTGACAAAAAGGATTAAGAGGAAATTATAGGAATCGTGAGTCGTACTTGTGGACATATATTTCATATGATCTTTCCTATGATCTGTCTTTTATTCTTATAGAATCAAGAAAAAAGTGAAGATGGTTACTGATCGCAGGTGATTTAGTTTCTTCAACCTAATTTACCATTTCAGACAAGGTCTTTACTACAGAAAAAAAAAAGATATGACTGTCAACTTTGGAGTGGTTATCTCAAAATAAACACAAACCTATTAGTACCCTTATGAATTTTTGTTTACTCATTAACAAATCGTGAAAAATAAATTTCCCAGTCTCTCATTTATACAATCTGAAACATTCGGTTTTTCGTTTTAGTTTTCGATGATACAGCCCTAAAGATATTGATGTTTGTATAACGATGTCAAATTCAAAAACATTACTTCAAGACGGGTACCCTTCTTACTTTACTTAAACCTTCCTCGTAAAGTAAATTGACCCTGAGGAAATATATCGACCAAAAGGGACAGGAGTTGTAGTCACAGTGGACAATTACAAGTAGACATTACTAGAATATACACAGTGGAAACTTTTACAGAAAAGTACGTCTGTCCCTGACCGTTTATAACCATGGTCCGGTGTTTGTTCACTAAAATTAACTTATATTAGTAATGAAATTTCCATACCTATCTTAATATAATCTCACTGAGATGTTTTTTTCTAGAAGTGTTGGGTCTATTAGTGTTACCACACTAGTGAGTGGATCTCGGTCTGTAGGATCTTGCGTTTCAGTTCACCCGGAATCCTTCGTAGTAATGCTTGTTTCGATCACCTCCATTACCTTAAGGTCAACTCGATAAAGTTTAGGATTTTCTACTACGACACTTTCACGACGTGAGTTATACAGTCGTTTAAACCCTTTGAGTCGTCACCGGTGTCCTGACCTTTTCCAGTCAAAGGTAAGGTTAGAGTTTCTTTCCGTTACGGTCTCTTACGAGTTTGATGACGTGTTAACGTGAGTAGAGTGTGTTACGAGTTTTAAGAGGTTCGGTCTGAAGTTGTCATGCACTTGACACTTGAAGTCTACAAGTTCGACCAAAATTTTTTCCGTCTCCTTGGTCTCTAGTTTAACGGTTGTAGGCGACCTAGTAGTTTTTTCGTTCTCTCAAGGTCTTTTTTTTGTAGATAAAGACGAAATGACTGATACGGTTTCGGAAACTGACACACCTAGTGTTATTTGACACCTTTTAAGAAGTTCTCTACCCTTATGGTCTGGTGGACTGGACAGAGAACTCTTTGTACATACGTCCAGTCCTTCGTTGTCAATCTTGACCTGTACCTTGTTGTCTGACCAAGGTTTATCCTTTTCCTCATGCAGTTCCCACATATAACAGTGGGACGAATAAATTGAATATACGTCTCATGTAGTACTCTCATGTAGATTTCCTCTAGTCAGGACCCACAAGTAACCTTCCTGACTACAACTTCGACTTTGAGGTTATGAAACCGGTGGACTACTTTTCTCAACTGAGTAAACTTTTCTGGGACTACGATCCTTTCTAACTCCCGTCCTCCTCTTCCCCTGCTGTCTCCTACTTTACCAACCTATCGTAGTGGTTGAGTTACCTGTACTCAAACCCATTTGAGACCCTCAACCACTACCTGTCCCTCCGGACCACACGACACCAAGTACCCCAGCGTTTGTCAACCTGTGTTGACTCGTTGACTTTACTTGACTATAAACGTAAAGTCGTACAGTAATGTAACGTCTATTGGGTAAGGTCAACTTCCAATGAACCTTTAAGGGACTGACACGTCAATTTACCTAAGACTTTATACCTTTTAGGAACTGAATGAAACTGAAGACGTACGGTGACGATCTTGTCATGAAACTGGATCCTGTATATCGACAACGTTTAAACACATCATTACCTCTGAGTTTAAAGACTGTTCTACACTTCATATATTTCGTCGAACTACATTGAACACTAGGTTTGTAAGTGACAACAGTTTTAATGAAAATGGTGTTATATTTAAAACGTTGATTCGTAACAATGAGGAACATTAAATTCCAACTTAAACAATTCTTTATAGTTGAGACCCGACCCGACCCAGTGATTCAGTACAGGTTAAGAAACGCTAAGGTACCTGACATCGGGTGGTCCGAGGAGACAGGTACTCTATTATTATTACCGACTTCTACTAAAGAGAGTAAGTCTTTTCAAAGTCATGGTCGGAACTCGAGTCTTAAGTCTTATCTATTACCATCTTATAATGTCCCTACCAGAAAGATTCTCACGTTGTAGGACTAAAACCCTCCTTCATTACTCTCCTCTATATTACCAGTAGACTCAATTTAAGTGGGTAAGGTCAGGTAAAATCAAGTGACTAAGGATCTTACAGCTGTAAGTGGGAACGGTAGAGAACAAACTGGTGAAGGTTAAACGGAACTAAGTACCTGAACTGTAAGGTCCAAGGATACGTTATAACGAAAAATGTCGTAACCTGGAACGAAGATAGTGGTCAGTATAGGCGTCGACCCATAACAAAAACGAAACCGAGGTAGGGAAGTAAGAAAGATCTCAATAAAGAGGTTACTAGAGGTCATCGTATAATCCGTGGATGACTGGACCGCTCAAGGAGAAAGTCATAGGATAGTAAAACGGAAAATTTTCTACGAATGAGGAACCTTCTTTTCAATACTGGTTGGATCTGTCGTATAAGTTTTCGTGTCTGTAATGAAACGACTGATTCCAGAGAGATCAGTTCCGATACCAAAAAGGTCATCAGTATATACCTACACTCTCGACCTGACACTTCTTTCGACTCGTGACTTCTTAACTACGGAAACTTGACGTCACAACCTCTTCTGAGAACTCTCAGGGAACCTGACGTTTCTCTAGGTTGGTCAGGTAAGACTTCCTCTAGTCGGGACCCTAAAGAAACCTTCCTTATTACGATTTCGACTTTGAGGTCATGAAACCGGTGAAGTACGTTTCTCAACTGAGTGACCTTTTCTGACAACGACCCTCCCTAACCCCCGTCCTCCTCTTCCCCTTACTGTCTCCTACTCTACCGAGCTACCGTTGTGACTGAGCTACTTGCACTTAGACTCACTTGAGGTCCGCTACCACTACCTTTCCCTCCGGACCGCACGACGTTAAGTACCCCAGCGTTTCTCAGCCTGTGCTGACTCGCTGACTTGACTTGACTTCCTCTCCTCTCTCACACATCATTTTCCGCAAGGTCAGATTTTCCTTATAATAGTATATACTCTTAGGTATACATATTTCCTCTATTTAGCTCCTATACCGACAAATGTAAGACTTGTGTCAAGTAAAAAGGTTACCTGAGTGACGTCTCAAGAAAATTTATTTCGGTAGACATCCCTTAAGGGACCGTCAGGTCACCAATCCTGAGAGACGAGAGTGACGGCTCCCGGGTCCAAACTTGATTTAGGGTATTCGGTACTTCACTTCTTCACAATCAGCGAGTCAGTACAGGCTGAGAAACTCTGGGATACCTGACATCGGGAGGTCCGAGAAGAGAGGTACCTTAAGAGGTCCGTTCGTATGACCTCACCCAACGGCAAAGGAAGGGGTCCCCTAGAAGGTGTGGGTCCCTAGTTTGGGTGTCGGAGACGTAACGTCCATCTAAGTAATGATGACTCAGTGGTCCCTTCGGGGTTTTATAAACATGAGTATCGAATAAATCTATTTCACTCTATTATGAGTACTTCTCAAATACATAATAACGTGTTTGACTGAGTTGTTTACAATTGTAATAAATAATCATGATAGCTACGATGAAGAGGACCAACAATTGACTTTCAATTCCTTACCACTTGTAATTTTGATTTCATCATTCCTTTGATAGGTCATTTTAATCCAATAGTTTACTAGTTTAATAGTTCCTTTTTTATTTTGGTGTAAAGGTATTTATAGGTACAATGAGTTTTTCCTTGTTTATTAAGTTCTTTTCACCGGATAAGAAGATTGCGTTTGTTACGTAAAACTTCAAAACCGGACACATTGACTCAGTTCAGGATAGAGTGTTGGGTATAGTGAAACACAGAAACAAACATGCAATAAATTGTGTTAAATTTGTCCTTCAATACTTTTGGGTTCGAAGGTGTTAGTGAGATGGGACGAGTTTTTATTTTTGTTTTTTTCGGTTATTCTAAAAGTATTATTAAGAACAAAGAATTTAAGATTTTGTTTGATGGTAAAACAGTAGATTGTAATTCACTCCAAAAAATTTTAGAGGTCCCGGATGAATTCAAAAGATTCTTTTCATTGCTAAAATTCTGCAGTACACACAAAATGGATGATTTTATAAACTTGTGTTCAACTAAACTGACACTTTTTAAAAATTTCTCTACCCTTATGGTCTGGTGGACTGGACGGAGAACTCTTTCGACATACGTCCAGTCCTTCGTTGTCAATCTTGACCTGTACCTTGTTGTCTGACCAAGGTTTATCCTTTTCCTCATGTAGTTTCGACATATAACAGTGAGACGAATAAATTGAATATACGTCTCGTGTAGTACTCTTTGCGACTCGACCTCCTTCGTATTCGACCTTAGTACTAACGGCCCTCTTTATAGTTATTGGAGTCTTAACGTCTGCTGTGGTGGGAATATCGTCTTACACTTCTTCCTGATTTCTCGGAGAACTACTTTCACTTTCTCCTCTCACTTTTTCAACCGAATTTTGAGTTGTAAGTCTTTTGATTCTAGTACTGTAGACCAGGGTAGTGAAGTACCGTTTATCTACACCTTTGTTACCTTCGTCACTATCCGAAATAAAACCCCCCGAGGTTTTAGTGACGTCTACCACTGACGTCGGTACTTTGCGAATTAGGAACCTTCTTTTCAATACTGGTTGTATCGGTAGTATAATTTATCGTCTCTGTAATGAAACGGCTGTTTCCAGGTAGATCAGTTTCGATACCAGAAAGGTCATCAGTACATACCTACACTGTCAACCTGAGATTTCTTTCGACTCATGGTTTCTTAACTACGAAAACTTGACACCACAACCTCTTCTGAGAATTCTCAGGGAACCTGACATTCCTCTAGGTTGATGAGGTAGGATTTCCTTTGGTCAGGACTTATAAGTAGCCTTCCTGACTACGACTTCGACTTTGAGGTTATGAAACCGGTGGACTACGTTTCTTGACTGAGTGACCTGTTGTGGGCTACGACCCTTTCTACCTCCCGTCCTCCTCTTCCCCTGCTGTCTCCTACTCTAATGACCTACCATAGTGGCTGAGTTGACTGTACTTAGACTCATTTGAGGTCCTCAACCACTACTGTCCCTCCGGACCGTACGACGTCAGGTACCCCAGCGTTTCTCAGCCTGTACTGAACTCGTTGACTTGACTTGACTTTACTGACCTGTAAAGTCTTTTACAATAATAGAAAGATGCCTTTTGTCATTATTTATACTCCTTTTAAAATTCAGTTAAAATAACTGGTCAAAGCATAAATATTTGGCCGAAGAAAATAATACGATTTTTTCAAATCTTTGTTATACCCCGGTCTACCACCGGGGATGAGGGGAGGTTAGGGGATTTTCCCTATGAATTTGAGTCTGTAGTAAGATAAAAGTCAATTTAATGGAGATGGTGAATTTGTGTCCCCGTATTTTTATTATGAAGAGACCGTCTTTTACGACTTCTATCCCCTACTTACCAATCGAATTGTAAATGGATTCCTTATATTTGATAACCTAAGAATTTGTTAAAAGTTGAAATGATTTCTTTAGTCTTAACCGTAGACTCTTATACAGTTGAAATTTGTGGGTTATTGAGTTAAATACTTGGTTCCTAAGTTATTACAGTTTACAATAATAAGGACTTCTCTAAAGTAAAAAAATTTTTAGGTGATAACTCTCGTAGGTTAAAATAAAACTAAAATTTTAAGTCCATAAACAAATGTAAAGGTAGAAGATCTGAAAAACTACCGTTCTAAGGAAGGAATGAATAGGAGTCAGTGATTGTTCCATGTACCAAGTGTCTTCCGTGAGATTTCTTTATGTCTTACCTATTCACTCATTTATTTTTCGTCGATAGTTCCACACGGATTCTTTTGACGCTGGACGACTTTACAAATGTTTTTGCTTTAGAAGAACTGTACTTTAAAAACGTTTGAAACCTTTTCAGAGGAAGTTTATAGGAGTGTGTTTAATGATTTGTAAGTCTCTTTCACGACCAAACCGTAACGTCGAGTCTACCATTTCACAGACGAACGTTACACCCTTTGGACCCAAGCTAGGGACCCGACCCTTCTAGGGGACCTCTTCCTTTACCGTGGGGTGAGGTCATGAGAACGGACCTTTTAGAGTACCTACCTCCTCGGACCATCCGATGTCAGGTGCGCCAGAGTTTCTCAGCCTGTACTGACTCGTTGAAGTGAAGTGAAAAGTGATGAACTAAAAATTTTATTTCGACAATGTAATGAGTCTTCCAGTAGGTCGTGTTTAAAATGGGGTATACAAACTCACTTTCCGTTCGCTTTTTCAATCACACTATCGAAAAGATTCCTACGTTCAAAGTGACCACGACCAATCCTTCGTAAGTATAAACCCTATATGTGGTACTAGTAATATGGATGTGTTGTTATAATGTAGTTATGGTGGAATGGTATTAATTGTTGGTAAATAACTTTTGATGATACACTCTAGAGCATATGGTCCTTTGTATGTGTATCTATGTGTCACCGATTTGTTTACGTCTTGAGTGAAATAGCATGAATTATATTAGGGTGTTACGGTGAGACTAAAAGAGATCGGAAGAGAAAAGGAATTTATAAAAGTAGACACGGTGAGAGACTAGATACTAGACACGAGGGAGAAAGGAGAATTGAAATCGGTATTTTATTTTACTAAATTTTTATACATGACTTCTTTTGAGGTGCCTGTAAGCGAAGTCCAATTTTGGTGGACTCGACTTTGAAAATATAAAGAGGGAGGTTTCTTGATTTAAGGAAAAGGTAACATAATTGTCAGTCAACTAGAAAGGACACTGGGGTACAGAGTTTCTATTCCCCTCTTTTCCACCCCGAACCCTCTGTCCCTAAACCCAAGGACTGTTTTCTGTTAATACAAACAGAGGGTTTATAGGGGTAAGGATTATAGACCCAAGGTTTATCAAATAGTCTATTCGACATTAGTAACTTACTCTCAGGCTTCCGTTACCCTATTTACTCTCGTCTTTCCTATCAAGTCTTACACTCTCAAGTTATCTGGTATAATTTTGTGATCTATCGAAAGTCTCCTTCTTCCTTGTCTTGTCTCTTTTTTCTTCTTTCTTACCCCGTCCTCCCCTTTTTTTTTTCTGTCTTCGGAAACATAACGTGTTTCTGTCTGTCATTCCCAGGTCACGATTGGTCTTGGTTCCTCGTTTACATTTGTCACACTACCGGAATGTGTCTTTCAAATCTGTGTCAGTATGCACTGACGAATTTAAATTCTCTTGTAAATTTTAAATAGTGTCTTTTGTCTCGGTACTAAGGTGTCGTCTTTTAAGTTCCTTCCCTACTTGAAATTGTCTCGATCCTTTTCTTTAAATTTAACTGGTCACGCAAGTTTTTCCGGTTTGGAACTTTAATAGATACTGAACATTTTATGTTCTCTGTAGTTTTTCCTGAAAAGACGACAATCTTGAATAGAGTCTTTCATGAAATTAGGATTATCTCTTTCGTTTTGAGATGGAGGATCTAACAGAGTAAAAAAACACAGTCCCTAACTTTTCTACACTCGTTTGTAACATTATGACCTTGATTTCGGGTCATGTCCATTCAAGTTAGAGGGACATTTTTACTTAATGTCAGTTTCCTATACCTCTCTTGTGTACTCCAGTAAAGATTGACTTCCTAAGATCTTTGTTTGTTTACATTGAAAGAAGATTTTCCCTTTTCTTTTCTTTTTTTGTTGCCTAAGGTATTTTACATTTTCTATTAACATCGACCATGGTGACCGTGGAGTACAGTGTCTAGGAGTCGGGTAAAAACCAGTACCAGTACTACAGACCCTTTTGAGGAGTATAATTGTCTTACGACTAAATGACTAAATAACTAAAAATAATAAAACCGACATGGTATACCGTACACTCTAGAATCAAGGGAATAGTCCCTAACTTGGACAGACACTGGAACGTCACCTTCGGACCTAAGAATTGGTGACCTGGTTGACGGTCCCTTCAGGGGTCTTTTGGTGAAATTTGTACGTAATCGAGTAGAAGGGTAAAAGGGTAGAGTCCCGAAAGTTACCGTGATGTGACCCGGTGAGTCGGACACTCGTTCGTCTAATTTAGGGGGTCCAACTCCTCCCTCTCGTTGGGAGTTGATTGTTTTTCGTTGTGACCCTTAAAGGACTGGTAGGTCACCAATCCTAAGGTACGTAGGTGAAGTCCCCCCGGACCTAAACTAGGGACCAGTCCGTTGATCCTAGGGTGTTTGGTTCACCGTGTCGGTTTTTTTGGACTAACCGTAAGATTTGTGAAAAGTCCTTTAGGGTCGTATTAGATCAGGACCATTATGTAAGCATATACCCGAAAAGGCGGAAGGAACAAAGTGAGAGGGGGTGAAGGAAGGCTAAGGTGAGGGTGAGAGTTTAATTTGACTGGTGAGGTGTAGGAGCAGAATCAAAACTAAAGATTTCCTTGGGTTAGGTTTATTACTTGGACTATAATTACCTAGTTTTTGTTCTAAATTCCTTACTTGACGTTGTTTAATCCACTTCTTCGTCCCTAGTCTTTAAATATAACAGTAATTTTTTACTTACTGTCAGAGAAAAAACTGTTCTAAATGACAATCTACCGTCTAGTTTCTTCACTCCTTCCATTTGACAAGTAAAGAGTTCAGACTAGTTTTACCCCTTCATACTTAATATGTTGTGATATTATATTTAATTATTAACAAGCTTGGATTGCCATGACGTCCAATTGAACCTCTCTGTATCGATGATGTTGTGGATATTATAAGATTGTCGTACATGCCATATTTTATTACCCAAGGTTTATACTTGGGTATCTGTTCACGGTCCTCACGATATTTTAGTGATCCACGTATCAGTCATAAAGATTCACCCTCCATCCTGACGTCTTGGACAAAAAATGTCAAGGAGTCGACTAAGACTACCCGTGGTCCTCACCGTGAGACACTATGTTTTCCAAACGAATAGTATAAACACTACTGTTTTTGTTTCTCGTCTCTTATGTTATTATCATTAAGCCTTTAATATTTCTGATCCTGTCCGACTGAGCTTTCTATCTGAGACCACTTTGAACTGATTATTTTATAGATTTACGTCCCTAAGGGACTTAAGATAAGTACCATCTCCGGTAGACTTTCTGTAAGAGTCACTATCTGTTCCTGCAACACTGTGTACTCCTTACTGACTTCCTCAATCTTTAAAAATTAGATTGTCTCTTTAAAGTCCTTACTTCCCGTTTTACTTCCCCTGTGTTTTCGACAGGAGTTTATAAAGTGTTGACAATACTCCTTCCGTCAAATCCAATAAGAGATACCGGAGATTCTTTAGATCCCGGTTACTGAATTTTTCTTTCTTTGTGTCCCTCTGTCTGAATCGAAGTGATATTCATAAAGGAAAATTAATCAATGACTATAAGTTTTTACTCTACATAGTAGAAGTCTTCCTGACTCAATAAGTAGTAACCTAGGTAGGAACGTCTTCGGTCATATAATAAATCCATACACAAGTTCTTTTCATTCTGATCTACTAGAAAATGAAGGAAGGATTGAACTTATAAGATAATGAAAAGTAAATACATATATGATTGGGTCTACCTTTTATTCAGTATATTTTTCGAGGAACATAGTATCCATTCAGAAATTCGTAAATATTTCAATCGAAAAGAAACTCATGACAGTCACATCATATCTATAAAGTTTATTACTTCTTTTTCTGGTAAAAGTAAAGTGGAGTCGATATGATATCAATTATTTCCGTCCACGGACCTCCGACAGGTTTCGGTATTACTTACTATAATTTTTTCTCTCTCTCTTTCTCTTCACTTTTTTTAGTCTACCACTCTTAAAGTAACAATTATTAAAAAGGGTAAAATTTTAATAAGTTCTTATTTACGTTATTGGTAGATAAACCCAGACTTAAATTTCTTGATGAGTATTCTTCAAGATACATTTTTAAATTAATCTTAAGAATCGAGTAAAAATACAATTTTATTCGTCAATAAAATGTATTCACTTATAACAATGTATTTTTAGTTCAATTATATTTAATTGATACACTTTGGACTTTCTTATAAATAAACTCAAGATTTTAGTAGAAACATGACTTTTCGGAAAGATAAAGACTCTTTCTAAAAAGTTTATGTGTCTTTTTCACAATCACAAAATTAAGTACCTACGACGAAGAAGTCCGGTGGACAAAGTTTAGTTTTGTCGACGGTTACCATTTGACTCTAACACTGGTTAAATACTAGTTATACTTCGTGTTGTCGATGTATTGGTTCTCTTGTTAATTATTCGACGTCTTGTCGATGGGTAATATTTTGGTTAAGACTTCAGACTCCAGGTTATACTTATTATACCGAGATTTTATTATAACAGACTTCATTAAGAATCGTAAAATTTTGTATTAAAATTTGATACAATAGATTAGAATAATTATAAAGTCCAGATACATTTGACTATTATATTAAATATTATACTGTGATAATTTAGTTGACAATACAATGTATAGCATTTATTTCATACCGGGGAAGTATCTTTGTTTTTTAAACTGTCCTTTATAGTTTTTGTCTCGATATTTCCTCCTCTCAAAAGTTTATGATAACTTTGATACAACCTTAGTTAAGTTTGAACTAACAATACGCTACCCATTGTTGATTCCTTTTTTGTTGTGTTTTTTTAGGTCTTTTTCTACCCTTTCCGTAGTTTGGTCATGTCATCTTTTATAGTTACTTTTCGTTCTTTTCCGTTGTCACCTCTTTAAATCGTCCCTTTTCCATATTCCTTTATCTCCTAAATTTGTTGTAACATTTAGTTGATCTGAATTGTCCATATATGTCATATTGTGTGTGTTTTGACGTGTGTCTTGTATAGCATCCTACTCAGTTTATACAATCCTGTGTTTTGTTCAGAGTCATTTAAATTTTGTTGACTTTAATACGTTTCATACAAGAGACTTGTTGTCTTACGTTGATCTTTAATTCTCGTTCCTGTCGACCTTTTAAGTGTTTATAAACTTTTAATTTGTGGTATAAGAATTTACTCGGGTTCTTCTTTAATGTTCATTTCAATCTTTTATAAAACTCCGTTTATTTTTACTTTTGTTGTAAGATTTGGGATTTTGTCACAAGTCTCTCTTTAAATACCGTCATTTACGAATGTAATTTTTTTTTTCTCTTTCTAGTGTTTAGTTTTTGGATTGTCTCATTGAAGTTGAGTTTTCATCGTCTTTATTTCATTATTATTTCTAATTTTACCTCGATTTCGTCTCTTGTCTTTTCGTTATGTTACTTAGTTGTTTTGGTTTTCAACCAAAAAATAGTTTTATTTAAACCATGTAAAAAATCAATCTGGATGGTTCTTTTTAGTCCTCCTTTAAACTTGACGATTTCAGACCTTGTCAATCTTGACCTGTACCTTGTTGTCTGACCAAGGTTTATCCTTTTCCTTATGCAGTTCCGACATATAACAGTGGGACGAATAAATTGAAGATTGAAGAAGAAGAATAAATTGACCTTCTTTGTGTTCGACCTTAGTTCTGACGGCCCTCTCTATAGTTATTGGAGTCTATACGTCTACTGTGGTGGGAGCACCGTTTTTCACTTCTCCTTGAGTTTTCGGAGAACTACTTTCATTTTCTCCTCTCACTTTTTCAACTGAATTTCGAGTTGTAAGTCTTTTGTTTCTAGTACCGTAGACCAGGGTAGTGAGGTACCCTTTATCTACCCCTTTGTCACCTTTGTCACAGTCTGAAATAAAACCCCCCGAGGTTTTAGTGACGTCTACTACTAACGTCGGTACTTTAATTTTCTACGAATGAGGAACCTTCTTTTCAATACTGGTTGGATCTATCGAATAAGTTTTCGTCTCTGTAATGAAACGGCTGATTCCAGGCAGATCAGTTCCGATACCAAAAAGGACACCAGTACATACCTACACTCTCAACCTGACACTTCTTTCGACTCGTGACTTCTTAACTACGCAAACTTGACACCACAACCTCTTCTGAGAGCTCTTAGGGAACCTGACGTTCCTCTAGGTTGGTCAGGTAAGACTTCCTCTAGTCGGGACCCTAAAGAAACCTTCCTTACTACGAATTCGACTTTGAGGTCATGAAACCGGTGGAGTACTCTTCTCAACTGAGTAACCTTTTCTGAAACTACGACCCTCCCTAACCCCCGTCCTCCTCTTCCCCTGTTGGCTCCTACCCTACCGACCTACCGTAGTGCCTGAGCTACCTGCACTCAGACTCACTTGAGGCCCTCTACCACTACCTGTCCCTCCGGACCGCACGACGTCAAGTACCCCAGCGTTTCTCAACCTGTGCTGACTCACTGACTTGACTTTACTTTCAGACTTTTCTCACCCCGGTAATGATATCTATACTGTTCATTTTTCTTAGTATTCTTTTACGATACTTAAGATACAACAATAGAAAATCAGAGATTCAGTACAGACTGAGAAAACGTTGGGTATTTAATTTATTGTATCCACTATATACCGGTTTAAGGATTTTTTTTTCTTCCTTTCTTTTTTTTTGATAGTTTTGACTGAGATCTTCTTTAAGAAGTCTTTTAGACTTGTTTAGATGTTCTCTAAGTTAGTCCTAAGTTTTTGGAGTCTTGATTTCATTTCGAATCCTGTTCTACCGGAGTCACTACTTAAAATAGACTGAATTTTTAAATTGTGGTTAAGAGTTTGAAAAGACTCTTTCACCTTCTACGTTGTCGATCATGTGCCTAGGTTCCTCGGTAAGACAGCGTTGATACGTACACTCGGGTACGACTAAGGTGATGGAGGAGAGAGTCCATGAGTTTTAGGTAAAAGTAGTAGAAAAGACTCTGATGTTACGGTTTGTTTATTTAACTAACAAACACCTTGGGTGAAAAGGAGGGAGACTTTTAGACTCATGACACATGGACAGAGGTCGTAAACTCTTGAAAGGAGTAAGAGATGTCACGGAGGTTCTTTTTATTTCCGAAAACAAACGATTAGAGAAAACATTTAAGAGAGGTATGGGACCCTGTTTTAGGTAGACATAATTCTACAAACTGATACAGACACTTATTGGTGTATGAGAGGATATTAGAAGTGACTAGACTCTGAAGTCAAGGGAATCCCGTTGAGATCAAGGTGGGAAATGTCAATCTTCCATTTAGTGAGAGGAACGGTTTTTTTTATGACTTTATTTTACACATATTTTCCCTCGAGTAAAAGAAATACTAGACTTTCGGAATGTTTTAGACGGGGTTCGTCGTTAGGACATAGGAGAAATTTTAAGAACGAACTGTGTCTGTGAGGGTTTCTGTTGACGTGAAGGTGTTCGAAAATGGTTGAGAACCCCGAGAACGGAGGAAGATGTGAAGTCCGATAGAGAATGCAAGAGAAAGGGCTCGTAGAAAACGAGTAAATCAGACAGTGTGACAAAAGACACGGAACAAAGGTTCCGATAGGAGTGGGACTCGAGAACATGAGGTGTCAGTGCCCGTGTGGGATGGTTGTGGGTCAGAGTCCCGTAGTTCGGATCTAATTTCCGAATCGGGAGTAAACCTTCCCTGTTCTTGTGTCTATTTTGATCTAATTTCGGATTTCACTTCAGCGAGTCAGCACAGGTTGAGAAACACTGGTTCACCTGACATCAGAAGTCCAGGAGGTAGGTGCCCTAAAGGTTCCGTTCTTATGACCTCACCACGGTAAAGGAAGAGGTCCCCTAGAAGGGTTGGGTCTCTATCTTGGGTTCATAGAGTATTACTTCCGTCTGAGAAATGGGGGACTCGGTGCTCCTTTCGGGTAGTTTTGATCTAATAGACAAAAGATGATAAAAAGAAGTCATAAGGTGATAGAAACTATTTAAAATTTTCCGAGAGACGGTTTAGGAATTATATACGGGATTTTCAGTCGTATGCCACTCGGATTACGTCACGACAGGTTATTTTCAAAAAAAAGTAATACCTTTACAAAATAGATTAAACTAACGGTAACCGGTACATATTGATGACACGTGAACTTTACACTGATCACACTGACTCCCTAGTCTAAAATTTTAAAATCAATCAAAAATTAGCTTCAACGTTGTCGAGAAAGACCGATCGGACTGTTGATGACACGCCGGTAGAGAAGATTTATCAAGTCCATTTCACGAAAGAAAGTGGAACATCAAGATCTGTTATAGGGGAATAAAAAGGTGTGACAAGTGGTCTTCTAGATTGTAAGATAAATCCTATTTAGATCATTATGAAAAATTTCACAGTATTACGTTGAAAAAGTAGATAGGGGGAAGAAAGAAGGATCAGGACGAAGTATTGGAGTTTTGCCCCTTACAATTGTCAATAGTATATCAAGGTTTCAAGGATCAAAAAAGGAAGGAGGAAACGTAGTGTAAGGAGATGAGAGATAAAGGGATTGTAACCGAGACTTGGGCGACCTGAAACAACATAGATCCTTGAAAAGTGGAAGGAAGTCTAACCTCATGTCTCCATACTAAGAGTTGCGGTAGTGGAAGAAAAGTTCATGACATCAGTCAAGTGTAAATAGTATGTAAGTAGACTTACAAAGGGAAGCAAACTGTTTTTTTCTTTTTACACTGTAGAGACCTTTAATCATGTTATCAGGTTATCTCAAGGTGTGTAGAACTTACTTCAACTTTAAAGTTGCTGTTGAGAATGATTAAATGACAGAAGACCTAATGGTAGATATGATTAGAGTTCCCGTTTCATGGGTTAGTGAAGACTGAAAAGTCGAAATCATCATGCAGTTCATGTCGTGTCCTTGAGACATTCAAAACGATTTATTTTGGACGTAGGCACTGTTACTTAGTTGTTGTACCTGAAATTTCAGTCCTCACTCAAGTTCAGGATCTAGACGGTGAATTATGTACTAATGTTCATTCAATAAATTTTATAAGAAAGACAAATAATTAGATCTCGTCTCTATTATTATCAAATATGAAAGATAGTTCTTCTAGATCGTGTGAAGAAACCACGTGACATAGAAATTTTTTTTAGAGAGTGTCCCGTGAATGGAGGTTCTTAATAACACTTCCTCATTTACTTCATTGCAGACGCTTCGTGAATTGTGTTACGAACCGTACACAATTACGATCTGTAAAATTAACAATAGTAGGAAGATTGATGACACAAAAGAGAAAGACCGGTCCGTATACCAAACCAAGAACAATTGTTTGATTATAGGTAATTATGTTCATTATATCAGAGGGTCTGTATCAATGGTCTGACATTTGACGGGTTGATGTTCTTTTACATAGTAAATTGATAATAAGTTTTAAAAGGGTGGAAGATCTCAGAGAATATTTTCATGTAAGTTAAATGCCTGTTGAAAACTTCTTCATAAAATTTCGAGACTTCAGTTACAACTCCTCTGACCGTTTATGTGATACTTTTTAATGACGGTTTGTTGTTTTTACGCTCCATCTTTTGACCCGACTGTGATCCTTCCTCGTGTCATATATCATTCATGATAACTTTATGTTTTACTAAAAGTATTGGCTCTTTTTTATACCTGTTTTAATAATAATAATAGAAAAGAAGCAATAATATTATGAAACCCTCATGGATATTCACAGAGTCCGTTTTCCATAGATTCGTCAATGTCCGGTCCTCATCTGCCCCCTTTTCGTGACCCGGTTCTAAGTTCTCTTATGACTCAGGTGCAAAATGGTGTATGAGCGTGGTAGAAGTGGAAAGACCGACAATTGAAAAAACAGGTATTTTGTTTCCTTTTCTGATAGTCTCCAAGGGTTTGTAGTACTCTTAGTGAATCCTTCGGAAAATTTTTCATGTTTAGAGATCTGACTCGGATGACTTAGTCTTGAGAGACCCTCGTCCATGTCCCTTTATCGTAAAAATTTACGTTGAGCCAATTAAGACTCCACGTCGGTAACCCCTGGTCCCATGATCTTTCGATTCTAAGGGAAGATGAAGATTTAAGGTATCAAACATGTGAAGACGAAAGAAGTAAAACTAAAAGACTATCACTCTGGATGGTCTTTAAATGAGTTTTATCTATCAGATCGTTATGACGATTCTAATTTACTTCAACTAGAGGATAGAGTACGGAAGACGTACGTGTCTTCAGTGTCCTATTGTCTATTTTCGTGAAGTATCCTCTGGACCTAGATAAATGATCGGTACCCTGGAACCCCTTCAGTAAATTGGAGATGTACAATGCAAAGAGTAGACGCCCCACGATGACCTGATTTTACTCTTATGACATGATCCTTTAGAGAATATGTATTATTATCAAATCCTAAATCATATAATTATAAGATTCGAGAGACATTGGTACTTTTTAATTTACATCACATATATCACCAATAATTTGAATTCAAACATACATTATGTTAAATTTCCAAAAAGTTATCCTTATAATTTAATTGTTACTATGTAACAACATTTAAATTGTCAGATATTTACATTCTTAGATCAATCCATTATTATCTAAAACTTTAGGTTACTTTCCGTTGGACGTGACATTATTGACTTCTTATCTTTAAGACTAGGGTCGTTCTTTGTGATTGATCCTTAACGGGTTTCATATTTACGATTATAGGTTTAACAAATACCTACCTGTTTTGATATTAAAATCCTTTTAATTTTTACTGTTACTGTTTTAGGTCTCATACAAGATGGGGTTTTAAAAGATTACCTTTTAACCTAGTTGTCGTTGTTTTTTCTATGGGGTCCCATGTCAAAGTTTTCGGTCATAAAAAATAGGATCGGTATTATATCTAAGTAAACGAATAACAATCAAAGAAAGGACCTACTTACCGATGACTGAAAAGATTTTCTGTCTCATTACTGTTTGTGCACAAAGTTCTTTTGTCTTAACGGTACTTGACTCCTGAGTAACCTTTTCTGAGACTACGACCCTCCCTAACCCCCGTCCTCTTCCCCTGCTGTCTCCTACTCTACCGACCTACCGTAGTGGCTGAGCTACCTGAACTCCGACTCACTTGAGGCCCTCAACCACTACCTGTCCCTCCGGACCGCACGACGCTAAGTACCCCAGCGTTTCTCAGCCTGTGCTGACTCGCTGACTTGGCTTGACTTGACTTGACTTGACTCCTTCCAGTCTATGTGATGCAGTCTTTACTTGAAAGAAGGTGTTACCGTGTAAAGTTCGTACTTGCGGTATACAGTCTCTCTTGTCATTTACACTCCGTGGAAACAGTGAACGAAAAGAAAAATTTCTTCCTTCGACCTTGTTTTTTGACTGAACCAAAAGTGTAGAATCATAAAAAAAAATTGGTTCTTGTTTGTCGTCTTCTCTCTCAAAGAACACTAAGTGATGGTAACGGTTTGGAAAATGTAAGGACAAAGAAGGTAGGGTACGGAAAAAAAAAACCGAAAGGAGTAATATGGGAGAACCAAATACCATGGTGTCGGATAAGGTGTCCAGAGGGTCCCTGTGGGAACCCACGACAAATAAATTGGGTATGCGAATTTTGATTAAAATTTAAAGAGAAGACATTATTGTTAAGAAGGATTAATAGGACATTTAATAAGAACGGTATTAATGGCATTACACAAATTGAAATTAATGTTACTTTCCTTCTCTGTTTCTTCTTTCTTGAACCTAATAATCAGTTTGTTAAATAGGTCTGGGATGTTACTTCTGTTTACTTTACGGTTTCTTTTGGATATCAAGAATCTTTCGATTTCACAATCAGTGAGTCAACACAAGAAACACTAGAGTGCCTGACATCGGGCGGTCCGAGGAGGTAGGTACTCTAAAAGGTCCGTTCTTATGACCTCACTCAACGGTAAAGGAAGAGGTCCCCTAGAAGGACTGAGTCCCTGACTTGGAACCGGAAGACGTAACGTCCGTCTGAGATGACAGACTCGGTGACCCTTTCGGGTCACTTTCGATTTTCCACGTAATTATTTATACACTTGTATAAGATGTAAATTTTATATGAAGAAGTTTGTTTTCACGAGTGACATTAACTACGAAGTAATACAGTGTTAATATTTTGGTTTCCAACTATTTTTAATCCACCCTATTTTAAGCCCCCGTTTCCAGTTTTCTAAAAGACTTGGAGAAACATTCATGAAAAGAAGATAGAAGGAGTAAGAGGACGTCGATGTAATAATAGTAAAAAATTTGTTAGTGTAAATTACACAATTCCCCGTCCCTCTGAAAAGGGTATCTCCCATTCTGTCATTATAAGATCCGAAACACGGTATATATAAGAAAGAAGAACGACAACGAAATTTGTAAGGAAATTTTTAAATTCTTGATGAGAATCAAGTGACCGTCATGTTTTTCTTTGGTTTAGGACCTAGATCGGGGTCTCAACATCAAACGATTAGGGTTACAATGATATACGGACAATGTTAAGACGACGACAACGACGACGACGACGACGATTCAGCGAAGTCAGCGCAGACTAAGACACGCTGGGGTATCTACCGTCGGGTGATCCGAGGAGACAGAGACCCTAAGAGGTCCGTTCTTATGACCTCACCCAACGGTAAAGCAAGAGGTTACGTACTTTCACTTTTCACTTTCACTTCAACGAATCAGCACAGGCTGAGAACCGCTGGGGTACCTGACGTCGGATGGTCCGAGGAGACAGGTACCCTAAAAGGCCCGTTCTCATGACCGCACCCCACGGTAACGGAAGAGGTCCTAGATATTTGTAGTTTAGTAAGATCATTAGGACACTCCGACCACGATAATAATACTAGTAGAGGTAAAGTTTCGTCCCCTTTGACCCCATGTCTTGAACGGGTTGCAGTGTCTTGGTTCTTTTACTACCTCGACTCTAAGTGTAGACCCGTCTAACCGAGGATAAGAGATGTCTAAGAGATACATGAAAGAGATAATGTTTCTTGAATTCTCATATTTTACATCCTTAACTACGGTTAAGTCTTTGGAAGGACAATTATTTTTTTCCTTAACAGTATGACTGGTGGGGGAGATGAAGGTCTCTAAAAAATTTTTACAGTGTTAGTCTGACCTTAAGTTGAAAGTCGTTATGACCTATTCTCTTCTGTTGTCTTAGAAGGTTAAAGACTTCTTGTCGTTACAGTTTGTTGAATTTTTGATATGTATATGATACATTAGTTCAGATCCCCACTTATTTCAGTGCAAGTTCGTACGTTCTTAAGTCTTTCGTATGAAAGGTATGTCAGAAAGAAGTTTACAAGGAACTCTTACATGAAATGGTGTTACTTCCTTATGTGACTTGTTCTCTTGTGGTCAATTTAATAATACCTTCAAGTTTCCTTCTTCTTTAACAAAAATTCCTTTTTCCATTCATCCTAGACTAATGAGGTCTTTTTTTTCTCCCCACCCCCCTCCTTTCCCTACTTTTATGGCCTTACCCCCTCCCATCACTCTCGTCATACCTTCCTGTCGAGTAAAGTCTGTCCCCGGTAGAGAACCAATAGGGGACACCTAACGAGAAACCAATTTTTCCTAGTTTTAATCGTACTCATTTCAGGAGTTTAACGTCAAGATTTTGTTGTGTCTAAAACAATTTTTGTAGATCCTCCAAAGATTTCAAAAGTACGAAAAATTGTACAAATATAATGAAAACATATACTTTACATAGTTTCATTAGTTTAAAACAATTATCGACAGTGAAATCGTCTTAGTTCTTTCCGTTGTGTAAGAATCGTAAATAAGATCCATTGTTCACTCCTTAGTCGTCACCCCGGTTCATCAGTTTCAAGAAACTTTCTTTTAATGGATCGGAGAAACATGGAGTCAAAAGGAGTAGACGAAGGGACTACCGAGGGTCCATTTCACAGACGGACGTTACGCCCTCTGGGTCCAAGCTAAGGACCCAGCCCTTTCAGGGGACCTCTTCCTTTACCGTGAGGTGAGGTCGTGAGAACGGACCTTTTAGGGTACCAGTCTCCTCGGACTATCCGATGTCAGGTACCCCAGCGTTTCTCAGTCTGTACTGACTCGCTGAAGTGAAGTGAAGCGAGTAGACATCTTGTCTCAATTTGTCTATTGTCATCGTCACCGTTACGTTATTCCTCATACCGAAAGGGTCTCAACTCAAGTTGAGAACCGAGACGATGAATTTGTCGACACACTGGGACCTTTTGCAGCACAGGCTGAGAAGCGTTGGGGTACCTGACATCGGATGGTCCGAGGTAGGTACCCTAAAAGGTCCGTTCTTATGACCTCATCCAACGGTAAAGGAAGAGGTCCCCATTGAAATGGATCAATAGACATTTTTACCTCGATTAATACATTAGTTAAAGTTTCCTGACAATTTTAATTCCTACTATTGTCCATATTTAGTGAATTGTATCACAAACACAAATTCGTGTTTCACAAGTCATCTATAATAACTAGATATGACGGTTACGTCAAATTTATGTGACAGAAGGGTGGGGTTTCGAAATGTCAGACCTAGATTATTATTTTTTCAATGTTTTTAACTCGTATGACTCTTTTAATTAAACGAAATCATCGTGGGTTTATCGGTCGTCTATAATATCTTTTTAATTTGTCTAATTTGAGTTGTGGGGACGACATTATAAGTCTGTAAATTAAAAGTTCGAAAAACAGATACCGTCAGTTGGTGCTTTTGGTCTATTGTTCTGATAACACGGAACTTTAGGTTTTGTTTGTAATCGACCTTTCTTAATTTCTTAAATAAGATCTTTAAGATTATAGGTATGACATATCTTCAATGGAGATCCGAATCATACTAAGGATTGAATTTTTTTTTTTTTAGTGTTTATATCACTACAGGAGAACCCTATTAGTTGTATAGTCTAGATGTCCACAAACTCATGACCGATTTCCTTTTGAATTGTCGGTGACCCAGAATGTTTCATCGGTTACCATAACATTCGTTTAATTTTTTTTTTTTTCCGTTTATTTTAAGATACTTTTTATTTGATCTCATCTAAGATTTTGTTTCGAGATGTCACTTTAGATGAAGTAGTTTGTCATATAGTGTCCTTATAGGAATTCAGTTTCATCCAGATGTTCAATTGGACATGAAATCTTGGGAATGCCGTACTGACAAGAATTCTCTTTCACAAACTCTAAAATGAAGAGTAGATCTTTGTAGTAAACAGACGTTAAAATTTTTCTGTCTTTTTATGAATAGTGGACTGAAAGTGTTCGACTTTAAAAAGAAATCGTAAATTTTTAATAGTTATCTTAATAGAACTATTCCCAACTTTATCACTCAAAGGTTTGGTCTAAGTCAATTTTGTGTAGAACCGGTGATAGGTAACACAATAGAATTATTAGTTGTTAGAGAGATGAAAAGTCAAAAGAGTAGATATATTAGGATGTATAAAGATTTTATTACTTATTTGAACGTACAAATTATAGACAGAGTGTATAATCATTTCTAGAGATACTCTTATTCCTATCAAAGATAGTTCCGTTGACCGGACTTGAGAAGTTTTTCAGTGAAATAATCCCTTTTTTATTACCACCCCTCTCACACCAACATCTAATTTATTCTACTTTTTCTATATTGGTGTACGTTATGTATTTGGAACGGAGTAAACCTTTTTTACTCTTGATATTTTCTATAAGACCTTGAAGGTCCCTTTGAATTTCTCACCTATATGTTAATAATTAAAAGAATCGATACTATTCTCAAAACATCAGTACAACCTCAGGAATTTCCTACGTACCAATGCATATATCCCACTTCATAGTACTAAAGATCACTAAAGTTTAACGAATCTTTTCTTTTGACTCGTTTATATTGTGTTACAATTGATAATTTAAGTTCCTCTCCTATGTGTCTAAAACTTACTTAATAAAGTTGAAAAGACACACCAATTTTTACGACGCTTTCTAACTTCCGTCCTTCTCTTCCCCTACACTGTCTTCTACCCTACCAACCTACCGTAGTGGTTAAGTTACCTGTATTCAAACTCGTTCGAGACCCTCTACCACTGTCTCTTCGGACCGCACGACGTCAGGTACCCCAGTGTTTCTCGTCCTGTACTGACTCGCTGACTTGTCGTCGTTGTTTAAAAGTATTGTTTTTCCACTTACTTATTTTCTTATCTTAGTATACTATACAAGATCTTGGACAATTATACAAAGGGGAATAATTGTTCACTTCTTTTTCATAAAGTCGTCTACGACTTTTTCGTGTCAGAACCCTCCCCAAAACAGAAACACGTTAATCTCTTCTTTTCGTTTTAGACTCTGACCTTTCTTTTTTAATAGAGAATGTCTACTGTAACAAATGAACCTTCGAAATTCTTTTTGTTGAATTTTAAATATTCTTTTTCATTTAAGTCGTTCTAACGATAGTTATATATTTTAATGGATGTAATTTAAAGTTACAGTCTTCTTGACTTTATACTCAGTTTAAAATGAACTTTAAAACTCAGTCCACTGAGGATACGTATTTCGTCCTATTAGTAGATCCGAGTGGATGATCGTCTGGTGGTGTGGGATCAGACTTCTCATATCTTAATTTCAGTACGGAATTGTTTTAATGAATGAAGATGAACACTTAGACTTTTAAGTGGTTCTAGGGTCTCGAGTATGGGGTATTATGTGGTCTTTATAACCAGTTAAAGGTTGAAACTGTCTAAATCTCTTTATTTGTCCTCATTACCCTTCATTTTGTCTCTTTCGTCTCCTTCTCCGTTCTCTGTCTTGGGCTTTATCCTTTAATTTTTTTCTGTGTTAACGTCAAAATAAGAAAAAACTGATAGAATTTTCTATGAAAATGTTCTATTTTGTAAGTGTGGATATCAAAGTTGTGAGATATCTTAGGAGTGTTTGAGGAACAATATTGAGATACAACTGTTTATAATCACTTTTCATTGCTCATTTTTGATTTTACAAGTTCATAAAATCTTAAAATTACGGTAAAAAAGTATAAAAGGAAAACATTTCGTTATATATCTTTTTAATATACTTATATACATTAAATTCGTTATATACCCCCTTTTTTTACCTTTGTCACTGTCTGAAATAGAAAACCCCGAGATTTTAGTGACGTCTACCACAGACGTCGGTACTTTAATCTTCTGCGAACGAAGAACCGTCTTTTCGATACTGTTTGGATTTGTCGTTTAATTTTTCGTCTCTGTAATGACTGTTTTTAGGTATATCAGTTTCGATATCAAAAGGGTCACCAGTACATACCTACACTCTCAACCTGACATTTCTTTCGACTCGTGACCTCTTTACTACGAAAACTTGACACCACAACGTCTTCTAAGAACTCTCAGGGAACCTGACGTTCCTCTAGGTTGGTCAGTTAGGATTTTCTTTAGTCAGGACTTATAAGTAACCTTCCTGACTATGACTTCGACTTCGAAGTTATGAAATCGGGGGACTACGTTTTTGACTGAGTAATCTTTTCTGGGACTACGACCCTTTCTAACTTCCGTCCTCTTCCCCTGTTGTCTCCTACTCTACGAATCTACCGTAGCTGAGTTGCCTGTGCTCAAACTCGTCCGTGACCCTCAATCACTGCCTGCCTTCGGACCGTACGACGTCAGGTACCCCAGTGTTTCTCACCCTGTGTTGACTTACTGACTTGACTTAACTTTCGTTATATATATGATGAGAGGGGTTTATACATTATACATTATTATTGTACGGTTTAACTGAAAAGGCATTATACGTGAATTTTTTATAGTTCTTTTATTCACACAGATTTGTTACCCTTATTATAAAAGTAGCCCTTATTGTTGACGTAATCCATAAATACTTTGACGTGTTTTGTTTAATATAATAGTTAGTTATAAAAGACGTTCCGTTTTGTTTTGTAGATCTTACGATTGGACTATATAAAATTTAACAAGAGAAACTAAACCGTTTATATACTAGGTAGGATCATGTAAAAGAACTTATCGACATAAAAAATTCTAGTAATAAGAGGAGAGTTTTAATAAATTGGTAATTTTTACTGTGATTTTTTCTGGAGTTTAATCTGTATCGAGGAGTCTCCTATAAATTAGACTGGATAAGCAGTGTAGGTTGATAAGACCTCGATACCAAGAGTTGGATCCACGGGGTTATTTCATGTCAGTGAGTCTGGGGTAGGTAGGAGACTGTACGACAAACTCGTAATTGTTAAGAATGATTGTTACCTTCGTAAGTCTTGTCAATCCATGGTCATACATTAGATCTATTTTCTTTTTGTATAAAGAATCATTCGAAAAAAAAATAATAAAAATAGAATAGAGGAAAATGAACGGGGAGACGAACGGGTCGAAAACTGTATGATAGAGGAAACGAATTGAACTTGTACAGTCTGTGTGCGGACAGAGTCTTGGTTACGGGAACAAGAATTTACAAGAAGAAGTTCTATGAACGTACAGAGGGAGTGTTTGGAGAAAATCCAGAAAAAAAAAGAAAACGAGTCTACAGTTGAAGGATCCTTCCAGAAGGAATTTATAGGACAAATTTTAATGTTGAGGGGAGAGGTGGGGGTCTTGAGAGAAAAATGGAAAGGAATGAATTAAAACTAGTACCGGGAGTGAATACTTGTCAACTGGTAATAATCGAAAGTGGAAATAAAAGACAGAAGAAGATGATCATATAACCTCTTCCGTTACCGTGGGGTGAGGTCATGAGAACGGACCTTTTAGGGTACCTACCTCCTCGGACCACCCGACGTCAGGTACCCCAGCGATTTTCAGTCTGTGCTGACTCACTGAAGTGAAAGTGAAAAGTTAAAGTTCGTAACCTCTTCCTGTACCGTTGGGTGAGGTCATAAGAACGGACCTCTTAGAGTCTCTACCCCCTCGGACCACCCGACGGCAGAGACGCCAACGAGTCTCAGCCTGTGTTGACTTCGCTGAATCGTCGTCGTCGTCGATATCGTATATTCCGGTGACTCCCGTCAAGGAAATGCCCTCGATTTAATGTCGGTCTACCGATTTATCGTGGTTTGTCTTTTCGTGAAGATGAGTCCTTTTTTCTTTCATTATTATAACTTTGTTATCATGTATTAAATTTTTTTTTTGGTAATTTTGTACGAGACTGAATCAATATATGGTTTTCAGGAATTTATTTCATGTATTAGTGATAAATCTTCTGACTAGACTTTCTTTAGTAAAAAGGAGATATATACAGTTAAAGGTGTAGATATTTTACCTGTAATATTCCCACAGCATTCCTATTTTAGTTTCATTTTCCGAAATTCTCAAATGTTTTGATATGTTTTCATCTCACTGTCATCACCCTATATTAGTTCTCAATGATAAGTCTTATGCTTGTTTTAAGATTTGTATTTTGAGTAAACTCTTTAAGAGATGTAAAGAGTAGACTCTTTACGATGTAAACTCTTTAAGAGATGGACTACTGACAACTCTTTAAGATATAAACTCTTTAAGAGATGGAGTCTTAAACTCTTTAAGGGATGGACTACTTAAGACTACCGGACGTCTCGAGTAAACGGGAGATGTGTTGGACTTTTGCAGTCTGTAAGTGAAGGGTCAGTAAAGACCTCAATACCATAATCTTATACAGGAATTTAGTTGATGAGTCTTTGTGTGTAGTCCCGAAATTTAACCCCCTATTACCACGTCACTACGTCACCCCCCTTGTAATCTCTTAGGTAAGACCTCTGTCTACCTTTGACCACTATCGTTGTGGTTCCAAGACTGTATTGTCAGAGTCTCGATTGTTCATTGTAAACACTCAATCCTATTAATTCCACGTTATTCATAAGTAACAACCACCGTCGGTATGTGTATAAGTAGTCTACTTACAACACGACACTAAACCCGAGATCAGGACAGACGACGATCCGTTCAAGAGAAATAAAAACAGGAAAAAAACTCTGATCAAAAGGTCTAAAGGGTCACTGAGAGACTCGACGAGATATCAGAAAGTCGTAAAGAAAAAGTCAAAGATTTTGTCAGTTTTAACTAAAGATAATCATTGTTTATTATTTTAAAAGTCATCTTGAAAACCGAACGCTTGATTTTAAATTTTTTAACATTTTAGAACCATAAAGTAATACATCATCAATTAAAGACGTTGGTTCTACCTTGTTATGTCCATTCATTCGTCTTCCCCCGTCACTTTTTATACTGAGTCAAAATGATTTCGTTGTAGATAGTAATATATTTAGACTCTTTGATGTTGATCGGTCCAAGGTGGGTCCGATCTTGAAATAACGAAAACCAGTCTCCAGTGACCCCTTTATTCGTGTTACACTAGAAACTTTACAATATTTTATATTTTTTCGTCATTTGTGTCTTCATTTCATTAATAAGACCAGAGAACTTCTTAAAAGGTGTCAACAACACTAGATGTGTCGGTTTCCGAAACTGCATTAGTTATTTCGTCTCTTTCTACAAAAAGACCATAAGAGAATGGAAAGCTACTAGGTTGTCTACAACCGTCAAACTAGAGACCAAGGAGACGGAAAAGATTTAGGTCAAATTTGTAGACCTGCAAGTGCTAAGTGCATTACAACTTCCGACCGAACCTCTTAAAACTCCTAATGAAACGATCGTACACCAGCGTTTCTCAACCTGTACTGACTCGTTGACTTGACTTGACTTTAATGAATATAAGTTTAATTAAAGTTTTTCTTAGTAGTTTAATTATGTAGTGATAGTAAAATAATCCCGAAGGGACCACCGAGTCTCCAATTTCACAGACGGATGTTACGCCCTCTGGACCCAAGTTAGGGACCCAATAACTGATACGGTTCCGGAAACTGACACACCTAGTGTTATTTGACACCTTTTAAGACTTTCTCTACCCTTATGGTCTGGTGGATTGGACGGAGAACTCTTTGGATATACGTCCAGTCCTTCGTTGTCAATCTTGACCTGTACCTTGTTGTCTGACCAAGGTTTATCCTTTTCCTCATACAGTTCCGACATATAACAGTGGGACGAATAAATTGAACATACGTCTCATGTAGTACTTTTTACGACTTGACCTTCTTCGTGTTCGACCTCAGTTCTAACGGCCCTCTTTATAGTCATTGGAGTCTATACGTCTACTGTGGTGGGATACCGTCTTTCACTTCTCCTGATTTTTCGGAGAACTACTTTCATTTTCTCCTCTCACTCTTTCAACCGAATTTCGAGTTGTAAGTCTTTTGATTCTAGTACCGTAGGGTAGTGAAGTACCCTTTATCTACCCCTTTGTCACCTTTGTCACCGACTGAAATAAAACCCCCCGAGGTTTTAGTGACGTCTACCGCTGACGTCGGTACTTTAATTTTCTGCGAATGAGGAACCTTCTTTTCAATACTGGTTGGATCTATCGTATAAGTTTTCGTCTCTGTAATGAAACGGCTGATTTCAGACAGATCAGTTCCGGTACCAAAAAGGTCACCAGTACATACCTACACTCTCAACCTGACACTTCGTTCGACTTGTGACTTCTTAACTACGAAAACTTGACACCACAACCTCTTCTGGGAACTCTCAGGGAACCTGACGTTTCTCTAGGTTGGTCAGGTAAGATTTCCTCTAGTCAGGACCCACAAGAAACCTTCCTTAATACGATTTCGACTTTGAGGTCGTGAAACCGGTGGAGTACGTTTCTCGACTGAGTGACCTTTTCTGAGACTACGGTCCTCCCTAACCCCCATCCTTCTCTTCCCCTGCTGTCTCCTACTCTACAGACCTACCGTAGTGGCTAAGATACGTGCACTCAGACTCACTTGAGGCCCTCTACCACCACCTGTCCCTCCGGACCGCACGACGTTAAGTGCCCCCACGTTTCTCAGTCTGTGTTGACTCGCTGACTTGACTTGACTAGTAAAATAAACCTTAAGGAATTTTGTTGACTTGATACTAGTAGTTATTTTTCCGAACTACGAAAGAGTAAATAGATGTTGTCAGTTCCTACGTAAACGACAACCGTAAGATTCCATTTACGATTTCTTTTATAGAGGTTCTTTGTGGATAATACGGGAATAGATTTTGGTACAGTCTTCATTATCCCTGCCAACAGATTGAGTCCTCGAGGATGTCTTCTATTTACTTGACCCACCTCTATTTCTATTCTAACAAGTACTCAATAGAAGTCATACCATCACTCGTACTAGACCTCAGTGTGACGATATTTTTACAGACCCGAAACCTTTTTATAGTCACTGGTATGTATAAACTCTGTACATGAAATTAATGAAAATTAATAAGATGTAGTGAGACTATCTATTCCGTCTATACGTTGAACTTTTCTATACGTAGATACTTTTCTGAACATTCGTATAAATCTTCATCACAGTATAGAACTACAAATACTATTGATGTACTTATTTTAAATTTATGGTATCTTTAAGACGATAATGTATTTTATTAAAAGACGAATCGTTCCAGTTTCCTGTTAAGGTACTTCGTTCTCATGTCATAGTGTATCGAGACCTAAAATTAAGATCAAGATGGACACAACTATTTCTAGTTCTATTAGAAACATTGTAGTCAAAGGAGTAGAAATTTTCCATTGACTAATTGTGAATGGAACGTTCTCAAAACACTCTTAATTTACTCTATCACATTCACTTTTGGGATGGTGACTCAAAGATTCCTATATTCTCCACGAGTTTTTTTACAATGAAGGAGAAAGAAAAGAGACTAGGAGGGTTGAAAAGAGGTAACAGGGACCGTAAGAAATATGACGATTGTACTTTTCTTTTTTTTTTACTTCAGTTGGTCAGTACAAGTTGAGAAACACTGAGGTACCTGACATCGGACGGTCCGAGGAGACAGGTACACTAAAAGGTCCGTTCTTATGACCTCACCCAACGGTAAAGGAAGAGGTCCCCTAGAAAGGTTGGGTTCCTAGTTTGGGTCCAGAGGGTGTAACGTCCGTCTGAGGAATGGTAGACTCGGTGGTCCCTTGTCAAGACAGATTTAGATCCAAGAATGTCAAAGAAGTGTTACCGTCGTCATTTTGATAAAATTTAAAATTTACACTGAAGGTATTTTCGTGTTTTTAAATAAATTTGTTTGAAAATCGGAAAGTTATAATCCTGTTGTAGTAGTAAAATAGTCGGTGTAAACCAAACCGGTTACTGGACTTTACTTGTTTCAATTAAATATTAAATTTTAAAATTTAAGATTAAGATTTTATTAAGGTTTTAATTTAATAATTTTTGAGGAATAGAAAGTAATTCGTGTAATGATTAATAGAATATTTTGGATGAGTACATAATATTTGAGATGACATCCGTACAACTATTCTGGGAAGACATAATCTATTTACTTTCTTTGCACATTTTGATAATGTATTTGTCAAGGTTGTAAGGAAAAGTTACTACGGACACTCATACGACAAATAGTGACAGTTTTACCTTACAGGACTTAGGTTTTCTCATACAAATTCTTCACACTTGAACTTTTACCGATGAGACTGTAAGACCTTTAACATTCAGGACATTCCAATTAATTTAATGAGTGTCTTATTTATCACGAATAAGTATATTCGTGTTTATTTAGATTTTAATTTCAAGTATCGATTGTCTCCATCCGGTTTTTTCTATGTCCCTTTCTTTACTCTAAATCCTTTGTTCAGATAGACTAATCATTTAAAATAAGGTCAGTAATAAATTAATTTACAAAGTAGATAGAGACTTTGGACTAATAACGTTTTTATTACCTTAATGGTTATTGGGTCAGGTTTTGTACTTAAGTATATTATCTATATTTCCCTCTCCCCCTCTTAAGAACTGATGGGTTTGCAAATTGGTTTCCGTATTTACAAATTGTATGAACTTCTGTGAACGAAACTATTCCATCTCTGTCTAATCGTATCACGGATTCTCGTTTTCGAGAGGTTGTTATGACTGTCAGTGAAGGATTAACATATTAGAACTCCTTTAATCAAGTTCGAAAGACGTGGAGTATAAGGACCTAGGAGACAGATCTTATTATTATCGTGGACAGAGGGTCCCAACAAAACTTTATGATTGAGTTATTTGTGTACTTTTAGAGAAGTTTTACAGGGTACATGTGTCATTTATTATATGTAATCGTAGAATAATGTTAGTGATGATGATGACAACTGTGAACTTTCATAGATACTACCGATACGTTACGTTATTTTAGTAGTTCGTTTCGTTTGTCGACTTTTTCGAATTAAATGATCACTTAATAGTGAATTTCTTTGTCTTTCGTAAATAGTTCCTGAGATTACTTTACTTCTTTCTTTTTCATGGAACCATTTGTCCAAACCCCTCCTTCGACCCAAAAACGTTTTTCTGTAATATTTGTTTAGGTGGTCAATTGACTGCTGTCGAGTTGGAGTTAGGTTCTCTTCTACCTACCTAGGGTTCTACTCTTTTCCTATCCTTTACGAATTTGGGAGGGAACGAAAGTAAAGGAAGGAAGGGTTAAGAGACTAGAGGGTTAAGAGACAAGGGGAGAGTGTCATTCTGAGGAGTTTGCTGAAAAGATGGACAGAGAAAGATGAGGAACTGGAAATAAAGAAGGTGATTTTAGAGCAAAGACGGGGTTGGTAGGGTGACTTTATTCAGGACTTCCGGTGTTTTGTCGGAAGTTGAACAGTTTAAGTTACCAATTTAAGTGTTTGGAGTAAAACCAGTGGGAGAGTCACAGTAAGTTGTGTCGACATAGGAATCTTATAAAGGAGAGAGACAAAGTCACTACAAAGAAAAGACCATAAGGATTAAAGGACCCAAGAAGATTAGACGAAATATTCACGTTTCCATCGGGTGTCGAATTTAGACCTAGAGGAAAAGACGATACCGATGTGTGACGGGGAACTATTAGAGGATACCAAAATTTTTGGTAGAGATACGACGACGACGACAATTCAGTGAAGTCAGCACAGGCTGGGAATCGCTGGGGTACCTGACGTCGGATGGTCCGAGGAGACAGGTACCCTAAAAGGTCCGTTCTCATGACCTCACCCCACGGTAACGGAAGAGGCTAGAGACACGATGACTGAGTATTTAAATGTAAAGTCGTGACTTGAGAGGGGAATCGCGATCTGAATTTATAAGTAAGTAAGTTGTTTAGAAATAACTTGAGTGTGTAATACTTGGGCCGTAATAATGTCCGATGACCCTATGTCTCTATTTAATCTTTTTCAGAGACTTAAAATCTATCCCTTTTTCTATTATTTGTTTATACACATACACACCCCACCCACCATTCACCTTACTTCTTTTTATTTCACCGTGTACCTTTATATCTTACTATCCGTCAGTACCTCTCTACCAGTCCTTTTTGGAGAGAATGTTCCAGTGTGGACTTGTCTTTAGCCATACTTTACTCTTGTTCCAGACACCTTTATATGTCCTTCTCGTAACTTCTCCTTCTTTGTCGTTTACATTTATGGGATTTAAGTTCTTATTACGACTATGAGACTTCATCTCACTTTTACGTAGACTTACACTCCACTCTTTTCATCTTTCACTGGTGTAGATTATTTCGTAATATCGGTACCATTTCCCAAATTTGAAATATCCCTCTTTTTGACCTCATGAATTAGTTCCTTCACTGTGACATTCTATGAGTAAAAATTTTCTGGTGAGACCGACATTACACGTTCTGTCTAATGTACCCCTGTACTGACGACGACCCTCCGGTGTCTTCTCCAATCGCATTGACAGATCCATCCCTCTTGACCACTAAAGGTGACTTCTCTATCATAGTCATTAGTTTCATTAGTCTAACCCGTATATTAAATTTCTCTCAACAGTCGTCAATAAGATTCTCTGACTTATACCCTAAATTCTGTTTGTCTTCCTTATTTCTTACTGACTGTTTCACTCACTCACTGTTACGATAAAAGATCGGCCTTCGTCAGTGACAATCGGTGAACCGAGAGTCTATGGAGTTTTCATCGCACCGATTTACTCTCAAGAAATAGAAGAAGTTTTTAGAACAAGGAGAAAGTTAGAAGGGGTAGAGTCTGCGAAGGTGTATTAGGGAAAGATAAAGGAAGATCGTGAACAGGGATAGACTTAATGAATCAAATGAATATATGACGGGTGATATCACGTTCGAGATTCCCTCATTTCTGTAACTACCAAAACAGGTGACGATATGGGATCTAGGATATTATAACGGACTATATGTCGTCCGTGAGTTTATAAGTAACTTACGTACTCATTTCCTCACTTTCTTGGAGGATGGGAGAGGAAACATTCAATAAGAGAAACCCAATCGGTCAATTATAACCTCGTGGGTTAAAGATCTAAGAGAAGAGTGATCGAAAGTGTTCCATAAGAATGGATTGTTAAATTAAAGGTAGATAAACGGGTAAAAAACTTGTAAAAATGGAGATCCGGTCTCAAGAAACTTTAGGTTGGATCATATACGAAGAATTCTAAAGTTGTACCTACTTAGTTGCCATACAGTTTAAGTCGTTTTCTCGATTGATCACTCGAGTTTAAGTCATTTTCGATAGATCACTTGAGATTGATCAAACGGTGGTTTAGACAAGGTGAAGGTTACAAGACATAGGATTATTTGTCGTAGTGGTAGGTAGGTCTATCCGTTCAGTCTTTATAAAGTTAGTAGGAACTATGGAGGAGGGGATCGGGGACCATTAGTTGGATAGTGGTTCAGGACAACTGAAATAGAACGTTGGTAAAAAGTTTAGATAAAGGAAAAGACTTTTCTACAAGTGGTAGTGGGATCAGGTAGAAGAAATCGACTTAATAACTTTATGAAGGACTATTAGAGGGGTGTCAATGAAACCATTGACATGTTAGATTAACAGGCATAAAGTCGATAGTAGTAGAAAAGTTTTCTTTCGGAATGGTGGATGATGTATTTTGAAAAGTTATCGAAGAGTATGGAGAATCCCTCTTACTGTTATACGGTGGGAGGTTCCGACCGGTCGGATCGGGCACGTGCATAACGACCGGATTAGAGTACAGGGAGAAGAAAAACGAAAGACACGATGTTGGTGTAGTCAGAAGAAAGTCGAGGATTCGTACAGTGATGAGTGGACGTTGTCCTGATATAAAAATAATTTATTAGAGGGACATGAGTCAAAGTACCGTGAAGGGAGTCCAACATTTATGTGTGAATAAAATGATTACAGACAAAGAAAGTGTTCTAATATTTACGACACTCTCATCTCTAACACAGAGTGAACGAAGTGGTGACGGAGAGGTCGTAGGCGGTTTTACATTCTTAAGGAGTCTACGAGTCCATACACCTAAAGACTTGGACTCTTCAAGAGACTACCGTCATACCATGTGACTGACCGATTTGATCGCAGTTTCTCGAAACATAAATTCAGGGTTTACGTAGACAGGAACCTTGAATTCCTTTCAATGAATTAGAGAATTTCGGACTTCATGGAGTACCCTAAGACACTCCTAGTTTATCTATTACGTGTATCATACGAATCGTATCAAAGACTGTGTGTCTTCTTCAAGTTATATACAATCAATGATAATCGATAAAAAGTAAGTAAGTTTATCAGTAAATCCAACCGCTCAAGTTCATGGAATAAAAATGGGAAAAAGATTGAATATAATGGAATTGATTTAAGTTATATAAAAGTATTTATTAAAAAATTCAAAATTTTTAATATAGATAAGTTGTAAATTATTGGTTCATGGACGTAGGAGTTTTTTTTTTAGTGTCGTATTATTTGTATATCATTTATATGTAATCAATAGGGGAGACTCCTTTTTTGTAATACGGTTTGACTCGTCGAACTTTGTTTGAAAAAAAAAAATTAGAGTATCGAGACCCATTTATTAGACTTTGACCGGCTCGAGTCACAGACCGAGGTCAAGAGTACTCCAACGTCAGCTCGACAGTCGGTTCTGACGTCAGTAGAACTGAGCTCGACTTCCTAGACGAGGATTCGAGAAGTGTATCAGCAACCGTCTGAAATCCAGAAGTGTTTAAAAATTGCTCCAGACTACATTCGTTATACTACTTTTACAGACGGTAGTAAATATTTTAACGATACTTTCATACGGTAGGTAGTACGATAAGTTGTGGGGGACATTTTTAAGTTATTTAAAGAGACAAAGTGGAATACCTTCAAAAAGAGAACTGTTTACCGTGTATAGAAAAATGATATGTTTCCTCAATAAAAAACAATCTAAAGAGAAAAATAAGACTGTCAACCATATCTGTTTAAAAAACCAGTTTGAATTAGAGGTGGATCTGAAAGTATCTGGGAAGAAGGGGAGGACAGGAATGAGACGGAAGAAAATAATATACCGAGAAAGGAAAATAGTGGTAAAATTATTAAGGTAATAGTCATATAGTAAATTGTGAGTGTATGTCATAAACCATAATCCTTCTCATATACATTAGTTAATGATTTAATAATTGATTAAAAATGATCTCGACTATTAGAGTTTAAAATAAATACTTTGGTGGTTTTTGTAAAGTCGAGTCAAGTCGAGTCAGCGAGTCAGCACAGACTGAGAAACACTGGGGTACTTAACGTCGTGCGGTCCGGAGGGACAGGTAGTGGTTGAGGGTCTCAAGTGGGTTTGAGTACAGGTAGTTCAGCCATTACGGTAGGTCTGTAGAGTAGGAGACAGTAGGGGAAGAGAAGGATGGGAGGTAGGGAGGACCGTAGTCTCAGAAAAGGTTACTCAGTTGAGAAGAAACCGTACTCCGTCGGTTCATAACCTCGTAGTCGAAATCGTAGTCAGGAAGGTTACTTGTGGGTCCTGACTAGAGGAAATCTTACCTGACCAACCTAGAGAAACGTCAGGTTCCCTGAGAGTTCTCAGAAGAGGTTGTGGTGTCAAGTTTTCGTAGGTAAGAAACCACGAGTCGAAAGAAGTGTCAGGTTGAAAGTGTAGGTATGCACTGATGACCTTTTTGGTATCGGTACTGATCTACCTGGAAACAACCGTTTCATTACAGAGACGAAAAATTATACGATAGATCCAACCAGTATTGAAAGGAAGGTTCCTCATTTGCAGAAAATTAAAGTACCGACGTCAGTAGTAGACGTCACTAAGACCTCGGGGTTTTTTATTTCAGACTGTGAAAGGTGACAAAGGGGTAGATAAAGGGTGCTTCACTACCCTGGTCTACGGTACTAGAAGCAAAAGACTTACAACTCGAAATTCGGTTGAAAAAGTGAGCGGAGAAAGTGAAAGTAGTTCTCCGAAAACTCAAGGAGAAGTGAAAGACGGTATTCTCACCACAGTAGACGTATGGACTCCAATAACTATAAAGAGGCCGTTAGAACTAAGGTCGAACACGAAGAAGGTCAGGTCGCAAAGAGTACTACATGAGACGTATCTTCAATTTATTCGTCCCACTATTATATGTCGGAACTGCATGAGGAAAAGGATAAACCTTGGTCAGACAACAAGGTACAGGTCAAGAAAAAAAAAAAAAGAAAGAAAAAGAAAAAAAAATTTTTAAAAAAAATAAAAAAAAATAAAAAATTTAAAATTTTAGAAATTAAGAATGTACGCAGGTACAGGTCAAGATTGCCAACGAAGGACTGGACGTATATCCAAAGAGTTCTCCGTCCAATCCACCAGACCATAAGGGTAGAGAAAGTCTTAAAAGGTGTCAAATAACACTAGGTGTGTGAGTTTCTGAAACCGTATCAGTTGTTTCGTCTTTATCTACGAAAAGACCTTGCGAGAAGGAAAAAGGTACTAGGTCACCTACAACCGTTAAACTAGAGACCAAGGAGACGGAAAAGGTTTTGGTCGAACTTGTAGACCTTCAAGTGCCAAGTACATAACGACTTCGGACCGAACCTCTTAAAACTCGTAATAAAATGATCGCACACTCTACTCACGTTAACACGTCATCAAACTCGTAAGAAACCGTAACGGAAAGAAACTCTAACCTTACTTTTGACTGGAAAAGGTCAGGATACCGGTGACGACTCAAAAGGTTTAAACGATCGTATAACTCACATCGTGAAAGTGTCGTAGTAGAAAGTCCTAAACTTTATCGAGTTGACCTTAACATAGTGGAGGTGATCGAAACAAGCATAACTACGAAAGATTCCGGGTTTATATGAATTTTATTATAAGATAAAAATTTTACACAAATGAAATTGGTATACACTCACTTTTATGATAGACCAGTCGGGAAAGTTATGGTGTCTCGATTTTTGTTCAGTTTTGACGAATTCGAGATATTCGTACGAGATATTCGTAGGGTATGTTTGTCGGTGAATTAAATTAGTTTTAATTTGAATTTTAAGGTAAAGAATTGGTATGAGTGGTTTTAAGTTCCCGAGTTATTATTTGTACTTAATGTTTCATTATATGTAGAAAGACATTGACTCTAGGTGTTTCTCTCTTCGTTCGAATTTTATCCCGGTTTCCTTCTTACAATAGTGCAAGTGACGTGTTGGACGGTCCTGGTTATGTTTGTTTATCGTTGTGTGTTATGTATGAGAGTGTACAAATGTCGGGGAGACTTGGATTGGCAGAGAAGGGGACCTGATCTTAGAGAAGGGATCAGGGAACAGTTTCATTACTTTTTAATAGTGTCCAATCTAATGGATGCCACGACTCTTTTATCCGAAAGAGAAATCAGTTATTAGTTTGGTGGACGATGTCAGTAATTTTCAACGTGTGTATGTTGGTGGTGGTGGTCGTGGTAGGTCATGATGGGTCCAACACCATTTTGCACAAAAGGGTGTTGAGAAGACTTTATGTATTGTCGTCATCTTTGTCGGACTTTAGATCGGTTTAACATAATGAACTCTAACAAAGGTAGTGTACGATAAAGGAGACGGTTTTCACAAAAAGAAATAGTAGAAATGGATTACTCTAGAACGATATGTTCTGAAATATCTGGAATTTTGTGAATATCAGTCGTGTTCTATAAACTATATGTTACGAAACTCATTGTCTATAAACATACTTACATTAACCGGACATTAACGTTCTGATAAGGAACGTAAAAACATGAATAGTACCACAGGATGTATATTTGACCATTAACTAAAAAAAAATATTTATAATTTACTTCGTTCAGATACACGGACTGTCATTTCCTCGAGTTATAGTAAGAAAACATGTTGAAGTACTCCGTAATTTCCTTAGTATCCTGTTAGAGATCATACCAGTTTCATAAAAATTCTGTAATGCGAAATACTGTAATAAATCTGGACTGTAATCATCCTCCTGAACGTACATTAATATGTATGTTAGATAAAGTTTAGGATTTTCTACCACGATACTTTCACGACGTGAGTTATACGGTCGTTTAAACCTTTTAAGTCGTTACCTGTGTCCTGACCTTTTCTACTCAAAAGTAAGGTTAGGGTTTCTTTCCGTTACGGTTTCTTACGAGTTTGATGCCGTTTAACGTGAGTAAAGTGTACGATCGTTTCATTACGAGTTTTAAGAGGTTCGGTCCGAAGTTGTCATACACTTGGTACTTGAGGGTCTACAAGTTCGATCTAAATCTTTTCCATCTCCTTGGTCTCTAGTTTAACGGTTGTAGGTGACCTAGTGACTTTTTCAATCTCTCAAGGTCTTTTTGTAGATGAAGACGAAATAACTGATACGGTTTCGAAAACTGAGACACCTAGTGTTATTTGACACCTTTTAAGACTTTCTCTACCCTTATGGTCTGGTGGACTGGACGGAGGACTCGTTAGACATAAGTACAGTTCTTTCTCGTCAATCTTTATCTGTGTTTTGTCTGACCAAGGTTTGTCCTTTTCCTCATGGAGTTCCGACATATAACAGTGGGACGAATAAATTGAAGATACGTCTTATGTAGTACTCTTTGTGACCCGACCTTCTTTGTGTTCGACCTTAGTTCTAACGGCCCTTTTTATAGTTATTGGAGTCTATACGTCTACTGTGGTGTCTTTCGTTTCTTGATTTCTCGGAGAACGACTTTCACTTTCTCCTCTCACTTTTTCAACCGAATTTCAAGTTGTAAGTCTTTTGCTTATAGTACCGTAGACCTTTATCTACCCCTTGGTTACCTTTGTCACAGTCTGAAATAAAACCCCCCGAGGTTCTAGTGACGTCTACCAATGACGTCGGTACTTTAATTTTCTACGAATGAGGAACCTTCTTTTCAATACTGGTTGGATCTGTCGTATGATTTTTCGGCTCTGTAATGAAACGGTTGTTTCCAGGTAGATCAGTTTCGATACCAAAAAGATCATCAGTACATACCTACACTCTCAACATGATGTTTCTTTCAGTTCACGACTTCTTAACTACGAAAACTTGATACCACGACCTCTTCTGAGAACTCTCAGGAAACCTGTCGTTCCTCTAGGTTGGTCAGGTAGGACTTCCTTTAGTCAGGACTTATAAGTAACTTTCCTGACGATGATTTCGACTTTGAGATTATGCAACCGGTGGACTACGTCTCTTGAGTGAGTAAACTTTTCTGGGACTACGACCCTTTCTAACTTCCACCCTCCTCTTCCCCTTCTTTCTCCTACTCTACCAACCTACCGTAGTGGTTGAGTTACCTGCACTCAAACTCATTCGAGGTCTTCAACCACTACCTGTCCCTCCAGACCGTACGACGTCAGGTACCCCAACGTTTCTCAGTCTGTGTTAACTCACTGACTTGACCTGACTTGAACATACATTAAGAGGATACGTTGGTGAACGTTTCTTCTAATCAACAGTTAGGTGTCCTAATAATAGATGAAAATTTTGTGTAGAGAACGTGTGGGTGCATTTGGTGAAAAGGTTAGAACCCATTTTAAATTTATGTTTGTGTATATTTCTTTGGTCTTCATGTTTACCATCTTCAAAAACGTGATATGAGATCTGTGTCGCTAGGATTCTGAACGTTGTTACTGATTTAAAAAAGAACAAAGAGTCGAATTTCGTAAAGATAGTGAGGTTCATAAGTCACACGTCATACTAAAATTTCCTTTAATAAAGAAGGGATTGGACAAGAGTCCAAGATTAGTTTCACGTCTAAACGTACACCGGTATAATACTAGGAACCGGGGATGAGTCTGACTGATAAGGTCAACTCTTGTGTTTCTCGTAAAGATGGTCGACACTTACGACTGTGACTAAGTAATGAGAAGACCAGGAGAGCGGACGTAAGACCCAGTACGGAATTGAAGTCTGGTCAATCCGGGACGAGTGAGATAGATACCGTTGGGTGAGGTCATAAGAACGGGTCTCTTAGGGTCTCTGCCTCCTCAGACCACCCGACGGCAGATACCCTAGCGTACCTAAACCTGTGGTGACTTCGTTGAATCATCGTCGTCGTTGTGAGATAGACTCTCAGAATTTTTCGTTTTAGTCATTTCTTGGTTGTGTGTTTTTCGACGTTTACTTTAAAATAGGGGAAAACGGGTAATATACAAATTAGTCGCGAATATTTACACCGATTGTCAAAGATTAATTTTAGTATGATGTTAAAAAGAACCGTTCGAATTTATCTTTAAATGAAATTTATACCATAAGAGACATCGTAGTGATCTTTCTTAGTACACTGGTCTTTTTGTAGAATTTGAGTCCTTGTAAGGAAATTTTTTAATATTAAAATACAGAAAGGGGTTCGTAAATAGGAGGTAAATTACCAGACAGTTTGTGGTCAAAAACTTATAAGTTGTACCTTTGTTATTTCCGTCGAGAAACTCGTTCTTTTTAATAACCCTGTTTATTATAGTAATAGGATGGGTAGTCTTGAGACGTAACGTTTACTGTCTTTCGGTTGAGTTCGGTGTAATTCGGTTTTTTTTTTTTTTTTTTCTGTAATCACCGAATATTTCGACCCGCCTTTGACCGTATCAAGACTTTCTTTTTGACATCTTTCCTCCCGGAGTTTTTTACCCTCATCCAGAGGAAACCAACCAACCACACACACACAGAGAGGGATTGGTGGGAGGGGGGTGTGAGTTGAGAATGGGGACTATCAAAGAGGAATCGAAATAGTAAATTCGTCTTGAATTTCGTGTACATAACTCTTTACACGGGTGGAAAAACTACCATCCCCCTCTTACCCACCCGTTCTATATAAAGATTTTCTCCCCGACCCAACTTCCTTTATAGGACTCCTTGGGTTTTGTTAATTAATTACTTTTTTAAGTCGTGGTATGGACACGGTCTACAGTGTGATCTGGAAATGTATACGATAAAGGCACCTTCCGAGTGTCATTGTAGTAGTCTCACCATAATGGTATAGGTAAGAAATCTACTCCTCTGATTCCAAGTCTTTCCAATTCATTGGTCATTTTCAATGACCAAATTCATTGGTCACTTTCGGGACTAAATTTTCGTCCTGATTGAGGTTCAGCATGCATATGAGTAATTGGAAAAGATATTACAACAGGTTTTACAGAAGGTTTAGTTTTTGACTTTCACTATGTAACATGTAACGTTAGAGAGTGGTTCTATTTACCGAATTCCCTCGAACTTGATATTTACGTCCATAACAAAATGAAAATCTCCCTAAGGAGTTCAGTCCGTTCTAATTTCTATGACACTTTGGTATTTGTCCTTATTATATTAATTTCTGTATATAGGTTTATCATCCCGAAGGGACTACCGAGTCTACCATTTTTTATACGGACGTTACGTTGTCTGGGCCCAAGTTGAGGACCCAGTCCTTCTAGGGGACCTCTACCCTTACCGTTGGGTGAGGTTGGGTCGTAAGAACGGACCTCTTAAGGTACCAGTCTCTTCGGACCGGTCGATGTCAGGTACTCCAGTGTTTCTCAGTCAGTACTGACTCCTTGATTGTAAAAGTGAAAGTAGGTTTATCATTCCTACACTTTCAATCGGTCCTCCTCCCTTTTTCCCATAAAATAGTGGTAATAAGGATATTCCTTACGAGTTTTAAGAGGTTCGGTCCGAAGTGTCATACACTTGACACTTGAAGGTCTACAAGTTCGACCTAAATCTTTTCCGTCTCCTTGGTCTCTGGTTTAACGGTTGTAGACAAACCTAGTAGCTTTTTCGTTCTCTCAAGGTCTTTTTGTAGATAAAGACAAAAGAACTGATGTGGTTTCGGAAACTGACACACCTAGTGTTGTTTGACACCTTTTAAGAATTTCCCTACCCTTATTGTTTGGTGGACTGGACGGAGGACTCGTTAGACATACATCCAGTTCTTCGTTGTCAATCTTTACCTGTACCTTGTTGTCTGACCAAGGTTTAGCCCTTTACTCATGTAGTTCCGACATATAACAGTGGGACGAATAAATTGAATGTACGTCTCATGTAGTACTCTTTACGACCTGACCTACTTCGTGTTCGACCTTAGTTCTAACGATCTTCTTTATAGTTAGTGGAATCTATACGTCTACTGTGGTGTGAATACCATCTTTCGTTTCTTGATTTCTCGGAGAACTACTTTCACTTTGTCCTCTCACTTTTACGACCGAATTTTAAGTTGTAAGTCCTTTGCTTCTAGTACCGTAGACCAGGGTAGTGAAGTACCGTTTATCTACCCTTTTGTTACCTTTGTCACTGTGTGAAATAAAACCCTCCGAGGTTTTGGTGACGTCTACCACTGACGTCGGTACTTTAATATTCTGTGAACGAGGAACCTTCTTTTCAATACTGGTTGGATTTGTCATGGCCCTCCTCGGTGGGGCGCGGGTTCCTCGTCACCGACGTACCCGCGTCCTCCCGGATCTCCTCGATAGTGTGCAACTTCCAGTCCTTCCCACCGCCACTCCTCTATGGGGAGCAGGTTCCATTCCTCGCCGTCGACGTGAAACGACCTCGTCGGTACTTGTCTATGGGGTACAGGTTCCTTTTTCTTTGGGTTCATTCTACCATCCACAACGTTCTCCCGTAGTCTTCCGTCTGTGTGACTTTGGTATGAGTGTCTTTTGATCAGTTAGATTAGTGTGATCCTGGTGTCGGAACAGATTGAGTTACTTTAATTCGGTACGGGTACCCCGTTGGGTTCTACCCGCCCAGTACCACCTTTCCAGACTATCTTACACCAGGTGACCTCTTCCCTTACCGTTTGGTGAAGTCATAAGAACGGAACTCTTGGGGTACTTGTCATACTTTTCCGTTTTACTATCCTATGACTTTGTCCTTGAGGGGTCCAGCCATCCACGGGTTATACGATGACCTCTAGTCACCTCTTCATTGAGGTCTTTCTTACTTCCCTACCTCGGTTTCGTTTTGGTTATGGGTCGACACCCACACTGACCATTATCTTCGTTCCACACTACGACATTTCTCGTTATAACGTATCCTTGGACCTTACAGTTCAGGTACTTAGTTCCGTTTAACCTTCACCAGTTTGTTCTCTACCGTTCTCACTTGTAGCTGTAAGATCCTTAGTCGTTTCATTTTACCTGACCTTACCCACTTAAATTGAGTCTACTGGTAATATAGATGATGACGTCCGTCCTTAGGGAGTCTTCTTTACCTCATCGGTAGTACCAGTTGTTCTCAGGCTTTACGTCATGAACCTACGTTAGAGTTTTTACTGTCTTACTAGAGACGAGCAGAGGTTCCGTTTGGTAAGTCATAGTGTCATTAGGTTCAGATACGGGGTTGGTCATTGCGACTTCTTCGACTTCAACTTACCAAGATACTTCTGGATGTTCTGGAAAATTTTGATTGTGGGTTTTTTCTACAGGAAAAGTAATATCCCCTGACCTTACGTTTTCATCCTTCAGTTCTTTGTAGACCTATTGTCCGTTTAAACCGGAACCTTACGTCTTACTTCGTCCCGTTTCTGATCATCTCAAAACGGTTCTTTTACGTGACCAGTATCGTTTGTGGGAGAAGGTTGTTGTGTTCTCTTCTGAGATGTGTACCTGTAGTGGTCTACCAGTTGTGGTTTTAGTCTAACTAATATAAGAAACGTCGGTTTCTACCTCTTCGAGATATGTCAGTTGTTTTTGTTCTGGTCCTCGACTGACACCGAGTCTAGTACTTGAGGAATCACGGTTTAAGTCTGAATTTAACTTCTTACATTCCTTTTAGTGATCTGGTAAGCCCATACTGGATTTATTTTAGGGAATACTAATATGTCACCTTCACTCTTTATCTAAATTCCCGGATCTAGACTAGCTATCTCACGGACTACTTGATACCTTACTCCAAGCACTGTGACATGTCCTCTGTCCCTAGTTCTGGTAGGGGTACCTTTTCTTTATGGTTTTTCGTTTTACCGACAGACCCCTCCGGAATGTTTATCGACACTCTTCTTCTCTCCGCTTTTCATTTCCCCTTTTCCTTTCTATATTCGTAGACTTACGTCTCAAGGTTTCTTGTCGTTTTTCTCTATTCTTTCGGAAGAAGTCGTTAGTCACGTTTCTTTATCTCCTTTTGTTGTCTTACCCTTTCTGATCTCTTGAGAAGTTCTTTTAATCTCTATGGTTCCCTTGTAAAGTACGTTTCTACCCGAGCTATTTCCTGTCTTTACCATACCTGGATTGTCTTCGTCTTCTATAATTCTTCTCCACCGTTCTTATGTGTCTTCTTGACATGTTTTTTCTATAAATGCTGGGCCTATTAGTGCTGCCACACTAGTGAGCAGATCTCGGTCTGTAGGACCTTACACTTCAGTTCACCTGGAATCTTTCGTAGTGATGCTTGTTTCGATCACCTCCACTACCTTAAGGTCAACTCGATAAAGTTTAGGACTTTCTACTACGACACTTTCACGACGTGAGTTATACGGTCGTTTAAACCTTTTGAGTCGTCACCGGTGTCCTGACCTTTTCCAGTCAAAAGTAAGGTTAGGGTTTCTTTCCGTTACGGTTTTTGACGAGTTTGATGACGTGTTAACGTGAGTAGAGTGTACGATCATTTCATTACGAATTTTAAGAGGTTCGGTCCGAAGTCGTTATGCACTTGGCACTTGAGGGACTACAAGTTCGACCAAAATCTTTTCCGTCTCCTTGGTTTCTAGTTTAACGGTTGTAGGAGATCTAGTACCTTTTTCGTTCTCTCAAGGTCTTTTTGTAGATAAAGACGAAATAACTGATACGGTTTCGGAAACTCACACACCTAGTGTTATTTGACACCTTTTAAGATTTTCTCTACCCTTATGGTCTGATGGACTGGACGGAGAACTCTTTCGACATACGTCCAGTCCTTCGTTGGCAATCTTGACCTGTACCTTGTTGTCTGACCGAGGTATATCCTTTTCCTCATGTAGTTCCGACATATAACAGTGGGACGAATAAATTGAAGATACGTCTCATGTAGTACTCTTTGCGACCCGACCTTCTTCGTGTTCGACCTTAGTTCTAACGGTCCTCTTTATATTTAGTGGAGTCTATACGTCTACTGTAGTGGAAATACCGTCTTTCACTTCTCCTTGAGTTTTCGGAGAACTACTTTCACTTTCTCCTCTCATTTTTTCTACCGAATTTCGAGTTGTAAGTCCATTGATTCTAGTACCGTAGACCAGGGTAGTGAAGTACCCTTTATCTACCCCTTTGTCACCTTTGTCACAGTCTGAAATACAAAAACTCGAGGTTTTACTGACGTCTACCACTGACGTCGGTACTTTAATTTTCTGCGAATGAGGAACCCTCTTTTCAATACTGGTTGTATCTGTCGTATAAGTTTTCGTCTCCGTAATGAAACGGTTGATTACAGGCTGTTCAGTTCCGATACCAAAAAGGACACCAGTACATACCTACACTCTCAACCTGACACTTCTTCCGACTCGTGACTTCTTAACTACGAAAACTTGACACCACAACCTCTTCTGACAACTCTCAGGGAACCTGACGTTCCTCTAGGTTGGTCAGGTAAGATTTCCTCTAGTAGGGACCCTAAAGAAACCTTCCTGACTACGATTTGGACTTTGAGGTCATGAAACCCGTGGAGTACGCTTCTCAACTGAGTAACCTTTTGGGAGACTACGACCCTCCCTAACCCCCGTCCTCCTCTTCCCCTGTTGTCTCCTACTCTACCGACCTACCGTAGTGCCTGAGTTACCTGCACTCAGACTCACTTCAGACCCTCAACCACTACCTGTCCCTCCGGACCGCACGACGCTAAGAACCCCACCGTCTCAGCCTGTGTTGACTCGTTGACTTGACTTTGTCACATAATTTTTCGTCTCTGTAATGGTAGTTTCCAGGTCGATCAGTTTCGATACCAAAAAGGTCGCCAGTATATACCTACACTCGACCTGATATTTCTTTCGACTCGTGGTTTCTTAACTACGAAAACTTGACACCACAATCTTTTCTGAACTTTCAGGGAACCTTTCGTTCCTCTAGGTTGGTCAGGCAGGACTTCCTTTAGTCAGGACTTATAAGTAACCTTCCTGACTACGACTTCGACTTTGAGGTTATGAGACCGGTGGACTACACTTCTTGACTGAGTAAGCTTTTCTGGGACTACGACCCTCTCTAACTTCCGCCCTTCTCTTCCCCTGCTGTCTCCTACTCTACCAATCTACCGTAGTGACTGAGTTGCCTGCACTCAAACTCATTCGAGACCCTCAACTACAACCTGTCCCTTCGGACCGCACGACGTCAGGTACCCCAGCGTTTCTCAGTCTGTGCTGATTCGCTGACTTGACTTCACTAAGAATACATGTTGATTCTTGTTTTTTTTTATGGGTTATACTCCTCCGATTATCCTTTGGGGTATTATTTCGATACAGTATTTCATGTGTCCTTCTTTTCTCTTTGGATAATATACTTTTCGTTGTCGTGTCTTTGAATAGAAGAAACCATGTTCAACTTCCACCGCCCCCACCCCCACCCCCTCGCCGTTCATTGAGACGAGGTTTAAACTTTGTGGTCGGTCTTGATTGTCTGAACATTAGCCTTAAGTATGATGATCACGTCAAGTTTAGGAGTTGGTGATTTAAATTAAAATTTACCAGAGTCCAACGATCCTGGGGTCCGTTACCGTCTTCGTTTGTGTTTAGAAAATACCTTTTTGACTGAAAGTTCGGTGTGACTGTGACTAACAGTCTATAGTAGCTGACATGCCGTGTAGGTCTAAAGTCTCCAAAATTGTATAGTCACAAGTCCCTCTCCACTTATAATTCTATTTACTCCATACTTTTCTGACCTTTGGTGTGTGAGATGTCACCATCGTAAATTTACTTTTAAATGAAGGTTTAAGTGAAAGAGGTTAAGACTTGAGAGATCGGTTAAGGAAGGTTAAGGGGTTAGAGTGGAGTAATGGGGATAATGGTGTGTTTGAAAAACGTGAAAGAAGTGTCAGGATTGTACATCAGGCATTGGTCAGAAAGAGTTAAGTTCTAAGATTTTTATAAATCAAACATTGTGTTATCAATTATGGACGATTAGTATCATCGGTATGACAAGAAGTACTCTTTGAGACACTTGTCTTAATCATCTTAAAGACTATTATGTCGATCTAAAACCTTAATAAAGAGGGATGAATCATGCACAATTATGAGAGTTGAGTTACCTGTACTTAAACTCGTTTGACACCCTCTATCACTTCCTATCCCTTCGGACCACAAAATGTCAGGAACCTCGGTGTTTCTCCATCTGTGCGGAATCACTGACTTGGTGTTATTGAACGATGTATTATTTTATGGTGACTAATTTTTAGAAACCCAAATATCTTTTCTAGAAACCCAAATATTTGTCGAGTAGAAAAATTTTTTTAGAAATTAGGTAAAATTTTTGTGAAATAAACTTGTATTGAGGTTCGAATGTCTTCTCAACGTTTTGTTCTAATTAAGTAGCTTCAAGACAAACAGGAAATGGACCTGGACAGATAACAATTATAAAACAGGATAAATAGTATATGTGAGAGAACGTACGAATGAGATAAAAAAAGGAGAACTTGAAAAATTCTCTTTTCAAGAATGAATATAGTATGGGAGAATAGGGATTTAAGAAGTCACATTTAAAAATTCTTATCCTTGTAAGAGAATGTATTGATATGATGTCAATTGAAGTCTTTTTAATTGTGACGATTTACGAAAATAGTTTAGATGACGGGACAAGATTAAAACAGTTGGTCGGGTTATCATAAGACATCAAAAATAATTATCCTAGATCAGATATTAGCCCACAAGGTAAATCAATATAGAGAAAGGTGAGGAAATTAGACTTTGGATACATTTCGAAGAGATGGAAAATACTAGGGCTGAAAACATTGTTATATCGAGAAACAAAATTTGTCATACGAGGAGTAAAACCCGAGACAGACCAGAAAAGAGTATGAATCTAAATCTAATAAGTAAGAGCCAACTATACGATTATGACGAATCTCTTAGTGTAGACCTTTATATGTTATAGGTAAATGGGGAATGACGATAATTAAAACTAGTAGACTAGTTCCACAACAAACTCAAGAGGAGACATATTAATGATAAAAAGGGAACGTTGATTATTCATTAGACACTCCTATATGAAAAATTTCAAGGGGTGCCTAAATCGTCGGTAACTACTAAGAACGGACTAGGTTAGACATTTTAAATTTAGGTAAAATTATTAAGTGAATTTTTGATATAATTGATATAAATTACTGTCTATTTCAGATATAGCTCTTCAGATTTTTACATGAATAAAAATAAACTTAATGTACTTGAAATCAAACGTATATTATTGATGATTTTATTTATAATAATTAAAATTAGTGAAATCGAGCAAGTACCGGACATAATCAAAAGATTGTTGATACGACTTGTGACACGATGAATAGAAACTTTAATTTACATTTTAAGTTTAAGACGGTACAGTCATAAATATTTATACAGTGTTCCCGGATTTTTTTTATTACTTTTATTAACCATGAAAACGGTATTGGGTTTTATCAAATAGTGATTTTAAATGGACAAATGACAGTTGAGAAGACAAAACACGTAATCGATCTTTATACTTCCCTTTCATGATCTTGTGTCTACACCCCGTATATTTGACAACGGTGATAAAACTTCCTGTTAAACCGTTGACGAAATTTTGAAAATTTCCGTATACGGATTCCTACTTGAATATGTTCTACGTTCATATGTTTAATATTCTTTGACGATGACGATTCAGTGAAGTCAACACAGGCTTTGACCTTCGTGGAAATAGTTATCTTCCGTCCAGTTATTTAATGTGATATAAGTTTGTTACCTGATGGTACGTCGATGATATTTTTTGTTCTACCCAGATACTTTCTGTGGATATTATTTACAATTCACTGTTTTTACGACATCTTGTCATGACGTCTAGAATATGTACATTTTTCTCTTTCCTTCCCTCCTGTATGATATATACATTTAAATGTGTATGTTTGAATGTACACAATGTACACAATGAATGTGTGCGAATGTACACAAATGTATTTGTATACTTTAAGATCTTCCTTTGTGTTCCCGGACAATCGTTACAAGTCTAGACCCCTTATTCTGACCTTTCATTCAGTCCTTGAAAATGAAAGACAAAATGTAGAATAAGATGAAAAATTTAACGTTTGGTTTCGTACTTAGTAAATATAAAACATTAGACACTGTTAAGAAATTTATAGTCTTCATTTGATCGTTAGTGTTGACTTTCACTTTATTTTTCCTAATAGTGGACGATCCTTGTCGTATTTTGATGTAAAAAAGTATCAGATTAAGATCAGAGGTTAGGTCTTCCTCTTTAATCGTCAACGACATGTGTGTGTCGGTTATATACAGGTAATAATAGAAAGATCATTAATAGTTACCGTGTTTTAAAGATCTACCGACTGGTCTCGTTTCCTACGAACACCGGATACCGGGACTTTCTCTTTTTAATGGATGGTTGTACTGTCTTCAATTTAAATATTCCTTTTTGAACTTGTTCAGTCGGTTAGGGAAGTATTTTAGGTACTATAAGTTGATTTAATAGTTCAACTTACTTCATTTCTCACTGAATAAGTGATAAGTGATCATTGATAAATCAGTGATAAGGTCACTGACTTTCTAATTACGTTAAGGAGTTTCATGTAAGGGAGCTCTTCCTTTACCGTTGGGTGAGGTCATAAGAGTGGACCTCTTGAGGCACCCGTCTCTTCGGACCATCCGATGTCAGGTACACCAACGTCTCTCAACCTGTACTGACTCTCTGAAGTAAAAGTGAAAAGTTTCATGTAATTAGGTTTTATTTTTTAATGATCGATTGACGTATCAACCATTAAGATATATTTATACTATCCAAGTATAGAACATTATCGTAAGTATTTTGTACTTGATTTTAATAATTATGAGTACAATACACAGATCTAGATAATCAGAGGTAATATATGTACACAACAGCAAACCAACGATTCAAAAAGGGACTGAGAAAACACTGGGGTACCTAACATCGGACGGTCCGAAGAGACAGGCACCCTAAAGGGTCCGTTCTTACCTCACCCAACGATAAAGGAAAAGGTCCCTTAGAAGGACTGGGTCCCTAACTTGGACGTAGAGGACGTGACCGTCCGTCTAAGAAATATGTAGGTGTATATTTTTATATAGATACATCAATATATTGTTTTTATATATATTTATTACCCTCCTTTTCCACGATGTATATGTTCAAAAGAGGAGGTTACGAAAATTTTGGTTAAAAATATTGGACTATAAAGTGATTTTTCTTCGGTCCTTAGTCAGTCCGGACCAAATAGAGGTCTCTGATATTTTAATTGTTGATAAAGAAAATAATATGAAGGTTTAGGGGTTATTTTTGGAAACACCTATAAAAAAACCAAAGGATTTTCGGTGTAACAATTATAGTTGGTGTACAAAAGGTAAGAAAAGAAACAATCACTGTAGTTACAAGTGTTTCATGTTTTACTAAGGGTCCCGATATACACTTTATGTACAAGGACGGATAGAAATGTGGGATAGAGAAAATAGTGAGAATGTGAGTTAGTGATAGGAAGTCGTTATGAGTAAAAGATTTTATAAGTTTGTGTGGTGCGGGTAGTTCGGACTCTTCATCAACGTGAGGATAAGGGTGATTGGTCTTTTAGGTAGAGGTCAAGAAGTACTCTGATAGAGGAGTAATAAGTTCGGAGTCGAGTTTACAGGGGAAGAATGTTTCCTGAAAATATTGGTACCCCATTTTTAATCAGGAAGGTCGGATAATCAGGGGTGGTAGGATAAAATAAAAGAAAAGTCCTGAATAGTGTGATAAAGTTCGATAGAACAAGAAAATACATAATGAGAAGAAAAAAAGAAAAAAATTTAAATTTAAATAAATAAAATTAACCTCCGATTAATGAAATGTTATAACATAACCAAAACGGTGTGTAGTTGTACTTAGGCGGTGCCCACATGTGTACGAGGGGTAGGACTTGGGGGGAGGGTGGAGGGAGGGACATGGTGGGAAGACCCAATAGGGTCACGTGGTCGGGTTCGTAGGACATAGGACGTAGCTTGGACCTGACCGCTAAGTAAAGAATATACTATAATATGCAAAGTTACGGTAAGAGGGTTTAGTAGGGTGGGAGAGGGAGAGACACCTCTGTGGAGACACAGAGAAAACGACAGAATGTATGACCCAATAGTAATGGTGGAAAGATTTAAGGTATATATACGTAATCATATGACATAGCCGCAAAAAGAAAGACCGAATGAAGTGAGACATATTATCCGAGGTCAAAGTAGGTGGAGTAATCTTGACTAAGTTTACATAAGTAAAATTACCGACTCATTATGAGGTAACACATATACATGGTGTCGAAAGAATAGGTAAGTAGAAGACTACCTGTAGATCCAACGAAGGTACAGGACCGATAATATTTGTCACGCCGCTACTTGTAACCCTATGTGTACAGAGAAAGTTAAGACCAAAGGAGTCACACATACGGGTCGTCACCCTGACGACCCAGTATTCCGTCAAGATAAAGGTCAAAAAATTCCTTAGAGGTGTGACAAGAGGCATCACCGACATGATCAAATGTAAGGGTGGTTGTCATATTCTCCCAAGGGAAAAGAGGTGTGGGAGAGGTCGTAAATAACGAACACCTGCAAACCTAATGAAAAAGGTTAGTAAAAAGGGGTCATAAAAGGAGTTGTTGCTAAGGATTCGGAACACTGTCGTCCTCAGAACTGATAGAAGAAGTAACACTATGGGGTCGTAGACCATGTGTCATCTATGTGTTATACATAAACGGTCTACTAACTTAATCCCTCTGTAGTTAGAGTGGTGCTGGCAGAAAGTCTACAACCGTTATATTAGATGATATCGTAGGTACTTTTACACTTTTATTTACATATGTTTTTGGTGTTAATACAGAAATGTCGATAAAACTTTAGATACTTTCACTGGTTCTTAAGATTTTTTACTTACGTATAACGAGGCTAGATTTACTAGTAATGTATTTGGATTATGTGACCGTCGTTTATGTTAAATTTTTGGGTTAGTATATATACTAGATTTTAAATGTTTTATAAAACAAAGAAACTTTTGACAGTAATGGTTGTAAAAAGAAATTTGATGTTATATAACGAATCGTTGTGTATATAATTTTATCGGTATCACTCCATGTCTTCTTTAAAATGAAAACTATACTAGCACTGCTACCATACATTTGCAAACAACTCATCAATGATACACGGTCGTGGAATTTGTGTAATCGAGTAGATTAGGAATGTAGTGTGATCCTCAACGCCATGATAATGGCAACGGTAAAATGTTTACTCTTTTAACATTATGAAATTTTCTATTCAGTCAAATAACTCGGAAATCAAAGTCCATAATATATTACATCAAATTAAAAGTAATTAAATTGAGTTAATTTTTAATAAATGCAATTCACACTCGGATCTAGTTATATGCTTAAACTGAACGTGACGGTAGTAGTTATTCTTCCTTTCCCTCCCCTCTCTTCTCCACCTCCTCCTCTTTCTTTGTCCCTCCCTCCCGTTAATGACGATCGTCCATATTACGTGTGGTAAAGGTCCCGTTGACAGTTTCAGGACCTGGCGGACTAAGTCGGGAAGAAGGAGACAAAAGTTAGCGAGATAGTCAAATTTTTGTACCAGTGACGTAGGACAAAACATGTCGTCACTTAAGTTGTATATGTTTTCCCATAAATTGGTAAAAAAAAAGAAATTATCCGAGTTGTACTTTCTAGACTTTATCGATCATAGGTGTATAAAAAATTTGTCATATGTCAAAAGTGGAATAATGATATATTCATTATTTTTGTAAGGGTCATAATATGTTGTCATACGTTAACATTGTGTGTGAATTTTATGTACGATATAGTTGTAAGTCAATTTCCAATTTAATAAAGTAAAGATTTACTCGGCTCTGGTATGTATATGAAAGAGGTATCATTTATAATGTCTAAGTTGGTACTTGTGACATCAAATTGGTGATTGTATCTAAACTTCAGTGTTTTATTTTCGGTCTTCGATGTGAAAGTAGGGGGTTCAACAAAAACGGACAAAATAAGAGACCAATGCCCGATGTACAATCCTGACAAAATAAGACATCATAAATTTTCGATGTTAAGGGCCAAATGAAAACCGAACAAAACCTTCTCCTTCGGGATATCATTTCTAAGATACGTGTGTCACGTGTATGTCTTTCAATTTTTGTCTGCAATATTAGAAAGAACTTTACATTAAGACCAAAAGTTTGAAATAAAATTGTTTTTGATTTGACAATCACATTTGGGTATTACCATTTCATTATTTATTTTTGACTTTTCCTGTGTATTAATATATGATACTATTAACCTGTTCTTATACTCTAACAGGTTAGGTCACGGTGAAAAGAATTTAAGTTTGAATAACTTCATTTTTAATGAATATCCATAAATTTTACAAGTCACGCTACCATAAACCGTTTATGACATATTGGCACATTAATAGTGGTGTCAATTCTATACTTATAAAGGTAATGGTTGTTTTCACGAGAGCTTAAGGAGACGGTATAGGATGTCTACCGGTGTCCGTCGTCTACAAAACACTGTGACATTTAATAAAAGTAAAAGATCTTAAAATACATTGACTTAATATGTCATGAATAATGAAACATATACCGAAGAAGGTAAATCGTTCGACAAAATTACTAAACTCTAAGTGTACAATATACATGAGTATTAAGTAAGGGTAAATAATTATTCTTCATATAATACTGGTTGTATCTATCGTATAATTTTTCGTCTCTGTAATGAAACGGTTGTTTCCAGGTAGAGCAGTACCGATACCAAAAAGGTCACCAGTACATACCTACACTCTCAACCTGACACTTCGTTCGACTCGTGGTTTCTTACCTACGAAAACTTGACACCACAACCTCTTCTGAGAACTCTCAGGGAACCTGACGTTCCTCTAGGTTGGTCAGGTAAGACTTCCTCTAGTCAGGACCGACAAGTAACCTTCCTGACTACGACTTCGACTTTGAGGTTATGAAACCGGTGGAGTACGCTTCTCAACTGAGTAACCTTTTCTGGGACTACGACCTTCCCTAACCCCCGTCCTCCACTTCCCCTACCGTCTCCTACTCTACCGACCTACCGTAGTGGCTGAACTACCTGTACTCAAAGCCACTTGAGACCCTCAACCACCACCTGTCCCTCCGGACCACACGACGCTAAGCACCCCAGTGTTTCTCAGCCTGTACTGACTCGTTGACTTGACTTGACTTGACTCATATAAAAGAATATCCCTATATGATGTTAAACAAATGGGTGAGTGGACACTACTTGTAAACCTAGCAAAGATTACATCCCGAAAATGCTTGTTTTCACGATGTTTAAGTGTACTTATTCAAAAAGACACCTATATACAAAAGTAAAGAGAAGTAATTTATGGTGTCTCTCTTGAGGTTTTAGTATACGATTTAACGGTTTTATAAAAGGTTACCTTACATGTGAAAATGTAAGGGTCGTCGTCACAAATGTAAAAAACGGATTAAAATTAAACTAGTAAACAAAAGAAAAATGACTTAATATTCTTTAGAAATATTCATGACCTATCTTCAGTAAATAGTCTAAATAATATTTATAAAAAGGGTACGATCACGAATAGAAAAGTAAAAGATGACTGTCGAAAGTTTCTTTTCACCAATTAACATTGTTTCAGATCAATTAAAAAAACAAAAAAATATAAGTCTTAAAATAAGATCTACAAAATATCAAAACAAAAAAATTAAAACCAGATATTGAGAAAAACAAACATACCATACTTCCTTCTCAGTCACAAATAAAGGTGTGACACGAATGGGTGGGTCTAATCGGTCGACAAAGTCCTGTAAATAACTTTTCTGACATTGAAGGAGGAAACTTCACGGGACCGTGGAAAGGGTTTTCAGTTGACTGGAAAATCTTTACACCCAGATAAAGACCTGTGAGTTAAGATAAGATGACTAGGTATTAAAGACAGAATAATGATGATGGTGTGACATAAATTTATTTAGAACTTTAGTCCATTAAATTTGATACAAGAAAAATTTTGACGAAATAATTAAACAGAGAGAAAAAAAAAAAAAAAACCGATCGTGTGTCATATAACCTAGACTCTCGAGGTTGGTTCCTAGATTGGGTACTGGGGACTTCACCTTCGTACCTCAGAATTGGTCACCTAATGGTCCCTTCAGAGTTTTTAAAAACGTAATCTGATAGTTATTGAAAATTTTTTCTGAGGACTTCAAACATAATTTTAAAGTGCCTTACATGTCTAGTTAAACATTGACTCACAAAGAGTTAGAGATAGGTATGTAATCTTAATAGACCCGTGTAGTTTTCTATTGAGTTCGGAACGATCTGGGGGTAGGGTTTGGTTAGTTTAGTCATCCAAGATTATACCTCAGTACTAAGTCTTTACGACTAAATCAGCAAGTCTCCCTTACTAAAGTAATTTTAATTTGTATAAACTCTGATGTTTCTTGAAAAAACAGTGTTTATAACGACCACACATTAATCTTTGACCCTATAGGTAAATTTTTAATTAAAGGTAAACAATCTGATGTCTAGATTATAAATCTATTCTGGATTTAATTTATCGTTCTGGGGACCAGTAGTTCGGTTTGAATTTGTCCTTTTTTAAACCCCCCTGAAGGGACCACCAGGTCTGAGACTCGAGGGTTACGTCCAAAGGGTCCAAGTTAGGGAACAGCCTCTTGATCTAGAGTGTACGGTGTTGATTTTCTAGGACGTACGATGTTGATTCTGGATCACGTCTGTTTATTTAAAAAAAAATTTCTTCTTTAAACCTTTAAAAAGTCTTCTATAAACTCCTTCTTTTTGAGGTCTCTTTTTTTTGGGGCTGTTAGTTCTTAAAATACAGAGCCATTTGATAGTAAGTTCTCACTCTCAATTTGTTTTTTTTGAAAGTCTGTGTGTTTTTCTCGAATGTAATCGACTTGGATTGATTTTCTATAAAGATGTACTTTTTCTTTTTATAATTTTGTCTTCCCCCTTCCTCTCACCGTGTGTGTGTTTTTTATGATGATCGGGGTTTGAGTCGTCAAGTTTGTGCGTAAAGTCCTTGTTGATTAGGGTTAAAACATGTTTGACAAAGTCTAATGTCTCTTTCTCCAATTGTGAGTGGTTGAAAAAAGTATTCATATCACAGTGGGACTGTAGTTTTGGTCTACTCTTCTCTGTAATTTTCTTTTCTTATAATTTACGGTTTTATAGAATGCGTTTATCTGTGTTTTAAGAGTTATTTTATAATGGTTTGATTTGTGTCGTTTCATCTCCTCTTTTTGGTTATATTCGAATCGACGGAATTATAGTTGTTCACCACCGTTCAGAGGATTTTACATTAGTTTATTTTATAGAACCGTAATTCTTTTCCTTCTCTTCTCTTTTTTGTCGTGTAGTTCTGGATCAACCCAAATGGTACCATAACGTTCTTAACGTTCATATAAAAAGAAATATGAAAAGACATTCAAATTTTGTGATATACAGTATTAAAAAGAATTCGAGGTTCCCCGCCCCCCATTAGGTGTCTATTTTTTCTAACTTTGGATTTATTACGGGTATCATCCCTTTTTCTTATCCTTTAGTTAAATGAGTGTCTTGGGAGGTTTATGAATCTTGAACTTCTAGAGTTACGGTGTCTTACAACCCCATTCTGAAGGGTGATTTTAGAACCCTCAAACTAACTTTTGGATGTATAAGTATGACTAATTCTGCGGTGGAGGTAGTACGAGTCAATTCGTTAATGAAGGGAAGTCTAACTGTCTGGTCTTACAACCAGAGACCTCCTTAAGATATCTCTGGTCTTAGGGTCCCTGCCCTCTCGGACCACCCGACGACAGATACCCCAACATGTCTCAGCCTGTGCTGACTTCGCTGAATCGTCGTCGTCGTCGTTGTCTGTAGATCTCTTTAAGACGTAAACCATAGTCGTCATCTTTCGTCTGCACTGTATCGTATGACTATGTCTGGTTTTCATTGTCTATCAGTTGGAGTGGTCCTCGTTGAAATTGGTTGTTCCCTGTCTAAAACCATCTATTTGACGAGTCAAAAGGACGTGGAGTCTCTCTGTTCAGACACCAATAATACGAGATTTGGTCGTTCCTTTACAAACTATAAATGTGGCAGGGTATACCATCGGTGATCGACGTTCACCTATAACACGTGAACTCTACACCGATGACACTTGTTTTTAACTTAGAATTTAAAATAAATTCATTAATTATAATTTATTGTTGTACACTGTCGTGTCTCAGACTCTCAGGGATCATTATGACTTAGGAATCGACACGGGTGTCACCATTGGATGAGTTAGTTATATGAGAAATGATAATTTGTCAAAAGGAGAACATGACAGAGTGAAGCGGTAAGAGAGACTAATATTAAGGACCTTAGTAGAGGGATAGACTTCTCAGACGAAAACCCTCTGATTCTGATATTCCTAGACTACTTTCGAAGGACATGTTTCCGTTTTTAATTTTACTCGGTGTTCTTTAATCCTTTACTGTCCTTTTTCTTTGTCTTGTTTTGTAGTTATTTTACAATAATTATTAGAGTCTCTATTTTATTCTATAAGATAGATACTTTGTTTTTACATTATAATTTTACCCTTGTCTCTTATTCTTTCGAGATCCTCTTTAATTTTGGTACCGTTTTTTTTAAAATATTCAGTCACCTTCCTACTCTTCTATTTCATTTTCTGTTATTCTTTTTGTTTTTAGGATTGTCAACATGAAACCGTCTTTTTTTTTTCTAAAATTTTTTAATACGTTAATTAGGTTCTCTATGTTACAGGTTTATCCTCTTTGTTACCGGTTAATTATCATTCAGGTCTTTCTTTCTTAACTTTTCTTCCCTTTTTTCTCTTTAATAATTTTTGATATCCTTTAAAAGGGGTTTAATTTTCTATAGTTAGAGGATTTAATTTATATATATATATATATATAGTCGTGTACTGACTTTTTTTCTACCCGATTCCGTGTTGTAGTGTTTTAAAGACTTCTGGTCTTATTTCTTTTAGGATTTTCGAAGGTCGCTCTTTAATTCTAATCAAAGTCTGAGAAACTGTCATTGTCACCTACGAAAAAAAATTTCATCTGAATTAAATTGTCAATTGTTATAAAAGTATTAGTCTCTTATATTTATGGTTTTTGTCTAAAATTTTAACCCTGTATCGATATCATTTTCTTACCTTATTCTCATTTTCCCCTCCTGAGACTCTGGATTTTAGAGTTAATGTATGTTCTTAATGAATTCAGTTCTTTAACCGTCTGCTCCGTATAATAAAAATTAACACATCTATTTATGGTGTTCTTTATTACTTTTCTTAATCCTGACTAATACAAACTCCTCTTCCTGACCTCTTTCCCCTTCTTAATCTCTCCCCTGACGTTAAGAAGTACAATTAGAAAATCACGATAAACCAAAAAATTGATACACATACATAATGAAACCTCCTTTGTTTTTACATGATATTTTCATCTTGTCTTTAAAATACGATTTTACCAAGTTCAAAAACTTTGATAAAAACTAATAGTCAACATTTCTCTACCACATTATTGACCTTAGGTTTCTATTAACGTTACGTCTTTTATAGATGATGAGTGAAATCTGTAGAGTAAATCATTTTAAATTCTTTTACGATTCTCCTTTATATCAATTTGGATAAGTAAACACGATTCCCTTCTGTCGATCTTGTACTTATTTGGGTAAATAAAAACGGTAATTTTATGTGGTTTTTTTATATTAGACAGCCCTTCTAATTCGGAGTATATACCTCTTGCAATTCGAGATAGATATATAAAATGTTTCAATTATAATTTTAACCCATGATAGTGTTTAGTTACTCGATCTGTAAGTGTCTTTACAATCCGTGTATTAGCCGGGAATCAAAACAATTGATTTACTGGTTTCCTCTATGAGGTTCGTCCCGAGGATTTTTTTTTGTTTTTGTTTCTTTTCGGTCATATTTTTATTTTAAATGGTACCTATTATACGTTTATCGTTGACTATTGAATCATATATAAATCAGTGAAAATCAAAGTCAAAGTAGAGAAGAAAAGGTCGATTGGAAAACGGAACTTTCCGTAAAAGGGTATTTTATTGTCGGTGCTATTTTCTCTTCTTTTACTACTGTAGTCTTGTAAATGCTGTCCTCTTATTTAAGTGATCAGTCCTCTAGAACGGTCGTTATTATAGTAAACTTGAAATGTTCACTCTTGTCTCCAATTTTCTCTTTTAAAGTAAATCTTCTTTTTGAAGTAGACCTTATAATCGCTAAAAAGAAAAATAAGTTGTTTATAAAATTCTTTATTACGGGATTTTAAAAAAGGATTTTTACCTTATTTGACTGTTCGAAAACGATACTGCAAAAATTTCGTCATATGATACTATAATTAACACCGTTTTCTAATATCAACAGTCAAGCATTCATTAAGTTGTAAATTTGTAAGGAAAGATTTAAGAGTAAAACTGTCGAATGGACCTATTAAATTTAAAAAAAGGACTAAGTGTTTCAATAATATTATTTTAGTTAGGTGAAGGAGAAGATGATTGAGTCTTAAAATTATGTTGAAATTCCCGTTCGCAAAGATTAAGGTAATTATATGTCTTGGAGGTTTGAATTTGAAAATAATAAGTCGTGTTTATTAATTGATAGTTCAGATAAGTAAACCAAAATATATTTTTAGTTTACTTTAGGAGTATGATTATTAATTGGAGTGATTTGTAATCTTAGGTGTATAATTTGGTTAATCTGGATATCTTACCGTTTTCTTATTCTACATTTCATTTTTTGACCGCCCGGTTATGAAAATTGAGGTTATAATTTCCAATGGTTCTGATTTTTATTATCGATAAGGAAATAAAGGGGTTGCCGACACTGGTGACTCTCGTTATCGACACAACGAAAGTGTTGATTTTCATGGACCGTGTTATGATTGCGAGAGGTGACTTAAAATAATATACTTTTTGACTTATTTGACAAACAAAGCTATTATAGATAAGGAAATTTAATTCAAACACAGAGATAACACCCTCTGTGAGTATTAATTGTTTCCTAAAATCTTTCGTTATTTATGTAAACAGTCGTTTTATGAGGGTAATTCTATAGTTATAGTGTTCATGATTTTACTAATTTACTAGAGAACCTTTTCGAAAGTCGAGATTTTGGGACTCTAAAGTGATGGTGTCTTATAAAAAGAGGATTTTTCTTAATGGAAGAGACTATAATAAGAAAACGTTCGAAGTGATTTATTGTGAAATACGAAATTTTTACTCTTTCACAAAGTTTCCCTCGATCTGAAAGATTAATTGACCTTTGCTCTTTTTTAATAACTCCGAAAGTATGCTTCCCTTCTTTTATTACAGTGACCGTGTTATATTTAAAATCACTGATTTGTTGTAATATTGAACGACTTTTTAGTATTTCCTTAGTTCGTAAAGGTTATGTTAAGATTTTTGTTTCAATATTTTACTCTTCAGTAATTATTTATTGACGAACTTTTGGATTTCAAAAATCACTGACTGCTTGTTCATGGGGAAAAGTACATAAAACACAGGGGATCTTTCTCCTCGGCGAAGATGTACTTTATTTTCAATTGAAAGAAAAATATTCTTTCCCAGAGACTACTCTTACGGACTTCTCCCCTTTATTTCATGATCTATTCAGACTTTTTGGTGGAATATAAAGGAAACATATTTCAAAAAAGGGGATAGGAACCAGGACAGTCATATCCTATTCGACTGAGAGACTTGGATAGTATACGTTCCTTTATAGAATTGAAGATGTTTCAGTTTCTTGAAAACGGTCCTGATACACCTAAACCTTTTTCTCCTTAAGGTCATTTAAGGTTCATTGGTAAACAATGGTGTCTCTTTATTTTGACTAAACAAGTCAAAACCTTACCTGCTCGAAAAGTAACCTGTCTCGGTCGACTCTTAATATTTCGATTTGACGAAATTCGGTGTTGGGAGTGTTTGTCGATTCTTCGTCAGTAGTTCCCACACTAAGAATCTGATCATCTTTCATGTAAAAGTTTTCAAGAAAGTCGAAAGTTTCCTTATTGAAGACAATTATCATAAAGAATTCTGGAGGTATACTGGTGAACCAGTCAGTGAAAGGAGGTACATGTAATATGTAGTATCCAAAACTTCGTTCTGTCTAGACCAAAAATTATTGGTCTAGTCATTGATGGTCGTCGGATTAAGACCAAGGGATTGATATCTCTTCTGTTAGTATGAGATATAAAACTACCGATGAAGTATTCGAAATATTCTTTTTTTTTTTTTCTCTCTACTAGAGTGTCTAATTTTGATCGTCTTTGGTTAGACTGTGTTGAAAAAAATCGTTTATCACTTTTTTTTCCTTTATGATTCAGTAACATACTTCGGTCGTACTGGGATTTTGGTTGTGGACTGTACCGGTAATACTCTTTACTTTTAATATCTCGTTGTAGAGAGTATTTGTCACTACTTTTAAGATTTTTTAATTATTATTATTAAATCGTTCCGTTTAAGTCGTTTTATATTTTTTTCCTATTATGTATACTGATTCACCCTAAATAAGGTTCTTTTGTTACAACAGAGTTGTAAACCTTTATTTGGTGTCATTGAGTGGTGTAATTGTTTTATTTTCTGTCTTTAGGGTTCTAATAGAGTTTGTACGTCTTTTTCATAGACTATTTTAAATTGTCAGTATTAAAATTTTTGGAGAATCGTTAGACCTTTATCTTCCTTTTAAGGAATTAGACTAGACACAATTCAGTGATGTCAGGACAGGTTGAGAAACGTTGCGATACCTGACATCGGGCGGTCCAAGGAGATAGGTACCCTAAGAGGTCCGTTCTTATGACCTCACCTGACAGTAAAGGAGGCGGTGACATAGAAGAGTTGGGGCCCTGACTTGAGTGTAGAGAATACAGAGGACGTGACCGGTCACCCAAGAAGTGGTTATCGCGGTGGACCCTTCGGGGAATTATACTATTTTCCATAGAAAATGTGTTTTTTTATGTGTGTGCAGGGTGGATGTCGATTGTAGTTAAAATTTCAATTATTTGACTGATAAGGGGTCTTTCAACCCCTCTTTTGTTCTAACAGGTGACAGTAGTGAGGATAAGTTGAATTATAACCTCTAAGATCAGTAATTTTACTCTGTTATTTTGTCGTCCTTTCATATTTCTAGTCTTTTTCATTTTGACAGGAACGAGTGTCTATTGTACTAATATATGTATCTTTTACGTTTCGTTAGATACTTGTTCGTTGATGTTACTTATTTACTTGGGTCATTCCAAAAAAAACTATGTTCAAATTCTGAAAAGATGACATAAAGATATTTCATTGTCGTTTGTTTACCTTTTACTTTAAATACTTTGTCATAAAATATTATTGTTTTTCAGTTTATTACTTATTTAGAATATACTCTACCCATTCCATTGATGTGACTTTTTTTTACTCTTTTTTTTAAAAATTACTTTTCTTTACCTCTTTATGTGTACCAAGTATCAAACCTTCTAAGTTATAATAATACTATTGGTTAAGAGGGGGTTAATTAGATATCCGGGTTAAGTTAGGATTAGTTTTAGGGTCGTTCTACAAAATACCTTTGACTGTTTGGTTAGGTTTTTAAATAGACCTCTACGTTTCTAGGATCTTATCGGTTCAAGTTTGAAATTATCTTCCTGAATATGTTGGTTTAAAGTTATAAATAATATTTCACTATCACGCTGTTACCGGTTTTCTACCTGTCTATACGGTCGCTTTGACTCAAGTCTGTGTTCAGGTCTGTATATACCAGTGGACAATACTTTTTCTACAGTGACTTTTAGACACACCTCTTTTCTGGCAGAAAAGTCAGTTTCCGTGATCTCAAAACCTTTGATCATACTTTATTGTTACTTGGAACTCGAGTTAAAGTGTGGTAATTGTTTTCAATTAAGTTCCATCTAGTGTTTGGATTTTCAGTTTCCATTTTTGACGTTTCGAGGATCTTCTTTTATATTCTTTTATAGAAGTACTAGAAGTACATTCGTTTTTTAAAAAATTTATAAGTTTTCCAGTGATTTTGACGATTGATTTTTGAGTTCAATGATTTGATAAGTATCTTTTTTTGTTCAACATGAAGTAATTTTAATTCGTGAAGACCAGTAGTTTTCCCCACGAACAAGTGGGGTCTACCACGATCACCATTTCTTGGACGGATGGTTACGTTCTCTGTTTTCTCTGTGTCCAAGCTAGGGACCCAGTCCTTCTAGGGGACCTCCTCCCGTACCGTTGTCAGAGGTCATAAGAACGGGTTTCATAGGGTACCTGTTTCCTCGGACCACCCGATGTCAGGTATCCCAACGTTTCTAAACCTGTCTACTTCGTTGAATCGTGCGACCGTGCGTAAGTAGTTTTCTATAAGTACAACTACAAACCGTCTTTGATTGTATTAAGACATTTCGTTAATAGGAAGTTAATTTTTTATTTAAATTTTATTTTTTATAACTCTCGTTTCTCTTTTGGGTCTCTTGTCTTCTATAAGTCAAGTCAAGTCAAGTGAGTCAGCACAGGCTGAGAAACACTGGGGTACTTAGTGTCGTGCGGTCCGGAGTGACAGGTAGTGGTTGAGGGACTCAAGTGAGTTTGAGTACAGGTAGTTCATCCACTACGGTAGGTCAGTAGAGTAGGAGACAGCAGGGGAAGAAGAGGACGGGGGTTAGGGAGGGTCATAGTCCCGGAAAAGGTTACTCAGTTGAGAAGCGTACTCCACCGGTTACATGACCTCATAGTCGAAGTCGTAGTCAGGAAGGTTACTTGTAGGTCCTGACTAGAGGAAATCCTACCTGATCACTTTCACTTTCACTTCAGCGAGTCAGCACAGGTTGAGAAACGCTGGGGTACCTGACATTGGATAGTCCGAGGAGACAGGTACCCTAAAAGGTCCGTTATCATGACCTCACCTAACGGTAATGGTCATGTATTGAGGTCGTTTCCAAAATATAGATCTTAAGTATTTTTTATATTTTATGATGATATTTAGTTCACCTTTTTTTTCTGTTGGGTGACAGTCAATTTTTTTTTTTTTCTGTTAGGTAAAAGAATTTACCCGTTTTCTAGATCAATCCTTAAAGTGTTTTCTCTTTTAGGTTTACCGGGCAACTATATATCTTTTCATGAGTTGTAGTAATCGTAGGTTCTTTACGTTTAATTTCACTGTTATTGTGTGGTGATAGGTTGAGTGTCTTACCGATGCACATGAGTAACCTTCACAAGTAACCTTTCACCTTGTCGACCTTGAGCAGTAGTTGATGATGACCCACACATTTGACTATGTTGAGACCTTTTGATGAACCGTCAATTGACGACGACGATGACGATTCAGTGAAGTCAGCACAGGTTGAGACACGCTGGGGTATCTACTGTCGGGTGGTCCGAGGAGGTAGGGACCCTAAGAGGTTCGTTCTTGTGACCTCACCCAACGGTAAAGGAAGAGGTTACGTACTTTCACTTTTCACTTTCACTTCAGCGAGTCAGCACAGGCTGAGAATCGCTGGGTACCTGACGTCGGGTGGTCCGAGGAGACAGGTACCCTAAAAGGTCCGTTCTCATGACCGCACCCCACGGTATGAATAAGACGTACGCACGTACAATTCAACGAAATCAGTACAGGTTGAGAAACGTTGGGATTCCTGATATCGGGTGATCCGAGGAGACAAGTACCCTAAGAGGTCCGTTCTTATGACCTCACAACGGTAAAGGAAGAGGTCCCCTAGAAGGACTGGGTCCCTACCTTGGGTGTCGAGTTAGTAATGTCCGTCCAATAAATGGTGACCCAGTGGACTCTTCGGGGGTTACTAAGACATTTGGGTTGAGGATCCATATATCAGTTGTTTTTAATTATATACAGATGGTTTTCTACATATTCTTACAAGTGTTATCGAAATAAGTATTTACAAGGAGGGTTTACTATTATTGAGTTCACAGATATTTGACCTCTTACTTATTATGTAAACATGGTGTCTTGTGTCTTGACATTATTTGATCATTGTATGACTTGTTATAAAAACCTATAACATCCAATAAAAGTCGTTTACTTTGGTCTATATTTTCTATTGTATGATACATTGTTAAATATACTTTAAGTTTTTATCGGTTGTTTTAAGTACCTCTATCTTGAATCTTATCACCAATTATATGTCTCCCTCATTATAGAGATTCTCATTTGTTTCTAAAGGAGACCACACGAACCTTATAACATATAAACCTAGACCCACCATTAATGTATACATATATGGATACTTTTATAGGTAACTCGTCATATAAATTCTAATCACATAAGATATACAATATGGAGTTAAATTTTAAAGACATAAGAGATTTAAAATTTTTTTCGAAGTTAGACCTTAAACCTTGATAGACGTCCTTTTCTTTCGTAAATTGTCTCCTGAACCAGTTGAGTTGGATAAACCAAGTATTTTTACGTATATTTTATTTGCCTTTATTTCAGTACCATTTTTCCTCTGAGTTGTAAATAACTCTCAGCTTTTATTGAGTTCGTAAAACGGTTCCGATAGGAACTTGTATATATGTGTATGTCTTAGAATAAATTTGAGATTGCTTTGAAGTCCTGTCCATGACAATAATTTTAAAATCTCTACTCTTTTAATACCACTTATCTACAACGAGGATAAATTAAAATTTACCAAACTAGAAGTATTTGTGTAAAACCAAACGTATTTTATGACTGTTTTTCACTAAACATTTATAGGATTGACCGAAAGGATAGTGAAATAGATTTGTAGGATGGACCGAAAGGATAGTTTAATAGATTTATAGGAGGAAGTTGTGTTACAGGAGAATGAGAGAGAATAAAAAGAAATACTGTGTGTAACGATAGACTATTATATACGCGAATAGACGAATAAAAGATAGAGGGGGTGATCTTACATCCAATGTGTTTCCGTCTCTGGAACCGGTATAACAAGTATCGAGAGGGGGTCGTGGATCTACGTACAGACCGTATATCATCTGTGGATTATTTATGATCATCTACCTTCCCTTTTACATCATTATTTATACGACTGTGAGTTAAAAAAGGGAAAACGTATTATTGATATTTTGTTTTTCTTCTACTGACATAAGGTACAGAAACTATTTTTACAAATATATTGGAATGGTCGTTTTCTGAACTATATATAGAAATTATACCGACTTAGTAAGTATGTTTGTTCTTAAATCTTCTGACTCAAATTGTACAATTTGATTATTTCTAATAATAGAAGGTTAATACAGTGTTTAACACAATAAGACCTCGGTTGATTCGTTTCTCGACCGAAGGGACCATCGAGTCGTCATTTCTTAGGTGGATGGTTACGTCCTTTGAGCTCAACCTAGGGACCCAACCCTTCTAGGGGACCCCTTCCTTTGCTGTTGGGTGAGGTTATAAGGACGGACCCTTTAGGGTACTTGTCTCCTCGGACCACCCAATGTCAGGTATCCCAAAGTTTAGCCTGTACTGAAACGCTGACTTGTAGTTTGTTGTTTCGTCTCATCCAGTGTCAAAGTCCTTCTTCACGAACCCCGATCGTAACACTTTTGGTTAATGTTATGAGTCGTAATTGTGTCTCGATTTTGTCACTATTGATATGTTGGTGACTTCAGGAGGTAATAAATGCTTATCGGTTCTATCCCTTTATTGGATTCACAGGTAACTACCTACTTCATCATCCTTGACACTATGCACACACACTCAGGTATGTAGGTGTTTATTCGATGTCTAAGTCTCTTGTCTAGCCACCAAAGGATCTCAACCCCGACACCCTCATGTGTTTTAACCACTTCCTCCAGTTTTCACGTTTCCAGGTCAATATTTTATTCAACACTAATAAAATTATTATGAAATAACGTATAAAATTTCAAAGACTTTCTCACTTAGAATTTTCAGAAACAGTGTTCTTTTTTGTTAAAAAACTATTGACACATTCCACTGCCTACAATGGATCTGTAAAAAACGTAATTTGTGTTCATGAGTTAGTAATAAACATGTGAACTTTGATTATATTACAATATATGGTTAATTTAGAGTTAAATTTTTTGTGATGAGTTCACACATTCCTCTTACAAACGTGGAAGTGACTTAAGACAAATTACGTGAGAGGACAGACCTCGGGTAAAGGAGTGGAGAGACGAGATCGATGATAGAGACGAAACGAAATTGAAGAGAACGATAAAAGAAATTAAAAAGGAAGACACGATATATTTGTATACACATAGATATATATCTGTGTGTGTGTATATATACCCTAAGGGACTATGGAGTCAGTCATTTCTTAGACGGACGTTACGTCCTCTGGGGTCAAGTTAAGGACCCATCCCTTCTAGGCGACCTCTTCCCTTACCGATGGGTGAGGTCATAAGACCGGACCTCTTAAGGTACCTGACATATCAGGTAGCCCAGGGTTTCTCAACCTGTGTTGACTCGTTGAAAGTGAAGTGTGTGTGTGTGTGTGTGTGTGTGTGTGTGTGTGTGTGTGTGTATATACATGTGGTACATATATAGAAAAGGGAGAGAGATTGTAAATAAAAAAAATTAAACAGTAACGCGACCCAGAAACAACGACGTACCCCCGAAAGAGATCAACGTCGTTGGTCCCCCGATACGACGTCACGTACCCGAAGAGTGGCGTCACCGAAGAGAACACCTCATGCCCGAGATTCCGGGTGTCCTAAGTCGTCAACGTCGTACTTCCGAGTCATTGACACTGAGAACCCAAGATCTCGTGTCCGAATCATCAATATCGTGTATCCGAATAAACACGGTGTCGTACACCCTAGAAGAGGGCTGGGGATTTGGGGACAGGGGACGTAACCGTCCACCTAAGAATAGATGACATGGTAGTCCCTTCAGGAGAGATTGTATAAATCGATACGTAGATAGAAACTTCGTATGTGTGTGTATTTTGAACGGACCTGGAACGAAAGTGGGGACGTTTCATCATAATAAACTGCATAACGGTAAAGGAAGTTTTTCATATGTTTGAGGTGAGGGATGAGGGTTTAAGTGTAGTAGTAGTTATTGCTGGAAATAGTGGTTCAGTGTGACGGAAGATATACTGGAGTTACGTAGTCAATTTTATCTTGTGTAGGAGGTAGAAATTTGATAGGAGTACTGTAGGTACTAAAACACGGAGGGTCCAAAACAACCTGGAACTGAAATTTGTTAAATCCCCTTTGAGAAATACATTTTTTTCGTTTTAATGTTTATACTTGAAACTATATTTCCATTTATGAATAGATCTTACCCCCCCCTTAGTGTTCAAAGTGATTTTATATCTTTTTATTGTAGTATTGAGATAGTTACTATTTGAGGGACTGTTTGAAGGTCTTATGCAGAAGATGTAAAATTAACATATAGAAAGTACTTGTGAAGAAGCACACTGTTATACATTCTAAAAGATACTAAAAGGTATTCCTCTACCTTTATACATTCTAAAAGGTATTTCTCCGTCTAAATTTTTTTTGAAAGACTACTACTTTAGTGATGAGTGTAAAATTTTTTATAAGAAGACCCAGGTGTTTGACAATGATCGATACAGTATTTGAATCATAAATCATTTAAATGACATAGTGTTTAAAATCATAACAGTTTAGACCCCTTTGAATGGAAACAAGGAAAGAAATATCCGACAGTCTAAGTTTTCTCAAAAGAGGTATGATTGAAGACCAAGACATATAAAGTTTAACATAAAGAGAATGGGATGAGTGTATACGATCACAGTCTAAGACATCTTGCACAGACATAGTAGATATTAGAGACCGGAACGTATAAAAAGGTATTGTGACTCAGTCATATCATTCATTGTTCTCATGTCAACTGGGAACTTGTTGACACCCCGATTCTCACGGTTGGGAGCCTCGGTAACTTTCGGACGTATATTAAATGTCAGTCGGACGGTATATCCGTCGTGGAGTATAGGTTCCAAGGTGTAGGTGCCTCACTTGGTTGAAGTCTATCGTGTCATGATGTCGATAATGATTTTTTTTTTTAGACATACATTCATTTGGGGGTGTCAAGTTTGGACATAACAAGTTCTCAGTCGACATAAGGTTTACAGTAAGGAAGGATATCGTCTTCCTTGTCCTTGTAAGGATATGGATTGATAGGAGACTTCACTGCTACTTGGTGTATTTGTATACGGTGGATTTGATTTACATAGGGGTTAAGTTGAAAGGAAAAGGTAATCGACCTAGGGTTTTTACGGATATCCGTGAGGTTACGATGTACTGTACTCCCTTTTACTTCTTACCCTTCTCTGTCGTGAGAAGTGAATGTTATGAAATGAAAACCTTTCGGATGTCTTTACACACCGGTACACTTGTGGAAAGAGGGGTTCAGTGTCATCTTTAAACGTTTTCACCATTTAGAAGGTGTAGGATGGTGAGAAGAAGTGACTGAGGAGCAACTGTACGGTTGGTGATTTGTCTTCATAAAGGGTTTAAAAACGGAAAGAGGACTTTTGGACGTGTTATGTCTATGAAGGGTTTCAGTACAACAGGAATTAAAAAAATTTAAACTAGACGTGAGGAAAGGGTGGACGCCGGGTGGGGTGGTGGGTCTGTAGAGTTGATAAGAGTTCGAAGTAGATACTGAATCCTTTATTAGGAGTGAGATCTTACATCACTGATCTGATAGTTGAGATACCCTTTCCCTATACAGTCGGAACACGAGACGTCCTTGAGGTTTCGGACTGGGACTACGTAGTGTAAAGGGGTTCCGGAAGCCCCTTTGTATGACTCATCGAGACTTTCACCCTAGAGACCTGAGTAAGAAAAAAGTTCGAGGTTTGGATACTAGAAGTTAAGTCTCATGAGGTCCCATGAGATCTTATGAGACTTTAAGTAACATCATTATGGAAAATTTGAGGATCATTTTTTTAAGGTCTCATTGTAAATTCTTTTAATTCCGTGTTACTTTAATATCCGGAACAAGTTCTTCTTGTGTCTAATAAGGTGGCGAATTTGAAGGGAAAAATTTTTGTTCAGTACATCGAGTATTCGGTATATCTGGATTGGACCTTAGTGTGAGTCATGGGATATGTTCTTGTGGTATTCATCTTTACGTTTCGGATCACGTTCAATAGTTTGTACTTGTCTATTTTCTGAAAACTCTTTCTTTAGTTTATGTTATTTATTCTGATTTATAGTTATTGACGACGACGCCGACGACGACGACGACGACGATTCAACGAAGTCAGCACAGACTGAGACACGCTGAGGTATCTGCCGTCGAGTGATCCAAGGAGACAGGGACCCTAAGAGGTCCGTTCTTATGACCTCATCTGACGGTAAAGGAAGAGGTTACGTACTTTCACTTTTCGCTTTCACTTCAGTGAGTCAGCACAGGCTGAGAATCGCTGGGGTACCCGACGTCGTATTGTTATTTATACGGACATATGTACAGAATTTTAAACATATGTCTTACATGAGTCTGTTGTGTCTCATGTATAAGTCAGTACATCAGGACGAGGTCACTTTCTGAAGTAACATTTGTATGATGATTTTGTTTTCTCAAGGGTTCGTTTATCCTGTTTGACGACTGTATTCGCACCGTGACTGCATAGACAGATAAACGGAAGTCAACGATCCTAAGTGACACAGGTAAAAAGAGATTCGAGATTTTGTACGTTGAGAAACTACAATACTTCTCAGGTACCAATTTGTTTTTCAACCGTCTTGTAAATTGTATTTTTTATAAAGTTTAAGTTTAGAGATTAAAGAACTTTTGTGTAAAAGGGATACCAATTTTTAGTTTACAACCACTTTAAACTTTAAAGAAATGGTTTTTGTCGTTGTTTTTAGTTAAAGTCATTTTACTTTACTTTTCCCTTTGACGTATGAAGGTTCAATGATGGTGTCTTTATTTTAAGACTTACGTTGATATTTTCTTTTAATAGATAAATCAGTAAAACTTGGACATGTTATTCTCTTCACGTGTAAAACGTAATGAGTTTTTTTCCTTTGATACATCACTAAACTCATTTAAGGATTTAATGAGTTAATTCTAGGTAAAGTGGAAATCTTAATATTAGAATTCTAATATTTACTCACATAATCTGTTATCCATTTCACTTAAAATACATTAGACATACTAGATACTCACTTCTCCGTTATTCTTTATACAAACCATCCGTTCTTTTGTCTTTGTCACCGTTGAAAGACATCGAGGTATTGATAATTATATTAGGATAGAGTTTAATATCCAGTCACCCTTTCGAGGGGGTCCTTGAAGGTAGACGAGAACCATGTTGTGTCGACACTACGTAATCTACCTGCATTTGATGGAAACGACGACGACGATTCAGCGAAGTCAGCACAGGCTGAGACACGCTGGGGTATCTGCCGTCGGGTGGTCCGAGGGGGCAGGGACCCTAAGAGATCCGTTCTTGTGACCTCACCCAACGGTAAAGGAAGAGGTTACGTACTTTCACTTTTCACTTTCACTTCAGCGAGTCAGCACAGGCTGGGAGTCGTTGGGGTACCTGACGTCGGATGGTCCGAGGAGGTAGGTACCCTAAAAGGTCCGTTCTCATGACCTCACCCCACGGTAACGGAAGAGGTTTGATGGAAACCAATCTTCGTTTTGGTTAGTTTAAAGGTCCTTTGGAAGTCTTAAGTAATTATAATTTACTTGTGTTAAGGTGACAAAGAGATTGTCGTAAATTGTTATAAAGAAGTGTAAGGGGTGTACCGAAAGATTGATGATTTTATAAAAAGTTGAAAATATAAGAAACCCTATGTCGAAGGTAAAGATAAAGTTTTAAGTTTATAAAGTTTAGTTAAGTTATATTGAATAATATTTAAACGATACTAAAAAATTAAATTGATTTATAAACCCTTCGGTGTTAACTATTAAAAAGATGGTTATATCAGGTTTCCCAGTGTTTGTCTGTGTTGATTTCACTCACTCGTGTGTGTGTGCGTGTGTGTGGTGTGTGTGTGATGGATATGTTTCAAAATACGTCAAAATACATCAATAAAGTCTTTTTGGTAAACCGTAATAAGTCGTTTTGACTACGTTTAATATATTTCATTCAACTGGCATTATTTTAATTTTTAATCTGATCTTTAGTTGTTGTTTTTCTATTGTCTTTATGAGGTTTGTGACTCTTTAATTTATTGAAGATTTATTCGATATTAAACTTCTCTTTTACAATTCCTTTTAATCTTTTATTATACTTGGTTTATTTTTCATTCTATATTGTCTATTTTTAAATACTGTACGTCGATCTCATCAGGAATCTCCCTTTCGATTTTGTGATTTACGGATATAATTATAATCTTTTCTTCTTTTTAGATTTTTGTTATTAGATTCGAAGGTGGAATTTAATCTTTCTCTTGTTTTATTCGGATGTTCGTTCGTCTTTTTTCCATTGTTACTATTTTGGTGTATAGTTACTTTTTCGTTGTCCTTTCGTTCTCTTTTAATTATTTAACTTATGTGTCAAATTTCGAAAGGTTTCTATTTTTTCGTTAAAGATCAGGGACTACTATAGTGACCTTATAAGATGATTTATGAATTATTTATCTTGATTAGGATGTATGAGAGAAGACTTTTGTCTTTTCCCTTATGAAGGGTTGAGTATGACCCTGTAATAATGAGGTATGGTTTTAGTCTGTTTTTGTCATGGTTCTTTTGATGTCTGTATAGGGAGTACTTGTACCTACATTTTTAAGAGTTATTTTATAATTGTTTAGTTTAGGTCGTTACGTGTTCTTATTATTATGTGGTCTTGGCTCACCATGAATTGGGACACTACGTTTTCGACCAAGTTATAAATTTTTTGTTCGTTGCATTAGGTTGTTTAATTGTTACATTTCTTTGTTTTTTCTGTATGAAATACTGGTATAGTGAACTGCGTCTTTTGAGTAAACTGTTGTAAGCTGAAAGTCGTTTTATTCTTATCTTTCTCCGAAAAGATTGGATTATTTCTTGTCCATACTTAAGTGAATTGTCTAGGAATATTCACGATGCAATTGATGTCACGATGGATGCCTTGACTCCCACTCCTTACACTTTCTCCCTCCTGTGACGAGGGTAGGAATTCTTCGAATCGTAGATTTGTCCTTCCGCTAGTGTATGAATTGATGTCCGTGCAATTGTCATCGCATATATTTTGTAATATTTACAATTTTTTTTTTTTTTTTCCTGTAAGGTAGGTCCCCTAGTCTCCCCATCTCCGTCTTTCAGATGACTTTGTCAGGTTCGGTCAAAAGAGAGTGAACATGGAAAGACGAAGGTGAGATGGCTGAGGGGTGGTTATCAGTTATTTTTTTCTCGGTCTTATCATAAAAACTTCGTATTTAATATAGTACTTTAACAGAGTACCGAAGGGTAATCTTTCGTCAATCTTTCTTCACGTTCACAGTTGTACCAGATGTTCCGGGACACACTGGGTGTACGAAGAGTGGAGAGGACGGTGCGAGACGGGTCGGTAGAAAGAATGATTGAGGGTTCATACGGTCCCAGAAAGGGTGGGGTCCCTGGAATAGAACGATCCAAGAAGTCGGGTCTTACAAGGAGGGGGTCTCGAATACACTCGTCACGGAAAAGTTGTAAGTACACAGTCAATTTTACAGAGAGGTCTCTCCGAGAGGGACTGCTAGAATGGATTTCGTGGTGGAGGTGGAGGTGGTGGGACCGGGTAATAAGGTAAAATGAAAAAGTACTTTAAATCTTGATAGACTTCAATAAAATGGTACAAAAATAAAAGATAAATGAACACGATGTTAAAAATTCTGAGGTAATCTTGTTCTTGAAGTACGTAGAACAAGTGTCATGATTAGTGTCATAGATCTTGTTTTGAACCGTGTAAACGTACACGAGTTATTTATAACGATTTCTTTCTACTGTAAATTCTACCTAATTCCTTCCCCCCTCCCGTCCTCCCTAACTGGAACAGTTCTCCTTATTTGTCTCTTCCTCTTTTCCTTTAGTTGTGCCAAATAGGTCACAAAGTTGAAAGTGTCTGAGACTTCTTATTTCGATGTCAACACTCCATAGGACTTCTATAAATCAAAACAACACAAAAGTACTACGTACTTATATGAAAGTTTGTAGGGGTCAGAAAAGAACTTGTGAAAGGGACCGTACGTTTAGTAATAGAGTACTTCATTAGTTGAGACTAGGTTGTGGAAATTCACTGGTTTTCTAAAAGAGTACAAACAGTTTTTTGACGGATAACAATAAATTTGTGTAATTAGAGTCAAGACTGGGGTCTTCAAGAGTATTTTTATTCTTCAAATTAGGGATAAAATATCCCGTCCGAAAGTTTATAAACTTCTGTTCTTTTTGGAGGATTTATATTAAAAATTTTATCTATAATTATTGTAGAGAACTGTCACGGACGACCCGGGACCCGATTCGTGAAGTATACTTACTGAGTAAATTATGAGTATCGAAGAGATACCATTTAAACACTACTGATACGGATAAAATGATTACTCTTTTGACTCCGGACCTAATCCATTAGACAGGTCCAGTAGTTCGACCTTTTACTTAAGACTACGGTCTGATGTGTCTGTCAGGTTAAGGTCTCGGATGTAAGAATTGATAATTGGAGTGAGAGATTTACTGAGGACGAGAAAGATGACAATCCCGAGACAGGGGTACACGTTGTGTGCGTCTACCGTTACGATTCCGAGTTTTGGACTGGGTCATAGAAGATGGATCACTACTTCCGTTGTGACTAAGAGTACGTAAATATTTTCGGTACTATATTACGTTTAAATTATTGTTTGTTCTCCTTTTCGTCACATTTTTAATTACAAAGGGACGTTTATGAGAGGTAAAAATACCGGATGATAAGGAGAAACAAGTCGTGTCGGAGGTTTGACTTTATGAAAGGTAAAAGTCTCGTGTAAAAAAAAATTAAAGTGATGAGGAGATGGAAACAAAAGTACTAAAAGAGAAGGATTCGTCGATAAGGTGAAGACGTCTCTTACCATATATGTCACAAAAAGTAAAAATTTTAAATAAATAGATGAATAAATAAAAACCGGTGCGGAGTGTCGTACGTCCTAGAATCAAGGGTCTGGTCCCTAACTTGGATACGGGGGACTCACCTTCACGTCTCAAAATTGGTTAAGTTAGTGGTTCCTTCAGGAGATGATACAAAAATTTTTCGGTCAACACGACCCATATAAAGTAAACGGGGAGGTCTCGGTAAGAGGTAAAAAGAGGTGAGACAAGAGACAGGGGTCTTCCGACAGGACTTATCTGACATTATTGTCAGAGGAAACGGGTCAGAAAACCCATTTAAGTCGGTTACCTCTGTCCTTTTCTTGCTCCCTCCTCATTACAGTAGAGATCAATCATTATATGGTCTTCGGTTTCGAAGATAAGTTTATGGGAGTGTCAGAACTGTTGTTGGAGGATAAGGACGGGAATGCACAGGTTTCCGACACTACCGATGGATGACAACGAGTGATCTATGAAGTAATAGGGTGCAGTCGAAGGGAATTGGGAAGGGTGTGAAGATATTTAGTGAGGATGCCATTCGAGAGGGTTCAAATGGGTAAACTCATATAGTAGATAAAAGACGGTTTCTGGAGTGACTGTGTAGTGGTGAGAAAGGGATGTGGAAGAGACAAATATGAAGGAAATATCGTGAAAAAAAAAGGGGACACGATCTAAGTAGAAACTTAGAGGGTTTAGTAATTAAAGAATGGGTATCATCCGTGACTTACTTACAAAGTTCTCATTTACCCCCACTCCCCTCGTAAGGACCACCGAGTTACCAGTTCTCAGGTGGACGGTTACATCCTCTGTACCCTGGGTATACGACGCCTCTTTGATTGGGACACCCGGTGTCGATGACTCGGACGCGAGATCTCGGACCCTCGGCGTTGGTGACTCGGGTACACCGCCGTTGATAACGCAGGTACGAGCCGTCGTTCTCTTCGGTAGTGTTGCTCTTCGGGCGTATGACGTCGCTTCTCCTCGGGAGGGAACGAGTTGTTCTCTTTTTCGGGAGAGTCGTCACTTCTGGGTCTGTCGGTCTTTATTTATTGTAGTAAAAATTTTCTTATTTACTCCCCTGTCTTGTAATCTTTTAGTTTTCTTGTTATGAAATACTGTATTTCATTTATTTTGTTTTGGGTTTAAAGTCAAAGATATTTCTAAGTTTCTGTTCTTTCGATTAGATAATCCTATTTCCAGTCTGAGCACCTGTAAAGACCTACACCGCTAATTGACCCGCTCTTGTGTTCCCTCGGCGGATACCACGACTTTTGCGAGGAATAAAACTAGACTCGTCATTATTATACCCTTATATGAATATACTTCAAAACAACTCGACATATGGATTGTAAACAAGTGAAATGCCATACATGTCATCTGGAGTGATTTTTCCTTTTCCTTTTTATTTAGACATACACCGACGAATATAACTTAGTTATACCGATTGTGGAGTAATTAGGTCTCTAAGAAGTAATTTTGTTCGTTTTTTCCAGAGACTTGTCAGTTTTATCTACAATGTTTCAGGTATGTGAAATAGGTACTCTTTCTGAAAGTCCGGAAAAGTAGGAATGTAAATGTGAGTTAAGGTTAATCGAACCAATTGATCGAAGGACTGGATGATAACTATTAGTCATCGTTTAACCTTTCCATCCGTCCTACACACAATTTCTAACTATTGACTCTTTATTGTCGCTTGTTATTCTTCGTTCGTTTTATTAGAAATTTCTCGTCCATTTTTGAGTTCTATGTTTTTACAGACTCTAGTGAATGATATACCGTTCCTCTGAAGTATTTCGTGGATTCCGTAGGAAGATAGTGTCGTGTCATTCTCTTTGTCACATTTTACTTTTGAGAATGAAAAGTCCCTTTATTACTTGATAAAAGTAGTTCTAGACAGTCATTCGTCTTTGTCCCCATTTGTATACTCTTTGTCAGTGTCATTTTTACGCAAATTTGATTTCATAATGAACATTTTTCTATTTACAGTCAATGGTCCGTATTTACATGAATCAAATTTTATTGGTGTAAAGACCTCGAACGATTTATTAATGTTGATTATTAAATGATAGAAGAAGAAGAAACCAAAGGAACCACCGAGTCTCCCATTTCGCAGACGGACATTACACCCTTTGGACCCAAGCTCGGGACCCACCCCTTCTAGGGGACCTCTTCCTTTACGTTGGGTGTGCTCATAAGAACGAACCTTTTGGGGTACCTGCCTCTTCGGACCACCCGATGTCAGGTACCTCAGCGTCTCTCAGGTATTGACTCGTTGAAGTGAAAGTGAAAGGAGAAACCGTTTGATATTTTTGATCGTCTAAACATAATTTTTACGTCTCAAGAGGGATCTTATTCAAATAGATTCGTGACTTTCACAAGTAAGATAGTTGTGACCAATTGACTCTTGGTAAGTTTGGTTTAGAATTCGTAAAAAACATTCGGTATAGACTTTTTGATTGTAGTTTCAACAAATGTCGTGATGACTTGGTGAGGTTACAGTGAAGTTTAGTGGTGACATTCGGTGAAGAAAAAAATTCTCCCTTAAGGATGGGTATTCCAGATGTAATCAGAGGGTCGAGACTTACAAGAGGATGTGAAGTGAATGTTTGAGACAGTGAGGATTTCGTTAGGGAGGGGACCGATCCAAGACACTAAAGTTCTTACAAAAAAAAATCCTTAAGAGAAGGAGTACGATAAAAGTTGCTGCCATAAGATTCACACACGGACACACAATCATCGAGTCAGTACAGGTTGAGAAACGTTGGGGTGCCTGACACCGAGTGGTCAGAGAAGACACGTACCTTAAGAGGTCCGTTCTTATGATGTCACGCAAAGGTAAGGGAAGAGGTCCTCTAGAAGGGTTGGGTCCTTAGTTTGGATCCAGAGGGTGTGACGTTCGTCTGAGAAATAGTAGACTTGTTGGTCCCTTCGGGATCTTAATATTCATCATACGTCGCTGATCCTTTTTTTTTTTTTTCGGTACAATTCACTATTTTTCTTCTCATATACTACGTCATTAAGTTAAGTTATTGGATAAACCATATACCGTTCGTGTCCCGTATGTATTTACTTACTTTTTGATAGACACGTAAATTTGTTCCGTTCTTTCTGGACAGTTGTTTATATGACTCACAATCCTTGTTATCATCTACTTGTGACTCTTCCTTCACTGAGTCAAAACAGTTCTCTTCTTTTTGTTCTTGTTTTCATCTTAGACATCGTCAGAATTTTAATTCATGTACGGTACGTTGATACATTTTTTGACGTCATCGTTTTTACTCCGGTGCGTTTTAAATTTTATGAACAACGTATTTTACATAATCCTAATGTTTACCGAAAAGGATAAAAGTACGACTTTCCGTTACGGAAAAGGAGTTAGGATGTTCAAAGACGCTCAACCTTAAAGGGGATTTGAAAGATTGGAGCCACACGAATCAGCGGGTCAGCACAGGTTGAGAAACGTTAGGGTACCGGACCTCGGACGGTCCCAGGAGACAGGTACCACTAAGAGGTCCGTTCTCATGATCTCACCCAACGGTACGGGAGGAGGTCCCCTAGAAAGGTTGGGTCCCTAGTTTGGGTTCAGAGGGTGTGACGTCCTAAGGAATGACAGACTCGGTGGTTCTCTCGGGTTCTTACTACCTCACCTATCGGATAGGAAAGAGGTCCCCTAGAAGGACTGGGTCCTTAACTTGGTCCCGAAAGGTGTAACCTCCGTCTAAGAAATGGTCGATTCGATGGTCCCTTTGGGGTCGGAGAGAGATAAGGGAGTGATAAAAAGAGGATCTTCCTCTTATCATTGAATGTACTAACGATTCAAGTCTGATTTCTTAATGGATTCGTATTAAGGTGGACAACAAAAAAAACGAGAACCCCCGGATGGACGATCGACCTTCATCAAGAGTTCACGAGGAGGTGCCTACCCGAGAGGATCGTTCGTCCCTCCTACAAGGACCGGGACAGGACGGACACGTGTTCACACAGATAAATCGAGATCCGAAATACTGATCTTTCGTTTTGACGGACGTATGTATTGGATACAAGATGTTGTACTCGAAATAGTCCTTATTTCCACCTTAAGACTAGACAGTAGATAATGAGAAAAGAGTCAAACAAGTCTTAAACCCTTTCCTTACACCCAAAATAAATAACTCTGGGGAGTCTGTGTTGATTTAATGTTACAGAAGAGTAAATTTTATTTTAGAAGTGAAAGTAGAATATGATTCGTCGACCCACATACATGTACTAAGAAGAAGTTTCTGGAGTAGCAAGGATCGTCTTGAAAACAGAATTGTTACAAACGACTTCGTTATTTAAAAGTTTATCATTTCGAGTAAGTAATACCACGAACGTGCGAGTCGGTGAAGTCAGTACAGACTCAGAAACACTGGGATACCTGACATCGGGTGGTCCGAGGAGTCAGGTGCCCTAAGAGGTCCGTTCTTATGATCTCACCCAACGGTACGGGAGGAGGTTCCCTAGAAGGGGTGGGTCCCTTTGGGTGTAGAGGACACAGAGGACGTAACGTCCCTCTAAGTAATGGTGACTTGGTGAATTAGATGTTGTTTTCGTTTGATATTTTACCGTGTATTCCATCCTTTACAACCACAAGTGATACACATACATCCATAAAAGGGGGATCCCTTTTTATAAAGAGATATATAAACATTTTTAAGTGTTGGTATTAATAAAGACAGACGAAATTTGGTAATGGTACATTCATCACTCTCTAGAAGTCCCTTGAAATTTTCCATCTTGTCTCACAATTTAACTTCTTCGTCATTTCGAGTCACGGATTACTGACCTCCCGACCTCCTTAGTGAAAAAATTATGTCGAAGAGAAGGAAGACAAGGGAGTAGAGAACAGATAGAGAATAGTCGGGACCCCACCTGGACGTATTGACAGTCGTACGAATCGTCTGTCACTCGATATTTCGTTCTTAATATTCACTTCAGTAAACTTCAAGGTCCCATGGAGGTTGGGGTTTCACTGTTTGACCTTGTTTTCAAATTCGTTGTTTTTACTACCGACGTCATCGACTGTTTAAGAAGTAGACCATCTGGTTTCCAAGAATTGGAAATTGAGACTTTGAAGTTTTCTATTCTTCGGGGTTAATAGGGAAAATTAACGAAAATTTGAGTAGTGAACGTAGAAACAATAGGATTATGATTTGTTGACGATTTTCTTAAAAGGGGTATTTTAGAGAATACGTGTCGAAAAAATGAGTTATGTCCGATGTTTTCCTCAAGGTCCTGTTATTTTTCCTAACAGACTTTTTATATTTAAAATTAATTGGAATGGTAACTAAATAACGGTTGTAAGCGACCTAGTAGTTTTTTCGTTTTCTCAAGGTCTTTTTGTAGATAAAGACGAAATAACTGATACGGTTTCGGAAACTGACACACCTAGTGTTATTTGACACCTTTTGAGAATTTCTCTACCCTTATGGTCTGGTGGACTGGACGGAGAACTCTTTGGACATACGTCAAGTCCTTCGTTGTCAATCTTGACCTGTACCTTGTTGTCCGACCAAGGTTTATCCTTTTCCTCATACAGTTCCGACATATAACAGTGGAACGAATAAATTGAATATACGTCTTATGTAGTACTCTTTGTGACCCGACCTACTTCGTGTTCGACCTTAGTTCTAACGGTTCTCTTTATAGTTATTGGAGTCTATACGTCTACTGTGGTGGGAATCTCGTCTTTAACTTCTTGTTGATTTGTCGGAGAACTACTTTCACTTTCTCCTCTCCCTTTTTCAACCGAATTTCGAGTTGTAAGTCTTTTGTTTCTAGTACCGTAGACCAGGGTAGTGAAGTAACGTTTATCTACCCCTTTGTCACCGACTGAAATAAAAAAACCCAAGGTTTTAGTGACGTCTACCACTGACGTCGGTACTTTAATTTTCTGCGAATGAGGAACCTTCCTTTCAATACTGGTTGGATCTGTGGTATAATTTTTCGTCTCTGTAATGAAACAGTTGTTTCCAGGTAGATCAGTTCCGATACCAAAAAGGTCATCAGTACATACCTACACTCTCAACCTGATATTTCTTTCGACTCGTGTCTTAACTACGAAAACTTGACACCACAACTTCTGAGAACTCTCAGGGAACCTGACATTCCTCTAGGTTGGTCAGGTAGAAATTCCTTTAGTCAGGACCCACAAGTAACCTTCCTGACTACAACTTCGACTTTGAGGTTATAAAACCGGTGGACTACGCTTCTCGACTGAGTAAACTTTTCCGGGACTACAACCCTCTATAACTTCCGTCCTCCTCTTCCCCTGCTGTCTCCTATTCTACCAATCTACCGTAGTGGCTGAGTTACATGTACTCAAACCCATTTGAGGCCCTCAACCACTACCTGTCCCTCCGGACCGCACGACGTCAAGTGCCCCAGCGTTTTTCAACCTGTGCTGACTCACTGACTTGACTTGATGGTAACTAAAATTTCATTAGACCGTATTTCACGGTTGTATTTCAAGTTATTACTTTTTAAATTGATATTATTGTGATTATAACGTACCGTAGGAACGGTCCACGGTCTGTGACAAAGTTCTTGAAGTGTTCTAGTGCCGTAGACCAGGGTAGTGAAACACCGTTTATCTACCCCTTTTACACCTTTGTCATTGTCTATAGTAAAAGAACCCGAGGTTTTGGTGACGTCTGTCACTGACTTCGGTGCTTTAATTTTCTGTGAACGAGTGAACGAGGAACCTTCTTTTCGATACTGTTTGGATCTGTCTCATAATTTTTCGTCTTTGTAGTGTAACGACTGTTTCCAGGCAGATCAGTTTCGATACCAAAAAGGTCATCAGTGTATACCTACGCTCTCAACCTAGTCCTTCTTCCGACTCGTGGTTTCTTAACTACGTAAGGTTGACACCATGATCTCTTCTGGGAACCCTCAGGGAATCTGTCGTTCCTCTAGTTAGTTCAATTAGAATTTCCTTTAGTTTATACTTATAAGTAACCTTCCTGACTACGATTTCGACTTCGAGGTTATGAAACCGATGGACTACACTTGTCAGTTGAGTAACCTTTTCTGGGACTACGACCCTTTCTAACTCCCGTTCTCCTTTTCTCCCGTTGTCTCCTACTCTACGAACTTACCGTAGTGACTGAGTTACCTGTACTCAAACTCATTTGAGTCCCTCTATTACTTCCTATCCTTCGGACCGTACGACGTCAAGTACCCAGTTTTTCTCAGTCTATGCTGAATCGCTGGTTTGTTGTTGTCCAATGATTGAGTAAATTAGGAGTGTTGTGGTGAAGTGTAGTCACTCTGTCTACGATAATAATGGAGGTCGAATATGGACCCCTTTGACTTCATGTCTCTTCAATTATAAAACGGATTATAGGACCTTTATGGGAGACCGTAGGTCTCTACGGTTAATTTGAGAATTCATCAGACCAAAATCGTAACACGTTGTGTAGAATAACAATTACTGTTGAGGTTTCTATCATCCCTTACCTCTGGGTAGAGGTGGATCTCAAGAAAGGAAATGAGTTCTAGTTGTACTTGATAGTTCTCTTTACTGTCATTCTCATTTATGTTACTATCTATTGGTGACAGTTAAGGTTTTATATGATACTCTTTATGATTTATCTCTACAAACTAGGGAAACAGTCCTTCCAATGTAGAGTAAACCTGTATCATTCATACGTGTACTATTTTGTACGTAATTAGTTCTTTTGGTTCGAGAAACAGTAAAGGCAGAAAGCCTTTTCGTCCAGGCAAAGGGTTTAACGGATGTAACTGATTGTTATGGTGAGTGGAAAGTCTGTGGGTCTCTACTTTATAGAAGTCTGGAGAAAAAGAAGTATACTTTTATAAGTATGAAGAGACACAGAGGTGACGTCATAAGAGTGATATCTCTCCTCTGAGAGTGCAGTAGAGTGATAAGAGTAAAAAGGAAGGTTCCATTTGCGATAAAAAAAAAGATCAAAGTCAAGACCGAACAAGAGGGGGAGTGTTTAAACCGTGACACTCATTACAAAGTCCTGTAGTTCCGATGAATTAAAATGGATGTATAAATAGTGATCGCAAGAAAGAACTAAAGTTAAGAAGGACAGACTTCATACACATGAAAACGACCACTTTTTTTTTTTTTTTGTCTTGAGTCAAAAAGAGAAAGATCTAAAATGACCCGTAAATGATCAAACTGTCGATAAAAGGGAGTCGTGTACTGTTTATTGTCAGTTGACAAAAGACCGAAGGTAAGCCAATCATTATTCAGTAAAAAGTCACAATTAACGACAAGTAAAAAAAACCATTCGTTGAAGAGAAAAGAGAGACGAGAGAAAATTTTGAAGAGAAGACACACACAAGACTTAAGAAGTTGCTTCCGTAGATTCCCACCTAAATAAAAAGAAACAAGACGACCCTAAGTCACCCGAAAGACCTATAGTCGACCAGAAAAAGTAGTCAAGACATTTCAAGATAAAATGTCGGTAGTAGAGAAGTCTATAACGGACAAGAGGGAAAATCATAGAGGAAAACCTTGAAGTCAATTTAAGTACAATTTGAAAAAATAACAGATTGAAAAAAACTAGGAAGAAATAATTGAAGGTAGAAAAAAAAAGGAGACGTTTTGTAATACCTGTTAAAGAAACCTAGATATAAGACCAAGTGTCCAAGACAGCGAGTTGACGATAAATTGTACACGTAGTCCAAAATTTAGACACCAATAAAAAAGTAGAAATTTTCAAGATAAAAGTTTAGATATACTAATAAGAAATTAGAAGACAAAGGGTTTGTAAAGGGGTTCGAAGATAAAGTAAATTCGTATAATTTGTACAAAAACCATAGAATATATATTATCGAGGTTCGAGACTTTGAAAACACCTAAAAACAACGTATGGAAAAAGACGTCCAAGAATAAGTATCACAAACAAAGAAACGTTCAAAACAAGTGAAAAATGATGCATGACGAGTTAAAGGAACCTTGAAATAGACCCCCTTAATAGACTACAGAACTCTCTTAGACTTAAATGAAGATAAAATGAATCTCTTAAAATTAAATAAAGATAAATGGACTCTGTTGAAATGTAAAAAGTGAATTCCAAGGATTCAGATATATACGTCGTAAGAAATCTATTTTTTTTGATTTACTCATGACACTAAGATTAACATACTATAAAAAGATGAAACCAGTGAAGAAACTCAGAGTAAAAAAAACTCCGAAGGTATGTGTGTTTTAATTTAAACAAAAAAAAAGGACAATTAAACAGAAAATAGTTAACTTAATGATCGAGTCGGTTTCTTGGATGTTCCCTTCTTTCTTTTAAAAAAGGAAGGGATGTGATGAGGGTGAAGAAAAATCCCTAGACTCTAAAAAGAATGAGTCACTAAAGAAAGTTTTCTATATAAGATTTTACGAATTTGAACATCGAATCAACAAAGTTAACCAACTCAAGAATTCCCGAACAATATATGACTTTCACCGTGAATCGTATAATGAATGGATGTGACTGACTTGTAAACTGTACACGAGAGAAAGTACGTAGGAAAAACAACAGGGAGGTTATTCATTAAAGTAGGCTAAACATTTCAAGATCAGAGATGTGTAAATGGGTGTTTGATGTCCCCTACCAAACTTTCTAGGTGGTTCTTTAACTCTAAAAATTATGAGATAGGTCAAAGACTGTCCATTTCTTCTATTTTTTCAGTTATTGTTGTGTCTTCCATACTGTTCCTGTAAAATGTGGAAGTAGTTGGTCTATCGATTATTTATCACATGGATTGTTAACTTTTTACATAAACGAGTTCGTGTATCTAGTAAATACTTTTGACTAGTATACAACAACGACGACGACGACGACGACGACGATTCAGCGAAGTCAGCACAGGCTGAGGCACGCTGGGGTATCTACCGTCGGGTGGTCCGAGGGGGCAGGGACCCTAAGATGTCCGTTCTTGTGACCTCACCCAACGGTAAAGGAAGAGGTTACGTACTTTCACTTTTCACTTTCACTTCAGTGAGTCAACACAGGCTAAGAATCGTTGGGGTACCTGACGCCGGGTGGTCCGAGGAGGCAGGTACCCTAAAAGATCCGTTCTCACGACTTCACCCCACGGTAACGGAAGAGGCTAGTATACAATCCGGTGTCTAAAACGGGTGTACTGTGAATTTAGTCTTTAGTTGTTGTTGATCTTTTGAACGTGTACTAATCCTAAAAAAAGATTTATTAACATTCAGTTTTTCCCTTTAGTTTTACTTTTAATCTTTTAAGAAACCTGACTTGCTATTGGTATGATGTGTGGGTTTAATCACTTTAAGTTGATTTCGTTTTAAATCTCTCTTTACATATTAGAATTTATGTATACGACCTTTTCGAGTTTCAATTTTATCCGAATCGTAGAGTTAATACTTAAATTTTTTCCTTGTTCTCCCTTAAGGAACCGTCAGGTTGCCAATCCTGAGAGTGACGGCTCCCGGACCCAAGTTAGGGACCATTCCCTTGATTCCAGGTGTTCGGAACGTCACGTCAGTTTTTTTTTTTTTCCCCCCCCCCCCTTGTTCTTTTATTTGAGTTTTTATCTTTGTTATTTTCTCGACTATATTTATTTTGTTCATGGTCAGGGTTCTCAACCAAAAAATTTTTCTAATCTTTTGTTTAAAGATCATCCTGACTAAGTCTTTGTTTCTTTTTTCTGTATTTGCTACAATCCTTACTTTTTCTTCTGTTTTTTCGTCTACAACTTGTTTAATTTGTATTATTTTTCTATAATATTTCTTTTATTTAAACTTTTCAATATGATTTTAAAGATCTTTTTATGTTGAATTTTAAAAGTTTCAGTTGAAGAGGAGATTTAACAAGTTTTCTAAATTGACTTATCGTTAGTTTTAGGGTTATACTTAAAAACATCTTGGACTCTTTGAATAAGATTTTAAATATAACTTTTCGTTTCCAGGTTTATATTTACCGTCTGAGAATTTCTTATCTACCCCCCTTTCTTTTCTTATTATTCTACTCCCCTGAATTTCATATGACAGTGTGATTCGATAACATTAATTCTGTCGCACCATGATTGTGTCCCGTGCATTTGATTAGTTACTTCGTCTTGTCTCTTCGGTCTATGTCTGAGTATGTGTATCACTTTAAACTATATCCTGTCTCCGTCGTGACGACTATTTACCTTTTATTTGAAAAGTCACTTAACACAACTGCATTCACCCATATACCCAATTTTTAATCGATATACCCATTTTTTACTCGATCCTGGAGATATAGTGTAATATGTACATTTAATTAAGATCCACCTACTTTTGATAAACTTTCCGTTTTCAAATTTTGAGACCTTTTTGTTGTGTTCACAGATAAAATACTGAAGGTTATCCCTTCTGTGTCTCCCAGAGTGTGGTAATCTCCCGTTCTGATCATCGGAACTATTATAATTTTTATTCTTGGAGTCAAAGTTTCTGTGGTACTTTTGACCTTCTTCTATAAACGTTGGTTTTATTAGTTATTTTCTAATACAGGTTTTATATATTTCTTGAGTACTTGATTCTTTTTTTTCTTGAGACTTCAAAATTTCGTCGTTTTCTGCACTTGTGTATTAGGGACTTATTATTTACATGAGGTATTTGTATTTTTTATAAGTCGGAATAATTCATTGATCTTTTTACGTTTAATTTTAGTGCTTCATTATGTGAAGTGTGAGATAATCTGCTTGTTTTTAATTTCAGTCATTTATCCTTAGTGACCAAGTTCCCGTAAGAGTAAGAGATGATCGTTTTATATTTAACACACTGGTAAGACTTTTTGTTAAGTCGAAGGGTCTCCCAGAATCAAAAGATGTCGATGCACATACCCAATTTGGGCCAGGGAATTTTTTCCTATATGATTTCAGGATTGAGAGTTATGGAATCGTACACTGAAGTAAACCTTTATTCCAGAAATGTCTCCACTAGTCTAATTTTACTCCACCAATCCTACATCCGGGATCAGGTTGTACTGACCCCAGGAATATTTTTCCCATTTAACTCCGTGTCTCTGTCCCGTGTCTCCCTTCTGACATTCTTCTCTGTACCCCTCTCACGGTACACTGTTACTTCCGTCTCTACCCCACTGTTTAGTTTTCCGACCTTTTACGGTTTGTAGCGGTCCTTTTGGTCGTCTTCCACCCTCTGCCCGTACCGTGTCTAGGAGGGCGTCTCAGGAGTCTTCCTCGGTTGCGACCCTGTCAGACTGGAACCGAAAGATCTGAGGTCTTGACACTCTGTTATTCGAAGACAATAAATTCGGTGGGTACGTTTGACAATCAGCAATTACGTTTGATTACGTAAGGTCATTGTTTAATGGTGTTTGAGTCAGTGTATTTTGACTCAATAGTAGAATGTCAGACTGTGTCCAGAGTGATTCAATTTTAGTTTCACGACCTTCCCGACGGCGAAAACTCCTCAACCTTTTTAGGTGAAGGGACAGAGAAGACGGAAGTTCTTGGACGGACGAAAGAGACCGAGGACCGGAAGAGGGTGACAGTTTCGAAATATAATGGGGTTAGGATAAAGGTAACAGTGAAGAGGAAGAGGTTAGAGAAGACGAAAAGAGAAAGTAAAAAATTCCTTCGACACTAATGTGTCCCAGATTTTTCTATTAGGACCTATTGGAGGGGTGGAGTTCCAGGAATTGAATTAGGATAGACGTTTCAAAGGAACGGTGTATTCCATTGTATGGGTGTTTAGGGTCCCTAATAATGTACCTGCGGAAACCCCACGGTAATAAGTCGGATGGTGTGTATCATTTCAACTTATACTTGTATGGAGCAACAACAAATCAGCGATTCAGTACAGACTGAGACACTCTGGGGTACCTGACGTCGGACGGTCCGAGGAGACAGGTGCCCTAAAAGGTCCGTTCTTATGACCTCACCGAACGGTAAAGCCAGAGGTCCCCTAGAAGGGTTGCGTCCCTAGTTTGGGTTCAGAGGATGTAACCGTCCGTATAAGAAATGGTGACTCGGTGGTCCTTTCGGAATGTTGAATCGTTAAGATCTACGTACGTGCGTGGATCCTCTGTAGATGTTTTTTAAAGTGTCGTCGTAACATCTATTATCGTTCGTTGACTTTTGGTGGGTGTCCAGGTACTTGTCACCTTACCTATGTAAAATAATACCAGTATTCTACTTCATGATAAGTCGTAACTTTTTACTTGATGTAGATAGGTGTAGTTGTACTTACTTAGAGTTTTCAGTTCGTTTTTTCAATGTCTTTTTAAGTGTATCGTACTAAGACAAATAATTCCAAGTTTTCGTCTATTATGACTGTTGTATAATAAAGATAATGCATTTACAGTAACGAGTCAGCACAGGTTGAGAAACGTTGGGATATCTCATGTCGGACGGTCAGAGGAGACGACTTCCCTAAAAGGTCCGTTCTTATGACCTCGCCCATCGGTAAGGGAAGAGGTTCCCTAGGAGAGTGGGGTCCCTAGTTTGGGTGTAGAGGAAACAGAGGACGTGACGTCCGTCTAGCAAATGGTGACTCGGTGACCCCTTCGGGTACAAGTCCCCTCAATATTTCGGTTCGTTTCCTTACTTATCGTTTTTTATTTAGTTCTATTTACATAACAGAGACCCTGTCTCTTTTCCTCTACGTTTTCTCCAGTCGTGTTTCCTTTACTCACCATTTATGAACTGTAAAAAGAAAAAACAGAATAAAAGAAGGAATTTGGTATAAATTTTATATATATACATGTCAGAAAATACATACCGTAAAGAGTAATTGTTTATATTTACGATTGATTGAAATTTTATACGACTTTCGTTCAAAATGTTTTACATTCCTTCGTTGGTTTAGTACATGAGATAGACTATCTCCTCCCTTTTAGATATTCCTATTCTATGGAAGGTCCATTTAGTTATGATCTCTTTTTCAAAATCCGATATTTTCTCCTTCACCCTTTTTGAGGAGAAGGGGTTTAAGGTTCTTGTCTGAAGGTTGTTAGAGTATTTATTTGTACTTAGCCGAACATTTACTATACCACTTGTTACAATATTTGACAGTCCTTGACGGGGGTCTGTCTTGGGTCGAGATGATTTCAAAACGAACCGATTGTGTCAACAGGTCAAACAAAACAAGTTTGACTTTCGGGAATCCATTCCGTCCCTTGTCAGGTAAGTGAAGGTAAGAAGGAGTGGAGGGGAGGAAGGAGTTGTATGTTGCATTTATCCGAGACACAGACTTTCGTGGACTCAAACTCAGGTCGACGTAGGATTATTCAGTGGGACTTTATTGTTATAGTCCATGGTTCAAATGGATGTTCCAGTAGTACTTGATACACTAAAGTTCTCATGGAGGACAGAGAGTGAAGGGAAAGAGAGGGTGGTGATGGGAGTTGGAGAAAAGTGGTCCCTGTAACAAATAGTTCATTAACCTCTACCGACCGTTTAATTCATGTCGGAACCTTTTGATCCTGGTATCCACGTGTACGAGAAATGTCGTTCATGATCCCCTTAAACCTCAGTTCTCCTTCGACGATCAGGACTTAGGGTTATTATAGAGTACAGTATTGGATCTCTGTTATAAGAAAGAGGTCTCGACTTAAAAAAAGGAAAGATATTTAGAGAAGAGAGAAAAGAGCGAAGATATAGATATATTTGCACGATTAAAGATCTGTTTGAAAAGGTCGTACGTATCTAAGAAAGACGGAATCCTTCCCAAATTCTTCCGTCCTCTTAAGAGATTCCTTTGTCCGACTGAACCATTGACTTTCTCTTGTTCCTTTTTCTTAGTCTTTTCCCGGACGGTGACTCTTCCTAAATTTTTTTAGTCTCCTGTACTTTTTGTTTGAAGTGATTTGAACTGATTTCGGTTTCAAAATGAATACCGACCGGGACAAATGGAAGGTGAGACATACCCTTTTGTTTGATACCTCTACAATGATAAAGTACACCATATTACTTTTATGAGAGAGTGTGTAGTAGTGTAGTGACGAGGTGTACTGAACAGTTGAAAATAAAAATTTGTGTCGGTTGAGACGATACTGCGTCAAAACAAGAGTCGAATATGTGAATTAAACTCGTAGGGAAACCATAGCTTTCCGAAGAATTAGAATTGTGTAAAATTATGTAAAGAATTTCCTCTAAAGTTAGTCATACTTACCATTTTCGTTTTCTTTTTGAGATGTATGTGTAGTCCTTGTTACTCGTCAGGAGTTTGTCGATCTCGGTACCTACCTACGCCCCTTTCCCATAAGGTAATTCAAGATTGTCGAAAAATTTTTTTGTTTTGTGTTCCGATTTTTGTCTAATAATACCCGACACGTTCATTCCCAGTTCCCGTGCTTGGAATAAGACACATGTTACTTTTCGGCATTCTCTAAAGACTTTGTCTCGTTCACTAAACTATTTTTAGACAAAAACTTGCTATTGAGACTACCGTTCCATGTATATTATAAATGTTTTATTTCGTATTTTTTGTGATACGTCCGACTACAAAGTAACATTTTATAATTGTACTTTAATCTTAACCGGTTTAAAGTGTCATAAGAAATTTTTTAGGTATCTTCCAATTCGGAAATCCCCTTATTTATTAGTGAATTTGATTTTAGAAAAATTTTGGAAGTATGATGTACACATAGGAAAAGGTTTATTTTAATTGTGAAATTTATTATAAATACACGAAATTCCGGTGTCTTAAAAATTTATAAATGGATTGGTAAATCTTTCGTGAGTCGTAAAATCCATATCTTTTTATAGAGTGTTTGTCTGATTGGAGCATAAATGGATCAGGTAGTGTGTATTTTACTAGACCAAATGTCGACTTTAGAGGTGACATCTTTCATATCAATCTGTGTCTTTACATCAAACAATTTAAGACCAGTTTCATAGAGTACATCCGTTGATTTTTTTTTAAAAAAAATTGAAGGATAATCAAAGTCGACTCAGAACCGTTTATATGATGTTTGAATCACGAAGAAAGGTAATTGGGTTCCTCCTTGTATCAGTCGTCATTGATTTGTAATTTGGATTGACACTTTTAGTGTAAAATGTTTGTATACGATAATACGAAGTTATGACATAGGTTGTATTCTTAGATTTGCAATTTTTAATGAATTGTAGATGAAAGTGTGTTAATTTTTGTAAAAATAACTGTGCTCAAAAGTTACGAAAAGTTTCTACAAGTATTTACAAATTTAAGCATGCCTTTACTTTCAAGAAAGATGATTTTTTAAGCCTGATAAAGAAGTATAAAAAGTCAATAGTATGGAACCTTTTATATCCGATCGTTATAGTTGTGATTTGTAAATTCATTTTGAAGTTCTAGATTATTGAACACTTCAAAATAAATATGAAAGTAAACATCGAATGTTTTTTACATTTGATTGATTTTCTTTACTCAAGATCTTAACTTTCCACCTAGGGGAATAAACTGTCCTCTGACTCTGAGTCTTTCCGAGTGGTTGAAAAGGTTATTCTGTCATCTGGGTTCTGAGATGGGAACTTAGAGATACTTAGGTCCCGTGAAAGGGGTTATAGTCGAAGATGGGTCTTGGCAAACAGAGGGAAGTAAAAGACTTTGTTCTCTTACTGAAATGTTACTAGTGTATGTTTCAAATCGTGAAAATTTTAATCTTTTAGAGAATTAGAAAATGAAGATATTTTCCTATCCAAAGGTGAATTAAAGAAAGTATATTACATGTACGTTTGTTTTGATGTCTAGGTGACAACTTGAAGTCCCCTTTTCGTATTCACTTTTAAAAACAATAATGTTACAGACGGTTCAATTTTTGTAGATCATCAAAGATCATAACGGTCTTCTTATAATATCAAACTGTGACTTGTAATCGATTGGTATATATTTGGGGACTTGATAATCGTATATGAATTCTGGGGGGGGTTTTTTTTCAAGGATAAGTATCACTTTACACACCAAAAGACATGATTATTTTATACGGGAAAAATTTTTCGTGTTTAACATAAAAGGCGATTATGTTTTTGTTAATTTCGATGGATCGTATTGTTACGGCGTGGACCAATTGACAACTTTTTTCCAACGACACTACCTTTCTCGTGGTTTGGTCTTTAAAAGTTAGTTATTCTATTGTCGGTATTAAGTGATGAGGTTGGTTGTGTAATGTTAATACAATTTGACATTATGATGATGCGAGTCCTTTTAACAGATGGTCACATTACTTTGATACGATTTTGTGAAAAGACCACAATTTTTTACGTTAGATAAGTGTTTTTCAGTTTACAGGTTACAATAAGGACAGATACTTTTATCAACTATACTGAAAAGAGATGTCACTTAGAAGAGGACCCGTAACAGATGATAATAGTGACCATCATTTGACTCTTTTGTTTTCTGTACTATAAAAAACTTGTTAAAAAAAGTTCGTAGACTGGTTTGTGTCTGGTGTTTTCGCCGGAGACTTTTGTGAAAAGTCCTTCGTTCCACAAACAGAGAAACTCGTGATGTCTATCACATCATCAAATATCTAATATAACTTCTCGTTTCTCGTTTTTTTGTAGTCTTAATCATTGTTATTCTTTGAAGACAAAGTCTATATAATCCAGGGGTCACATTTTACATAGTGCTTAGTTTTTCAGACTTTTGGTTCCCATATTTAAGGATGAACGGGTAAATTCGTTTGGAGATGAAAATAGGAGAATCGACGAATCTTCTTCCGTAACTTTTGACTTTTTAGATCCAAGTTTAGGGTCGTGAAGGTGACAACTACTATTATACACTTCAACACATTAGAGATATTCGGAGTCAAACGCGTAGAGATTGAACTCCAATTACAGTAGATGATATGACACAGGAACACTTCCAAAATCTGTTATGTTCATGAAACGTGAACATACCTCATTTTAGGAGTCACTTGTCATCGATATAAATCACTCAAAGAAGGATTGCATCTTGTCCATTCTAAAGGGATCCGATACTTTTCTTTGAGAAAGGGATTACTACTAAAGTTAAGGAATTTTTTTTTTTTTTTTTCATTTGGATGTCCTTTTATTTAACATTTACAAAAACCATATGAAGGTTTGTAATGATTCTGATTTCCAATTTAACAATGTTGTAAGAGGATTAATACGTTGTTTGTGTGTCCTGGTGCTCAATCAGACATTTTCTAATATAATCGAAGAATGACGACTTTAAACCTCACCCCCACCCCCTTCTTTGGAGAATTTTAATAGGGGTTGCCAGAAAAGTAGATTCAATTGTTCAGAGACAAGGTTTTGAGTAGTGAAAAGATAATTAACATTCTGGATTCTAAACAGGATAATAGTTCTTATTACTTTAGTGGGACTAATTTTAAGCGTGTAGATATATAAGTGAGTAAGATTGCCGACATACAATAGAAACTCCCTTTGTCGTGGTAATAATGTCGTTGTTTATTTACTGTGGTTTTAATGTAAGAAGTTTATTAAGCGAAGTAAGAAGACTCTTGCGTAGATGACGTATTTGTTTGAGAAATTTTTCACATCGTACGAATCAGACGATAAAGTAAAGATAAGTTTCTATTTACCATAAAGACGCAAAAAAACAAAAAGATTCGAAGGACATAAAATCCTCAATAAAGGTTTTATTTTGAAAAGAAAAAAGAAAAAAAATGGGACCTTCATTTGTTCGAAAGTTTGCGTGATTAAGTTAAGCCCTTGACTTCGCTATTTTGGCGGGAGGAAAGGAATCGTTTGGAACGGAAAGACCTTTGTATGGACAAGAGAGCTCTACGTTCCGTTTCTTCCAGAGGACTTGTAAAACGTTGACGGTATCATTGGCGGACTTCAAAGAGGCTTACTGTGCGTCGACCTGGAGGAGGCCCCAGACTAGTGTCCGTGAAAAAGAAGGCGCCATGACCTGTTGACTCCAACGACCCCTCGAAGGGACTAAACTTTCTTCACTAGGTCGGGGTCCCGGTCGTCCGTCGGCTGCGGGGGGTGGTCCGTCCTGTCGTCCCCGGCCTCCCGACCTCCGTCGCGGGGTTCCGACCACTTCCTGTGGGTGGTCTGCTTCGACCTCTTCTCGTCGTGGTGCTACGACACGGCCTCGGAGGGGCCGACGCGCTCGCAGTCGTTCGGGTGCGTCGAGTCGTGGTTCTTGGTGGCCGGGCGGTGGCGACCCCCACACACGCCCTGGCCCCGGGGCCGCAGAGGCAGGGGGGCTCTGGTCCTAAGGGTGACGGGGTGGTTCTTCAGGGGGTCCATTGTCGTCCGCCCCTCACGGTCGTCGGTGGTCCTCGGCGGCGGCGAGGCCGGGCCGGGCCGCGGGGCGAACCAGGCCCAGTCCTTCGTCCACTCCTTCTTCTTCCGTGTCCGCTACGACTTCTCCCCCGACTCCGACACGCTCGTCTGCGAGTCGTCCCAGGCGTTGGCCCGCCGGGGCCGTCGGGTCGAGAGCCCGGGGCTCGGCTCGTCGTCCCGCTCCTGTTTCCGCCGGTTCCGCGGGTCGCTCTCCGCGCGGGCCCTCTTCCCCCTCGGCGCGGCGCCGACGACTCCCCTCCGCCCGCCGCCGTCGTCGTCGAGGTGCAACGTCTTCGCCGTCTCCACCTTCTTCTTCGGCGCGCCTCCCAGGACGGCGTCCCCCGAGTGCGTCGGGAAGTGCATCGGCAAGGAGTGTGAGAGCCCCCCGCTCCGCCGGGGCAGGCCGCCGCCGCCCCTGGCGTACCGAAACCGCAGAGCGAGCAGGGAGGAGTACCGGCCCTGCGGGCCACCGGCGCCCCCGAGCCGTGCGGGGCGAGCCTGGCGTCGCCGGCGAGCGCGAGGGAGGGCGGACCGGGGGTGCGAGCCTCGCGGGGGGGCCGAGCCGCCGCGCAGTCCCGACGCGGGCGGCGGCGCCGGGCCCCAGGGGCGGCGCGCCCACCTCCTCGCCGTCCCAGGCCCTGTACGACCGACTCTTTCTCCCCGCCTCCCCCGAGGAGAGGCCCTGAAGCCGCCGGCCTGGGGAGGGGGAAGGACAAGGGGACCCGTGAAGAACCCTGACCTCGCAGCCGCAGCGGAGGGCCGAGGGCGCCCGACGTTGTCAATGGAGAGCCGGGGTCGGACCAGGCAACCCGCGCGCTCGCCGCCCGCCCGCGAGGAGGGGGCGGCGACGGGGCCGGCCCACGCGCGGGGCGGGCGGGCGGACGCGCGCGGGCGCGGGGCCGGGCAGGCCGTCGGTTCCCGCGGCGGCGAGGACGGCCGGCAGACGGGGAAGCGCCCGACCCCTGGGGTCGGCAGAGTCGCACGGGTCTGACCCCTCTCGCGCCGAACGCCGGCGGGCCTCTGGCTAGATCCAACCCTCCCTACCCTCCCTAGGAAAAGCCTATCTTTCCCCGTTCGGGCGGTAGGACCCTAGGGGGGTCCGCGAGTCCAAGGAAACCCCATTCAGTGTCTGGAGTCCGTTCGAGGCTGTCCAGTGGTGCCCCCCGCATCCCTTTCTCCCGCGAATACTAGGGGTTCCCCTCACGGGTCATCTCTTTGGCTCAACTCCACCCCTCCGCTGCCCAGGGCGGAAATGAGGGTAAGGTCAAACCCCACCTGGGAACCCGACAGGCTCGGCTCGACGCTGGACCATTCACGGTCAGGGGTGGTTTCAGTACCCCTTCTTCGGAACTAGTGACACCGATCCAGACAGGAGTTGTCGTCGCACCTAAGAACCCGGGACGTCGTCCGGGAACGTCACCGCGAAATCCCTCCTCGTGCGTGCACCTCGCAAGGGACCCTCGTAGGATCAGCCATAATGGCTCAAACAGAAGGAGTCCCTCCTCGATGGCAGGGTAGCAGGGACGTGGGAACGGTTTGATTGTCACCCAGGTGTAGACAAAGACGGAGTCGTTCGTACCTTTTAGACAACAGCTTTTCTAGAAGGGTGTAACTTCCGAAAAGAGACATTGATGTATAACCCCCACCTCCCTTACCCTCCTAATCCTCAAGTGAGGTTCTGGTAACGGTCCAAACCTAGTCAACGGGCACTTTCTTCGGTTTATTCTACGATAGACACTTAATGACTACTTTGATCGATGTACACCCTTTGTGCCTGAGCTTTCGCCCTTTTTGACGACATACCTTCCCTGACGAGACCTTAGAGTGGTTAGTATTGATAGAATCACTGACTTGACACAAAGGGAGGAGGTTTTGAGAGGGAACGTGGAGTACTGTCCGGACGTAAAGAGTTTCTCGATTAAGGTGTAAAAAGGTCCCTCTACACTTTGGAATGACACACCATTTAGGGTGTTTGTCCGGGTAAAAAGTGGTTAATTAGAAACGGGTGTCGGTTCTGGTAAAAACATATACCAGTATCAAGTGTACGTATCGTCTGTAGTGTCCCTTTAATCGTGTTCTTAACCTGGTTCTACTTTTTTCTGGTCTTAAAAACAGACGGAGAATCTATTTCCTTTTTTATACATTATCTCAAAAGTTTAATTAATGAGTTTACGAACGGGATTCTCTACTTTTAGGTACCCCAGAAAAAAAAGTGGTCCTGTCAACTTTAAGAAAAATTTTTATAGAGTAAAGTTGTCTTGAGACGTTTATGTAAAAATTTACATAAATTTTTATTTGTCCTGAGTAATAATGGTCAGTTTCTCATTTAATCCTTCGAACTACCTATGTAAAACTCGAACATGTCTTCCCGTACCGTTCGATCACAGTCGCAGTGACTTTACGGGTAATATTTAAGAGTAACCTTTATTATTTAACGAGACCATATTATTTAAGTCTAATTTCAAAAACAATTATTTATGTCAACAATAGCAATAATGACAACAAAATTTTCGAATCCAATAGTAGACTTCATCCTATCCGTACCATTACCTTTATCACCATTTGATCTTTAGGTAAAGTAACAAAGATCAGTACCGGGTCGGTAAGTATGGGGTCGTAATTCGTTCAGTACATTGAAAATGTCCGGAGTCACAGGTGTCAATATTTCACTTCGTTAAAGTAAAACTACTAGAATTTTAGTGAAGGTCAAAATTTTTCGACACTATATATCCGTAAAAATCCTAGGTTCATAACGATTCTCATTATTTATTCCGTCTCGTGGTTTCTTAACTACGTAAGTTTGACACAACGATCTCTTCTGAGGACTCTCAGGGAACCTGTCGTTCCTCTAGTTCGGTCAGTCAGAGTTCTCCTTAGTTGAGCCTTATGAGTAACCTTCCTGACTTCGACTTCGAAGTCATAAAACCAGTAGACTACGTTTGCCGGTCGAGTAACCTTTTCAGGGACTACGATCCTTTCTGACTCCCGTCTTCCTCTTCTCCCACAGTCTCCTATTCTACTGACCTACCATAATGGGTACGTTACCTGTACTTGAACCCGTTTGACTCTCTATCTCTCCCTGTCCCTTCGGACCGTACGACGTCAGGTACTCTAGCGTCTCAATCTGTGCTGACCCACTGACTTGTTGTTGTTAACGATGCTCGTTGGAAACTTAATAAGTATGGTGGTTTGATTTCGTTTGAGACACAACTGTTTCTATTTCCTAAACATAGGTTCCTGATAACAGACCTTTTATTTTACGTTTCAGGAGAAGTATGAAGGGTCAAGAAGAGACTTGGTTAAGGTCGTGACTCTTCTGACGTTTTATTTTACATTCCTGTACGGGTTTCTGGTAGTCAAATGAATTGGTTTTCACCTTCACAATCAGTGAGTCAACACAGTTGAGAAACACTGGGGTACCTGACATCGGGTGGTCCGAGGTGACATGTACCCTAAGAGGTTCGTTCTCATGACCTCTCCCATCGGTAAGGGAAGAGGTCCCCTAGAAGAGTTGGATCTCTACCTTGGGTCCAGAGGACGTAACGTCCGTCTAAGAAATGGCAGACTCGGTGGTCCCTTCTTACGGTACTTGTCTCCTGGGACCACCCGATGTCAGGTATCCCAGCGTTTCTCAGCCTGTACCGACTCGTTGATTTCGAAAGTGAATGAATTGATTTTTATACTTAGTCGATCGATACAAATAACCTCTTCCGTTACCGTGGGGCGAGGTCATGAGAACGGACCTTTTAGGGTACCTGCCTCCTCGGACCACCCGACGTCAGGTACCCCAGCGATTCTCAGCCTGTGTTGACTTCGGTGAATCGTCGTCGTCGTCGTCGTCGTCGTCGATACAAATATCGTTGAGGGAAGAGAGAAATGTCAAAAATAGTCTCTAATAATCATCCAGTGTACAGAATCTCAAGTTTAATAAATAAGAAAACGGTCAAAATTCGTTGGTTATCTTAATAAATCGAGGACAGAAACCCAAATTCTTACATGCTTATAATAGACAACACTTTTTTGATTTTTCTGGATTTCACTATTGTATGGAAACTGAAAAGAGTTGGTAGAGATGGAGTCGGAGTAAAAATGGACTGAAACGGAAGGGAGTACAGAACTGTGTATTAGAGGGGTGACCTGAGTAAGAGGGTCAAATGACTAGGGAGTGTATTCTAGGACCACGAATGGTGGGTGGAGGACTCAGGAAGAGCACGTCACGTTGGGGACAGATGAAGACATAAGACTTATCCTCCAGGAACGGGAGTTTGGGGCTTCTGGGTCAAAAAGGTGCACGGGGTCAAATATCCTACTCTGAAAACAAAACAAAAGGTATACTCCAGGGGTATGGTTATTCGAAGGTTACGACGTTAATTAATACCTTCTTGATTTTAGGACGGATCCAGAAAGGTCACAGTCCCGGTTTTCGAGACGGGTATTTGTCATCAGATGACCATTCCTGGGTTGACCACCCGGAAGATCTACGGTGACGGACGGGTGGATAGATTGGAATGTCCGTGGTTTACTCTACAGGGTAACGACCCGAGTTGGGTTTACAATCTTATGAGTCAAAAAGTAAACCCTGGAGACCCAGAGTGGTAAGGAACAAACCTTTTACGAGAGAGACACTTAAGAAAACAAGAGAGGAAACAGGAGTTTCTTCGGTTTTAGTGTGTACTGGAGAAGAATCCAGAATCGTTGAGGAGGGGTGAATAAGATAGGAGACTATTCAGAATTGAGGAGTAAGAATATGGAACACGAAAGTCAGAGAAAAAATTTTCTTCTGTTCTAATAAAGGATTTGAGATTTTAGGTCTACATTTCTTTTAGGTAAAGATCTCGTCCTAAGGTTCTTTAAGGGAAGGTTTTAATTTTTAAAATTTACCTAGAATCAGGGATGTGTATAACCACTAGTATAATAGTACCTTATATTCATCCTTTCCCACCCATTTCCACTTACCTACTCCCGATTCTGAGACAGGTCAGTGACAGTGACAAGGTACTAGTTCACTGAAGAGTCCAAGACTGAGGAGTCGAGTTAAATACCTCCTCGGAGATTTCTAAACGATCAAGTCAAGTCAAGTCAGCGAGTCAGCACAGGCTGAGAAACGTTGGGGTACTTAGCGTCGTGCGGTCCGGAGGGACAGGTAGTGGTAGAGGGCCTCAAGTGAGTCTGAGTGCAGGTAGTTCAGGCACTACGGTAGGTCGGTAGAGTGGGAGCCAGCAGGGGAAGAGGAGGACGGGGGTTAGGGAGGGTCGCAGTCTCAGAAAAGGTTACTCAGTTGAGAAGTGTACTCCACCGGTTTCATAACCTCGAAGTCGAAATCGTAGTAAGGAAGGTTTCATTAGAGTCCCGACTAGAGGAAGTCTTACCTGACCAACCTAGAGGAACGTCAGGTTCCCTGAGAGTTCTCAGAAGAGGTCGTGGTGTCAACTTTTCGTAGTTAAGAAGCCGCGAGTCGGAAGAAGTGTCAGGTTGAGAGTGTAGGTATGTACTGATGACCTTTTTGGTATCGGAACTGATCTGTTGGAATCAGTCGTTTCATTACAGAGACGAAAACTTATATGATAGATCCAACCAGTATTGAAAAGAAGGTTCCTCATTCTCAGAAAATTAAAGTACCGACGTCAGTGGTAGACGTCACTAAAACCTCCGGTCTTTTTATTTCAGACTGTGACAAAGGTGACAAAGGGGTAGATAAAGGGTACTTCACTACCCTAGCCTACGGTACTAGAAACAAAAGACTTACAACTCGAAATTCGGTCGAAAAAGTGAGAGGAGAAAGTGAAAGTAGTTCTCCGAAAAATCGAGGAGAAGTGAAAGACGGTATTCCCACCAGAGTAGACGTATAGACTCCAAGAACTATAAAGAGGGTCGTTAGAGCTAAGGTCGAACACGAAGAAGGTCAGGTCGCAAAGAGTACTACATGAGACGTATCTTCAATTTATTCGTCCCACTGTTATATGTCGGAACTGCATGAGGAAAAGGATAAACCTTGGTCAGACAACAAGGTACAGGTCAAGATTGACAACGAAGGACTGGACGTATGTCGAAAGAGTTCTCCGTCCAATCCACCAGACCATAAGGGTACAGAAAGTCTTAAAAGGTCAAATAACACTAGGTGTCAGTTTCCGAAACCGTATCAATTCTTTCGTCTTTATCTATGAAAAGACCTTGAGAACGAAAAAGGTACTAGGTCGTCTACAACCGTTAAACTAGAGACCAAGGAGACGGAAAAGATTTTGGTCGAACTTGTAGACCTTCAAGTGCCAAGTGCATAACGATTTCGGACCGAACCTCTTAAAACTCGTAATGAAATGATCGTACACTCTACTCACGTTAACACGTCATCAAACTCGTAAGAAAACGTAACGGAAAGAAACCTTAACCTTACTTTTGACTGGAAAAGGTCAGGACACCGGTGGCGACTCAAAAGGTTTAAACGACCGTATAACTCACGTCGTGAAAGTGTCGTAGTAGAAAGTCCTAAACTTTGTCGAGTTGACCTTAAGGTAGTGGAGGTGATCGAAACAAGCATCACTACGAAAGATTCCGGGTGAACTGAAGTGTAAGGTTCTACAGACCGAGATCTAATCACTAGTCAACTTATCATCGTCTATTTCTAATAGTCAAGAAATTCTCGAAAATTTTAATGACAAGAATAAGACAAAACAGTGGAGAGTTGGGATCAAAAGTTTAAAGAAGTTTTATTTACAATACGTTTATTTTCGTCTGAACAATAACTTCACCCGAAGGGACTTCACCGAGTCTACCATTTCTTTGGAGGACGTTACGTCCTCTGGACCTAAGCTAGGGACCCAGCCTTTCTAGGGGACCTCTTCCTTCACCGTTGGGTGAGGTCATAAGAACGGACCTCTTAAGGTACCTGTCTCTTCTGAACGTTCGATGTCAGTCAGGTACGTCCACCGTTTGTCAACCTGGTCTGACATACTGTTTGTGGTAATAACTTCACTACAGGACCCAGTCCCGGACTGATGATCGTCCAGAGACTGTGGAGGATGAGACTAGGTTTCGGGGAGAAACCTTAGGAACCCGGTTCTCTTTCCTTCTTTCATCTCTTCCTTCCTTTGTTTCTTCCCTTCCTCCCTCCTTCCCTTTCTTTTCCCTTTTTTGAAAACCTTCCCTCTCTCCCTTTCTACCCCCTTTCTTTCTTTCCTTCCCTCTCTCCCTCCTTTCTTTCCTTTTTTCTCTTTCCTCCTTCCCTTCTTCCTTCCTTCTAAATTTTGGAGACTTTATCTGATATTTTACCTAGACTTAACCTAAAACCTTCACGAATCCTGACGCAAGAGAAGGATTTTACATTGAAAAGTCTTAAGTCATTATTTCGTTACGATTAAAAAGTCCCTATTTCTATATTTCGTCAGACTTTTTCTTTAAAAGTACTTATCGGTCATTTAATTCGTCACAGTAACTCTAAGGTTTAAGGTTTCGATCTCGTCAAAGATTTCTATCCTCTTTTGAAATTTCCCATAACTTTCTTTCTTTCTTTCTTGTAAAAGTTTGAATATAAACTTTTGCTTTTCTGACCGAAAGGAGACCTTTCTTTCCATATAAGATAAGGAGACCATATCTTGCCTAGTGAGACAAAAGTTATACGTCACCGTCAACGGATTCACATAATTATGATGGATAAAAGGAAGGTCGATTATGAGTAGAGTCTTAGACGTGGAGTGAAACTGAGTGAGAAATCTAGTAGAGTTGTTCATAAATAACTAACGGGAGATATACGTCTCATAGTACGATCTACGATCAGTCTTGTTAATTTTTGATGACATATTTGAAGATCTTCGAAGGAGTTCTACGTCAAAGTACACCCTCCATCCTACCGGAACTCAAACTCACTTGAGTCCCTCAACCACTACCTGGTCCTCCGGACCGCACGACGCTAAGTACCCCAGCGTTTCTCAACCTGTGTTGACTCGCTGACTTGACTTGACTCCCGGATACATGTATCTAATAATTTCTCGTTTCTCTTATGTAATAAATTTTTTTTTTTTTTGACAACCCTTGACGCGAACTCTTGATAATTTCTTCCTCTCTCAGTAAGAAGAGACCTCAGAGGGAGGACACACCAGCAGAGTGGAGCAAAGGTTCAAAACAGGAGAGGGGTCATAGACAGACCTACCGACAGAAGGAGGGAGAGAGGGGAGACGGATGGAAGAGAGAGAGTAGAGATATAAATTAGGGAGTGAAGAAAACGAAGGAACCGAGAGGATACGTGGTAAGGGAAGACGGTCGCTACTTGGAGAGAGGGAATTACTTACGTAAATAAGTAAATTGCAAACAACTCACGGACTGTAACACGACCCCTGACACGATCGACTGTTTCTATGTCACTACTTTCTACCATAAGGAAGGGAAGTCCCAAGTACCACTTTCGATCTTTTCATTCTGATGATCTCGGGTCACATTGTCCTCGACACTAAATCTACATTTGTTCGAGTCACATGACGCGCTCGAGTCTCCTCCCTTTGGATTGGGTCTGGTTCCCACCTCATAGCCCAGTCTCTTCCTCTAACACTCCGGGCCATGATTTTCTACGGAAGGTCTGAAAGGACCGAGTCTGCCATTTTCGTAGACGAATGTTACGCCTTCTGGGCCCAAGCTAGGGACCCAGCCCTTCTAGGGGACCGCTTCCTTTGCCGTTGGGTGATGTCATGAGAACGGACCTTTTAGGGTACCTACCTCTTCGGACCATCCGATGTCAGGCACCCCAGTGTTTCTCAGCCTGTGCTGACTCACTGAAGTGAAAGTGAAAGTGACTTTCTACTCTGTAATTGATTTATTTTATCCTCTTTTCTATCGGACCTGTTTCCTTCGTTCACTCAAATTTCAAAACCTTCTTATCACGTAACTCGGCCTCACATTCTATACTTCACCGTTTCTTGTTTTCACATTCCTTAACTCCTCCGACCTCTCTACCATACCTCTTCCGTTACCGTGGGGTGAGGTCATGAGAACGGACCTTTTAGGGTACCTGCCTCCTCAGACCATCCGACGTCAGGTACCCCAGCGATCCTCAGCCTGTGCTGACTCGCTGAAGTGAAAGTGAAAAGTGAAAATACGTGACCTCTTCCTTTACCGTTGGGTGAGGTCACAAGAACGGACCTCTTAGGGTACCTGCCTCCTCGGACCACCCGACGGCAGATACCCCAGCGTGTCTCAGTCTGTGCTGACTTCGCTGAATCGTCGTCGTCGTCGTCGTCTCTCTACCATACCAGGATTGTACTTTGACCTTAAATAACAATCCTAAACAATATGTTTACAAGGAAAAGATAAACAAACAAATGTATCATTTCAGAAGTTATATGAGGAGTCTGTATTCTTAGGACAGAATCAGAGGTACGATACGTATTCGTGAGTCAATTACGAGTTTTTAAAAACTTCATTTTGTTAAATTTAGTCTAAAAAAATCAACGTACGGGAAGGCAAAAACAACAACAAAATAACCAGTTGCGCAAAAGTGACTTTGAAAATTATGGACTAAATTTTGTTCAAAGGTATAATAATGACTTTTTATAAAAAGAATTGTAGGTAAACGTGTTTTAGTCATTTTCTTGTGAAAGAGAATCTAAATATCTTTAATAATTCGAACTAAACTAAAGGTTATATTTCATTTACAAATTCTCTACACACCCGTTTAATAAAAAAAATAAGTTCACTATCATGGATCTAAAGAAAACGGTACTTTCTTACATAAGATGACGAAATTCTTAAAAGGAAAAAATACAGAGAAAAAGTCTCGTTGTTGACATAGATACTACGTTTAGGTGATATAAAAATGGTTTTCATTGACCAGTTTGATAATCTGGACATTGATAATTAGACTTTAACGGACCTAAAAAAAAAAATTAATTTGGATTTCGGGCTTAGAACTTGTTATTTGTCGTTACGTTTGAGAAAGGTTCAAAGGACAAGGGAGGAATCTGTTCGCCATCAAAGAAGTCGAGACCGCTAGGGTCGTCTAGACTTCCCAGTGTCGGTGCTGCCACCGTCGGATGGCAACTGTGACTTGAACGCCAATTAACACCTCAAGACGGTGTTTTGGTGGAGTGATGGTGTTCGACCTAAGAACGGGTCCTCTCACTGTCTGACGGTCCGATTCGTTACATGTCCTCCGTCTTTCTCGTTTGACGGAAAATGGGGTCTGTCGGCAACAAAGACCTAAGGTCACCTCGGTCTTCACTCCGTGTGTTCTTTTTAAATCTTCATACGAAAGAGGTGATTTGGATGAAGTTTACATAAACACAACAAAAAATTCTCTTCGAGTCTTTCTAAGAAGGTTAAATAATAGATCGGAGTAGTTGTTTCCGTTCTGAGAAGTAATGATTTACAAAGTTTCACTCGTAACCCTAACCTTTATTTTACTAATGACAATTGATCATTCACTCGGTGTATGTATACTAGTGACGTTTATCCTCGTTTATTACACAGAAACACACACAACGATTCGAGGTGTGTCGTCGTCCCGTCGAGACCCTTGAAACTTTCAGTCCCGTTGTACGACGATCCCTTCCTTTGAAATCTCAGTTAGTCTAGATCAATGGTGAAACATCGACGTCCTGAAACCTTCAATGGATTACAAAGTATGATGGACGAAGTAGATGTTTTACCCTTATTGTCACAGATGGAGTATCCCAGTAGCAATACCTAATGAAATTAGACATTTTACTGATGGTTACTGATCTACGAATCATTTACATTTAAATAAAAAGAATATAGGATAAGAGAATTGTAAGAAGCAGGAAAGGCCTGAAAGGTCCTAAGATAGCTACGACCCAAAAAGGTTCTAGGGGTCTAATATAGTAGACAAGTTGAACAAAAGTTCTTAACGAAAGTTACGATATAGTTAGTTGGTCCTTAGACAGAAAGATTGATATGTCTATCTATTTAATCGTCGAGAGAAAGTAGTGTTCCGTTTAGATATCCCTAAAATACGAGATAAGATTAGGAAATGATATTTACGTTTGTTAAATTATGTAATTAAAAATTTCCTTACTGACTGATGTGTAATAATAGTATTAAAATACCCGAATGTATAGAGTCTAGGGTAAGACGATTTTTCTACAACTAATTCCAGGGTAGTCACCATTGTATCTCTTTTTCTTTTTTTCAGTTTGGAATGTTGGTCAAAGTAGGTATTATTGTACTTAGTGTCATTTCTGTTTATTTGTAAAAATAAACGTTTTCAGATAAGTAAGTCTGACACGGTTCGTAACGGGATCTATAACTTTCATGTTTATAATTATTCTATATCGGAAACGGGAGGTAAACCATCTTCTGTTTTATACTTTTGTCACATTTGTTCACGTCGTGTATACTTTACGAGATCATATCGAGAAATTTTCACAGACGTCTGCTTATCTATTCTTTCGGCACCATGTATATGTGTTACCTTATAATGAGTCGATAATTTTTCTTGCGTAAACTTAGTCAAGATTACTCCACCTACTTTGACCTTCGATAATATGTCTCACTTCATTCAGTCTTTCTTTTCGTGGTTATGTCATACAATCGAGTATATATACCTTAAATCTTTCTACCATTGCAACTGGGATATACGTTCTGTCGTTTTCTCTGTCTATATTTCTTGTCTGAAAACCTGAGACACCCTCTTCCGCTCCTACCCTACTAAACTCTCTTATCGTAACTTTGCACATATAATGGTATACACTTTATCTAGTGGTCAGGTTCAAGTTACGTACTTTACCCCGTGAGTTTCGTCCACGTGACCCTGTTAGGATTCCCTACCCTACTCCTCCCTCTACCCTCCCCCAAGTCCTACCCCCTGTGTACGTGTGGGTACCGACTAAGTACAGTCACATACTGTTTTTCGTGGTGTTATAATATTTCATTAATCGGAGGTTAATTTAATTAAAAAATTCTTTCATATCACCACCCTACTTCTCCTCAAGTGTCTACTTCTGTGTGACGGGACCCATGGTTTCTTGTGTGTCTCCAAAGGGTCCATCTATTCCTCTTCCAGCTCGTAGGTACGTCTCGTCATACGTTTCTGTACCTCCACACTTTCGTATCCTTGAAAACCTAGACAATGGTCCATCCACAGTAAACCCAACCTTCCTCCCACCTGTACCTCTTTACTTCGACCTATTCATCCACCGAAGGGACCACCAAGTCTGCCATTTCTTAGACGGACGTTACGCCCTCTGGGTCCAAGTTAGAGACTTAACCCTTCTAGGGGACCTCTTCTCTTACCGTTGGGTGTGGTCATAAGAACGGACCTCTTAAGGTAGCTGTCTCCTCGGACCACCCGATGTCAGGTGTCCCAGCCTTTCTCAGCCTGTGTTGATTCACTGATTGTGAGTCCATCCACCTTCAGTTTAATACCCTACCAGATCTTCGGCAGGACTCTTCTAACCTTAAATAAAACACTCTCTATTCCTTGAAATTTCCCCAACCAAACAAACAAACAAACAAAACCGCTTCGGCGCGTCGAACACCCTAGAATCAAGGGACTGGTCCCCAACTTGAGAACAAGTAACCGTCCTTTTCGGGTACAGGATTGGTTACCCGTCGGTCCCTTAAGGGTCCCTTGACAATTTCCAAAAATTCATTCCTTGTCCGTACTAACTAAAGAACCCCTCCCTCCCCGTACTAGTTAAAATTAACATGTAAAGTGTAGAGTTACAATCATGGTGAAGTTATCAAACCATCTCACACTTTGGTTTCGGTCCTTTTATTAAAGTCTTTGAAAATATTATCCAGTTTCCTTGTTATTTTAAGACATTCCGTTACTTCATTTAAACCTTCCTTTCCTGACTTAATCATCTTTCGTTGATGTCTGAAAAGTCTAGTCAGGGTACCTCCCTTTCCCCCTTACGTTACTCCCAAGGGATCCAGATCGGATCCACTGATGTTATAGAACTTTGGTAATTGATCCTATCCTTCATAATTAGTAACTATTGTCTCTAACACTTACAGTGGAACTTGTCCAAATTTAGGTTCACCTCTACAAAGAACCGTCAACCTATATACTCAGACTTCGAGTTCTATCGTCACACCTGATCTCTCTTTCAAACCTTCGGATCTCATACGTCCGTCTTACCTTGGGACCCTCCCTTTACTCTGTGGGGGTTCTCTCATATATCACACTCCTTTCCTAGTCATAGACTTAAGACTCCCCATGGTCGTATATTTCCTGTTTCTCGTTTTCTTAACGAGTTTTCCTACTCACTTTTCCTTCACCGTTTCAATCTCTTAGTCCGTTCTCACAACAGTGTATAGTTTTATTCCTTCAACGTTTTTCTCCTCTGTTTTCTGTATTTCACGGCGTAAGATTTTTCTACTGTTCTTTCATAGGTGTTTGGTAACAGTTGGAATACACCTTGTCAACTAACTCCTTATTTACTTATGAATACAACTGTAATTCTTTTCAAAGTAAGATCTTTCAAATCGGTTCTTCTTCGAAATGGAAATTAAAGCAGTAATAGAAACAATCAAAATCGATTTATATGTATCGTGTGTATCTCTTTACATTTATCGAAGGACTATGTTATATTTCTAGCGTGTTTGTAAAAGAGGACATAATTTTTATTATTATCAATGTATAAAGGGAATTACCACATGAACACCTAAAGGGATGTAAAAATATTCATTCATAATATTTGATCATAAATGAAACACAAGTAACACCACAGGATGTTTATTCCTTATTCTTTAGTGTGTCACTCCAATGTCTAAGATATAATATGTCTTTGTTTGCAGATTGTGTCGAGACTCTCTAAAAAAAAAAAATTATTCGCCAATAATACATCCAAATTACTCATGATACTAGAATCAGACTAAGAAAGAAAAAAGAGTATAGTGAAACCTCAGTTACTCTTTAGGACAAAATTTTTCTGAACCTACTATTCTAGTAAATTTAGTAGGGTAAATTGTAAGAAACAAATTTTAGTGTTATGAAAGTGGTGAAGACCCTTATCATTTGTTCAGCAATTTAGGTTACTTTTCGTTCTACATTTAAACATATAAATCTTGTAATTTTTTATATATAGCCCAATCTATTAAGTCTGTTTTCCTTCGTATAAATTACAGGAAAGGGACGATTTATTGGGTCTGAGTGACGTTAGGAGGTCAATTGGATTGAAGTCAGAAGTCGTCTTAATACGAACCGGACAATGGTCACTGTTGAGAGATCGTACCAAACCACGGAACCTTTGATATAATTTACATTCACGTTTGACACTTTTTTATTGTTCTTGGGAATATATTTAAGTTCTAAAATTATGACAGAAAACCCCTGTATATTAGTGTAAACTTTCCTACTATTTGTAGGTGAGTTTATAACTGTTCTGAAATTTGTTTAGTTTTGATACCAAAAAATTGGTTCTTTGGAGTACCCATATCGTCTAAAATAAGGACTCACTGGGGAGGAAAAGTGTCCACTTTTCCAAATGTAGTCTAAAGGAGAGTAATCTTGGAGAGTTTACGGAAGACGTGGTCGTTGGGTGAAAGAATTTTGTTTATGGTCGGTTGGTCCTTCGGTACTCAAAAATAACACGATATTTCATCTGGTCTGTATAGGTTTGGAAGTATCCTTACTAGGACTGATTTAGTAATGATTTTTATCAAAGTTTTATTTGACATCCGAGGTTCAAAGAGATTGTTGGTTTTAAGGAAGTAGGAAGTAGTTGGAGCAAAAGTTCGAGAAACGAGAAAGTCTCGATGTCACGTTCGTCAAAGACACCGGTGTATAAGTATTATTCTTGATTTCCCAGGTGAAGATAAAGTAATGTCCGTGTACTCTTAGCTCTATTACAATCGAAGTGAGGAACATTTATAAATGTGAACAGTTTTAAGACAAAGGTTAAAAGGGTATGTGGTCGGTGGAGGTTTAATACTCGATGAAGAACATCATTTAGTACCCGTATTTTTATCACATAAAATGTTTCTTAATTCGGTCTAGAAGTTGAACTTTTTTATCTAGGGGAAATTAAGGTAAGTTGTTCATAAATAATTAAATTCGGAATAAGGTCCATGGGAGTTCTTTATATACGACGCGTACACACATACACAAACTCCTACCTTAGTAAACAGTTACCGGTCACCCCTTGTTCCGTATATGTCTAATAATATTACGTTTTCTCTTATATGATTCTCTATCGGTCTTACGTTACTCCTAATTCTTTCCACTGTACTTCATCCATCCTAAATTTTGGGTAGAATTTTCTACCCAATTCTAAATCTCTACTCTCTACTCCCGTAACATTCTTTCTTTTTCTCGCATTTCCACTTCTTCAAGTACCTTGGTAATAGTCTTGTATTTTACTTCTTACTATTCTTTTTTAAATTTTTAATCCTTTGTGTATATCGTGTGGTCCAGGAGATTAGAAGATAGAAATAAGGAATGTTGTTAGACTTCCATTACTAGAAGGGTTAGGTCCCTAGTTTGGACGTAGAGGACGTAACCGTCCGTCTAAGAAATAGTGACTCGGTGATCCCTTCAGGTCATTATTATTATGGGTAAAATGTATACCCTTTTAGCTCCGTGTCTCTTTAACTTAAGAAGTCGTTTATAATGAGGCGATCATTAACAACTTCGGTCTTAAAATTATATCCGTCGTTTGAGGTTTGAGAGAGTCAAGAAAGGTAACATAACCATTGATAATTTGAAACCATGTGTTTTTAGTAAATCTATCTATTGAAAATAGGTTTACTATTTTTGTGTCTAACGACTTGGGGTTTGGGGGTTTTAAGACTCAATTATTTGGGTTCTACTCCAACACCTTATACGTAAAAGGGGAGTGTGGAGTTCACTAGGTCTACGTCCTTGGTGTTATAGGATTCTATCTGGTCCCGTTATAATTCGTCCTAGATCCACTACGATACCTCTACCGCTACCGTGGGGTGAGGTCATGAGAACGGACCTTTTAGGGTACCTGTCTCCTCGGACCATCCGACGTCAGGTACCCCAGCGCTTCTCAACCTGTACTCACTCGTTGAAGTGAAAGTGAAAAGTGAAAGTACGTAACCTCTTCTTTTACCGTTGGGTGAGGTCACAAGAAAGGACCTCTTAAGGTCCCTGTCCCCTCGGACCACGCGACGACAGATACCCCAGTGTGTCTCAGTCTGTGCTGACTTCGCTGAATCGTCGTCGTCGTCGTCCACTACGATCACCATTTCTTGAACAGACGGTTACGTCCTCTGTACCCAAACTAAGGACCCAGTCCTTCTAGGGGACCTCCTCCCGTACCGTTGGGTGAGGTCATAAGGACGGACCTCTCAGGGTACCTGTCTCCTCGGACCGCCAGATATCTCAATGTTTCCCAGTCAGTGTTGATTTCACTGTCGTACGTGTGTGTCTTACAGGAACTTATATGAATTACTAATCACAATACTCTAATTAATATAGGGGGAAGTCAATGTGCTACTTTGGGATTGAGGGTCACACTGACATAAACCTCTATTCTGTAATTTTCTCCATCAAATTAATTTATTCTAGTATTCTCACTTTGAGATTAGGATCTACTGACCCATCGGAGTGTTCTTCTCCTTCTTTGTGGACCTCACACAAATTTGTCTCTTTTCCGGTTCACTTTTACACCGTTCTTCTGAGAGACGTTCGGTTCACCCTTTCGGAGTCCTTTTTGGTTGAGTCGGGTGTAGAACAAAACCTGAAGATCAGAGTTCTTGATACTCTCTTGTTTAAAGACAACACATTCGGGGATCAGACCACAAAACAATACCATCGGGTCAGTACAGGTTGAAAAACACTGGGGTACCTAACGTCGTGTGGTCCGGAGGGACAGGGAGTGACAGAGGACCTCAAACGGGTTCAAGTACAAGTAATGTAGTCACTACGGTAGGTCGGTAGAGTAGGAGACTGCGGGAGAAAAAGAATGCGGGAGTTAAAAAGAGTCGTAGTTCCTGAAGAGGTTCCTCAGTAGACAAGTGTAGTCTACTGGTTTTATGACCTCGAAGGTGAAGTCGTAATCAGGAAGGTCACTTATAAGTTCCAACCAGAGGGAATTCTAACTGATCATGTTCATCTGATCATGTTCCTCAAGGTAGTTGAAGAACGAAGAGAATTAGATGTTTGTAGTAAGTATATAGTCTTCGACACGGTTTCTAGGGTTTAATAGTAGTAGTAGTAGTCTCGACTCCAGATATACCGTAAAATATTTCAGAAAAGTGGACGAGACAACGTGAACTTGAAACGTTGTTGGAGATTCCATTCCGTCTGAGTCCTTCCGTTATCCTGACCACGTCCAAAGAATGTTCAACATCCTGACTCAAGACCAGAAGGTTAGTGTTTAGAATTCGAAGAAAAAGGATATAATGTGTATGTGTGTGGTAGTTCACACCAATAATATATTTTCTGGGTAGACCCTTTTATCGAAAGAAATCGAATCTTTCGTTTATGGAAATGGGGATAAAAGATCATTTCATTCTGTACCAAAATCCTTAAGTTCTCCACATAAGTTTGTAATTATCCTTTCTACTCTAGTCTTACGAGAGGTGTTTAGGATTCAGGCCACAAGAAGAGTCTACTAACTGATCCGTTATTATAAGAGGGTCAATATACTTAATTCTAATACGAAAATCCGGAAATACCGTGTATAAAAAACCACCAAAAGATCACTATCCTTATACAAACGAGTCTATCGTTCACTCTATTTACACACATTATGGTCCGACATGTCACCTGATGTCGAATTCATTATTATCTTTGATTTTTCTTTTTTTTTCACTTTCTCGTCAATTTCTTCTCCTTCACTGAGGAGATGAAAGTAAAAGAAAATCGTCGTGAAGGAGGAAAAAATCCCATCACATTTGTTATTCGACACTTAATCACAGGAGTCTACTGTTACGTTTGTAATATAGTTGTCAAACATTTTCTAGGTCATGTTCTTTCCTCCAAGAGGCTCTGAATTATGAGAGATGGTAAAAGAACAATCTCTTCCAGAATAAAGGGGTCACCGTAATACAATTAAACACAGGAGACTCTTCGTCTACGATTCTATCTTAATCTGTACGTTCTCTAAATAACTCCCTTTACGATCACTTCCATTTCTTTTCTGTCACTCTCCTGATCCCTCTCGAAAGGCTGACCCTACCTTCAGACTGTGGTCGGTTTCTCTCCCCTTCTTTCTAACTCCACCTTCCTCCGAATGACGTCGTGTCAAGACTCTTTCAAAGTCGGTTCGGTCTCCCCACAGGAGTTCGGTTTCAGTGGACAATTTCCTCAGGGACATAGTGTCTTTACCCGAATCCAATCGTATGCAAATGGTGACCGATTCCCTTCGGGTCCCCTACATTACCGGGTCACGTTTTTGTTCCCACCTGCGTCGTCCCCTTCAAGCCCAGGTCATGGCGTCTAAAGTCACCGCGTTAAAGTAGACACGTCTAGGAGGTACTAAGGACACCCGGAAAGAAGGACTCTCTTTTGAATCTCCCAATCACTCTACTTGGTCTCGAGGTACCGACGTCAACCAGAACCCCGATGTCGACCATGAGTGAGAGAGGGTGGAGATAACAGGACAGATTTACGGGTAGTGAGTCCTTGGTGGAACTGTTCAGAACAATCGAATGGAGTCCCACCTTGTATTTTGAAAGTAAGGACTACCCATAATCAGGAACCGTCAGTATGGAAAACGTTCAGTTCCAACGACGGGTACGGATGGGTAACGATGTCACCCGGTTCCCTCATGGACGAACCATGTGTAAGGATAGGAACAACACATTTCCGTCGTGATGGAAGACTACTAGTCCTACCTAATGAGAAGGGTCTTACTGTTGAGGAAAAAAGCGCACGACCAGAGACCTATGTTCCTTAGGTTTCACGGGACCGTCCTAGGGGTCGAATATGTCAAGTGACTCTATGAACGAGACAGGGAACCTCTCATGTAGGGAAGACCCGTGGTCTTGGTGGTCGAGACGTTTCGGGTCCTAACGGTCATATCCGTCGTGTCACCTAATAGTCTTATATTCCGATAAGGACTAAGGTCTCGAACCACAAGCAACACAAGAAGGATGACCCCTGCACTGTGGATATTTCCAGAGACTTAACCAGGTCTAGGGGTACAGTAGATGGTGTCACCGCTGTAATGGGTAGGGACAGGACTCGACTATGGATACCGACATACCTAATCTCCCCCTCTGCCAAGAGTATACTGGTCGACCTCCTCCTCTTTTTTTTCGGACACGAAAAGAGATTTTCCTATCGTGACGTAGGAAAGTCTCTCAGTGAAGTCTCGTCACGGAAATTTTCCGATAAGGTCACAAGACACTCCAACCCACGAAGATATGTCATATCATATACTATACCGACTACTTAGGGGTGTCAGCACTCAAGTTCGGACATGGAGGAAACTTCACTTTGTGTCTACAAGTGACACACCCTAAGTGTGAACACTTAGTTAGTCCGTAAAAAATTCGGAGGTCTGACGTCACGACCGTCTCCGTTACGTTAGTCCTTACCATTCTGACATGGGGTTTACTCAGAGATAGTGGCACTCCTGTTGGGTGATTCTAGAACATCAACTGAATCATGATTCAAGAGTCGACCAGAATAGTTCTTTATTACTATATAGTCGTAAACAGAAACAACAACTGTTCAACCTGTAAGTCTTCGTCGTCTTCGTTCTAACCGAAGTCATTACTTTTGACGTGCAATACCTTGGGTACGTATCTGACAGAGACGATGGTTCCGATGAAACAAGTACACAGGTAATATCGTCAAGGTCCTACCGGTTACTGTTTTTGATCGAATACAGGTTCAGATCAATAATATGCAATAAGTGAAGGGGAAGGTACCACCTACAAAAGACGACTCGACATTACATGTTATGTTTTGAGAAATGCAAGTAGACACACACACACACACACAAACACACACACACGCACACAATCATCGAGTCAACACAGGTTGAGAAACGCTGGGGTATCTGACATCGGACGATCCGAGGAGACAGGTACCTTAAGAGGTCCGTTCCTATGACCTCACCCGACGGTAAAGGAAGAGGTCCTATAAAAGGGTAGGGTACCTAGCTTGGGTTCACGGGACGTAACGTCCGTCTAAGAAATGGTAGACTCGGTGGTCCCTTCGGGAAATACAAGTGGATGTACGGAGATAGAAGAACAGAGGTTAAAAGGGAAAAAAAAAAGAAAGGTTCGGTGAAGGGTTCAGACGTATATGATCTTTTTTTTCACTTTTTTTCACTTCAGCGAGTCAGCACAGGTTGAGAAACGCTGGGTACCTGTGGTCCGAGGAGGCAGGTACCCTAAAAGATCCGTTCTCATGACCTCACCCAACGGCAAAGGAAGAGGTCCCTTGAAGGGCTGGGTCCCTAACTTGGGTCCAGAGGGTGTAACATCTGTCTACGAAAGGCAGACTCGGTGGTGAACTAGAATCGGTTTTCCGGTTCTTCGTTATGTGAAGAGTAAGGTGTTTTTTCTTTTACTGATCCACATGACAGACGTCGAGACGGGTAGTTCTAAAGGGGAGTGACGACAGGAAGTCCCAATAGGAACTTACACCGATATTGTGTCGGTAAAGGTCGGATATGGGTGTAGGTATTTAGTTCGACCCCGAAAAGGAAGAACAAATCAACAAGTCCCAGAGGGTGTACCGGGATTCTCCTTCGACTCCTTTCCAAGACAACGTCGATACCACTCAGTGTATGTCAAATCTCACAGGAGACAGGAGGACCGTGAGTCAAGATTTACGTAGTAAGGGCATAATGTTACCTGACGATGACCTGGATAGACTGAAATACTAAACTATATGAGTTGTTTTGAGTCGAGTATTACCCGTCGGGACGTAGATATCAGTGAACCACGGAGTATTTCTTCAGATGGAAATGGTCAGGGTCATAGAGTGGTTATCGATAAGGAGTTTCCTGTGTATTAAGATACGATGTTTTCCGTACCAGAACGAGGTCTTAGGGTTTCCGAACGTAACAATAAGAGGGTCACCCTAAACAGTATTCTGTGAAGTAGAAAGATTAGGGGTTGTGGAGGTTGTGGTATTCTAGACGACCTGACACACCGGGTTCACCACCCTGACAAACAAGACGTTGCACCTGTAAAGGGTGAGTTTCGACCGACGACAGTCACAGCAAGTCATATACCTCGTCATAAACATCTAAACCTTACACAACGGAGGTCTTGGGTTTGTCCGGATGATCCGTGACACAAAGGAAAAAAACACCAATGTTTATGTTCTACGTCGTTAAAAGAAAATGAAACCTCATCTTATGGAACAGTACGAAGACTGGCAATTTGGGGATTTATGAAGCGACTTCCAAGTCTAAGGACTTAAAAGTCTCTTAAAAATAGAAGTTGGGAGACCTTGTGACACAGAATCGTTCCGGAAGTCGTGGGACGACCCGAATCAACGAGTCAGTACAGGTTGAGATCTTGGGGGACTTGACACCGGATGGTCCAACGAGACAGGAACCCTAAGAGGTCCGTTCTTGTGACCTTACCCAACTGTAAAGGAAGAGGTTACGTACTTTCACTTTTCAGTTTCACTTCAGTGAGTCAGCACAGACTGAGAATCGCTGGGGTACCTGACGTTGGGTGGTCCGAGGACACAGGTACCCTAAAAGGTCCGTTCTCATGACCTCACCCACGGTAACGGAAGAGGGTACATATACAATGATACATACTTTGTCTGTTGATTACTGAGCCACGAGACACCACTGGATTTACCCTTCCTTTAGGTTTTTTCTCCCCTATATACATATGTATACCGACTAAGTGAAACGATTTGTCTCTTTTACTGTGTCGTCGTATTTCGTTGATATGAGATTATTTTTATTTTTACCTTTTTTTTTCATTGTTCACATGTACTTTTTTTTCTTCTTCGGACGTACACAACTAAAGTCAAGTCAAGTCAAGTCAACGAGTCAGCACAGGCTGAGAAACGCTGGGGTACTTAGCGTCGTGCGGTCCGGATGGACAGGTAGTGGTTGAGGGCCTCAAGTGGGTTTGAGTACAGGTAGTTCAGTCACTACGGTAGGTCGGTAGAGTAGGAGACAGCAGGGGAAGAGGAGGACGGGGGTTAGGGATGGTCGCAGTCTCAGAAAAGGTTACTCAGTTGAGAAGCGTACTCCACCGGTTTCATAACCTCAAAGTCTAAATCGTAGTCAGGAAGGTTACTTGTGGGTCCTGACTAGAGGAAATCCTACCTGACCAACCTAGAGGAACGTCAGGTTCCCTGAGAGTTCTCAGAAGAGGTTGTGGTGTGAAGTTTTCGTAGTTAAGAAACCGCGAGTCGAAAGAAGTGTCAGGTTGAGAGTGTAGGTATGTACTGGTGACCTTTTTGGTATCGGAACTGATCTGCCTGGAAACAACCGTTTCATTATAGAGGCGAAAACTTATACGATAGATCCAACCAGTATTGAAAAGAAGGTTTCTCATTCACAGAAAATTAAAGTACCGACGTTAGTGGTAGACATCACTAAAACCTCGGTTTTTTTTATTTCAGACTGTAACAAAGGTGACAAAGGGGTAGATAAACGATACTTCACTACCCTGGTCTACGGTACTAGAAACAAAGGACTTACAACTCGAAATTCGGTTGAAAAAGTGAGAGGAGAAAGTGAAAGTAGTTCTCCGAAAAATCAAGGAGAAGTGAAAGACGGTATTCCCACCACAGTAGACGTATAGACTCCAATAACTATAAAGAGGGCCGTTTGAACTAAGGTCGAACACGAAGAAGGTCGGGTCACAAAGAGTATTACATGAGACGTATGCACAACTAAATCTACTCCAGATTAAGTTTACTGGGACTACGACCCTTTCTAACTTCCGCCCTCCTCTTCCCCTGCTGTCTCCTGTTCTACGAACCTACCGTAGTGGTTGAGCTACCTGCACTCAAATTCGTTCGAGACCCTCTACCACTCCCTGTCCCTTCGGACCGTACGACATCAGGTACCCCAGTGTTTCTCAACCTGTGATGACTCGTTGACTTGTTGTTGTTGGAATTAAGTGTCCCAGTCATACTCCTGATTTACTCAATGATTTACATTTCAGAAATGTCGACACGGACCGTGGATTTTTCGTGTATCACATAGAGTAATTGAAATAAAAAGACCCAGTATCTCTTGATCGCATATCCTGTCTCTCAACACTGTAATCCAATTGAAGAACTGGTCACAAAATTTACTGTACACTGTCTACACTCAACGGGAAATTTTACTTTCACGGACCTTATAAAAAGGACTCCACACTTCAAAGGTTCCTTTTACGTTTTCTTTTTACTAGAATTTCGATAATATCTTTGTCTGTAAATTGGGTTACGCCCCCTTTTTCCACCAACGACACACGGTTACGTAATAGTCACAATGAGATAAAATCTATTAAAGTACTTCATGATTTCAACTTTAAGAACTGTTTACAAAGAGTGACTATTAGTTCACTTTGTACTAGAATTTTACTTTATTTACGTGAACACGGGTGATCGGTAGAGTGTTTTTACTGGAAAAGGTAATGGATTTACAGACAAATTTACGTACATAAGTGTAAAAAGTAGAGACAGTTACATTCTCGGTTATATCCTTTTACTGTTTCATAATACGGTCTTGTGTGTATGTGTGTGTACATCAGAAGTAATCCTGTTTATAGAGAAAAAAACCGTATTATGACACTGACTCGTCTGAGTTTCGATAGTAGGAGACCACAATCGAATCACCAGCTTAAAATTTACTACAACTACTGAGAGTCCCTTGACGGTCCAGAGTAACTTGAAAGGGTTGTTAACAGTGTCGACACTTTATTAAGGTCCCGAAGATTCTTCCCTAGGTGTGAACGATGAAAATTCTCTCGATCCTTTTCCCACAACCTGTTTTAGGTTTGTCCCGAAGAGAGTGGATGTTTTTTTCGACTCGATGATACTGTGAAAGGCATGAGAGAGCGTCAATGGTTATACGGTAGAGTGTCGTTCGTTTCGAGTCTGTTGAAGTTTTGAATCCTTCAACGGAACAACGATATAACGGTCATAGAGACAGGATTGTCAAAAGGTCTTTTTTAGTGGTCTGACTTAAATAAGGTGGTCACTCAGTCAGCGAATAATCGTGAAAACTGAAGGTCTACCAAACTCTGTTTCCGATTTGACCCCCATTGAGGGTTCACATTGGTCACCTTTGAGAGAAAACGACTCCCTGAGAGAACAGATGACCCGTCACCCGGTCTCATGCCCAAAGAAAGTGTTGGAGGGTCGTGACGACACAGAAAAGATAATGGGAACTTTTAGCACAGTGGACTCTCCGGTTCTCAATTTGACCGACATGTCAGACTTGACACTTCAAACCTTCATTTAGCCTTACCTGGTTATCGGACCTAGACAAAGTACTCATTTGTCTCCTCAAGTCCGAACTCTGGGATATTTCAATTCAGTTATAATCAATATCTCCTTTAGGACAACAAGAAAGAAGAAAATCTCAACGAAAATTTTTTATTGAGTTCATCTCCAAAGTCACACAAGATCACGATTTTTATGGTAAAGAACGTGTATGTGTGTGTGTGTGCGTGGTTGTGTATGTGTTTTTTCGTTCTTATAAAAATTGACTTGTCTTTTCTTTAGTGATAACAGAAATGATAGTTATAATCCAGGGTCCACCGCATCACCATTTCTTAAGTGGACGTCACGTCCTCTACGACCAAATTAGGGACCCATCCCTTCTAGGAGAGTTCCTCCTTTACCCTTGGGGGAGGTCATAAGAACGGACCTTTTAAGGTACATGTCTCCTCGGACCTCCCGATACCAAGTACACCAGCGTCGACCTGCGGTGACTCGTGCGTGTGTTGTGTTCTTAATTCCTACAAAAGGGTTATAGGAAGTTCACATTTTAAATTTTACGGGGATAAATACTTTACCCTTTATGAACAGATCTAAGACTATGATACATCAGTGGAATATTTATAATTCTATTTCTATTCACTAACAATAATTTTGGGAAACGAGACACATAACCCGTGTTTAAAGAGGGTCATGAGTACTGGATTTAACATACGTTGTTCTCGACTCGTTCGTAAATTTGAAGATCTTATCGTCCTGTTACTAAAGATTGAGGAAACTTCATCACTGTGGGGTAGAACAAACAATCTAAAATGTCGAGAGAGAGGACTGTATGACAGGAGGTGTCGGGGTTCTTTTTTTTCAATAATTAGATACTATACCTTAAAAATTTAAAAATTTACTTAACTTTAATTAGAGTGAAACGAAGTCCCAAAACAAAACAACAATCAAAAATTTTTTTTTATTAAAGGAGAAGAGACTTCGGATTCAGTGGGATTTCGATCGGACTTAATCGGAGAGAAGAACGACATAAGAATGTCGAAAATATATTTAGATATAGTGTCATAGAATTATAACATAAATAAATAAAAATCGACGTGACCCAGAATCAACGGTATACACTCTAGAAATCAACGTCGCACACTAGAGAATCAACCTTGTACCCCCTAGGTCAAGGGACTAGTTTCCAATTTGGACCCGGGGAAGGTAACCCTCGTGTCTCAGAAGGGACCTAGTGGTTCCTTCAGGGGAATTGTGACATTAAAAGGACTAATTAAATTTTAGAGAGAGGGACCAAATGTCCGTCCTTGGTTTAGTACAAGTAGAAAAAAAGGGGGTCTTAAAGATCGTGTCACGAATTTTGTCGTCTAAGTTATTTACAATCAATTTACTTAATTATTTACTCGTCACCAGAACCTCTGTCTTTGTGTGGATCCCACAGTTTTTGTATTTTGTTTTTTAGTAATGAGATAGATTTCTACCGAGGTATATTCTAGGAGACAAAATCTTGAGTTTAGGTCACTCTCTTACCCACCCTTTGTAAAATGTTTTGATCTATTTATACCCGTTTACAGTGACCATGAATGATAAATCATCGGAAGCCCCTTATCAAAGATATAGATACTTCTGTTCTTACTTGAACCGAATGACGTTATTCTCCTAGTACTTTCCTAATCATTTACCTTCGTTCTACTGTACTTCAACAGGGTATTATATCACCGTCAGGTCAAAACTTTTTGACCCAGAACGACTTCAGAAAGGGTTAAAAAGTAAATACCCGGAATCAAATATTTACTGGTAAAGAAATCTACGAATCCAAAACTTATTAAAGTATATCGTAACGGTCTCTATACACAAGGATGTATGTTTTATGTGTCTGAACTAACCAGTTTCTTTGTACACAATCAATGTAAACCTATTGACAACTCTCCGATTTTATTGACGGTGTAAAACTTCCCTGGCGACCATCATTCAAAGTTGTCAAGACCTTCTACGTCATTTTTATAGTCCCGTTAAACTGTTCGATGACACTAAGCTTATCTACAGTCACCGTCAGTTTCAGGTGTTAATACAGTTACTTCGACCAAAGGTAATCAGTTAGTCATTGATTCCTTTACCAATTAACTCTATGTTAGTGTTTGATCTTTTTGTCCTATTTCTTCATCCTCCTTTTTAGTGTAAAGAGCTCTCAGTGTACGATAGTCTCTCGTCTTAGACTACAGACCTTCTATTTCGTCCGACTGAAGTTTTTATCTTTCCCTCCGTTACTCCATCCCATACTCATTAAGGTGGTTTCGTCACTTTGGCCTCGGAAAGACTTGTGAACTACTGCAGAAGCGTCTTCCCTCGACGGATTTTTGACGATCTTGCATTGATGATATATGTTCGCATTAGACGGGTTCCAGTGTGTCGATTATTCAACGTTTGACCCAAAAGTTTTGGTCCAACTTTCGGTGGTTTTAGGTTCAAGAGAAAAAAAGATCTGTTGCCTTTTGGTTCTATATACGGTTCGACGATCCGATACAACAAAGAAAGACAAAAGACTAAGGTCAACGTCTTTTCGGTACCCATCGTCGTTGTCATTCATCCTTCTAGAGTCGAAGAGGTCGAGTGGGTAATACGAGAAAATAATTTTTATTTTCGGTCCTTAATTTCTCCGAGTCCTACTGGATTCCGGATCCTCGACTTTGTTGATTAACTAAGGACTTGGTTGTTGTTTAGGATTACACGACAATTTAAGAATGAAGACATAAAAGACCCTAAAAATCGTTTTTTAAACAAGCAAGAAAGTGAATTGTTCGTTAATAGTTCGTACATGATGCATGATGAGCGGGCTCTAAGTCTCTAATTGGCTTTTTCTAAAGACGATAATTCTTCTTACGTCCACTCCGTCCTTCCTTCTCCATCTCTGTCTGTTCGTTTATTAAAGTCGTGTTACATCATGACTATGACTCTTGACATTTTTCCTTACATATATCCATGTACTGTAACTCCCCCTTTTATAGAGAAAGGTTAAGGACTACAAAGGAAGATCTACGTTCCCCGAGGTGATCACAACAATAATACATCAACGATTGAACACAGACTGAGAAACACTGGGGTACCTGACATCGGGCGGTCCGAGGAGACAGGTACCCTGAAGAGTCCGTTCTTATGGCCTCACCTAACGGTAAAGGAAAAGGTCCCCTAGCCAGACTGAGTCCCTAGCTTAGACGTAGAGAATTCTTAGGACGTAACTTCCGTATAAGAAATGACGACTCAGTTGTCCCTTCGGGGATTTCAATTATAGGGATTAAAGGAGGTGTGGAGGAGAAAGGGGTCCTTTCCTCTTAAATGAGTTAGACTAACTACTGATACTTTTCTCTTCACCGTACGAACCCGTTCGAGGGACAAATAGGGAAGACAGACAGACGGACAGACAAAAAGAGAGAGAATGAGAAAGAGAGGGAGAGGAACGTTGGTAGGACGGACATTCCTTCTAGTAAAGAAACGAGAAAGTACGGGGTTCAAAAGGTCTTTGTTCAAGGTATTTTCCTTCGCACATCTTTAAATCCTGACGGTAGTGATCTTCAAGTCAGAATCTTTAGGAAGAACAAGTATCTATATTTAGAGGTTGTAGTCCAAATAGGTATTATTTACAGAAGGTAAAGTTTTCCGTTATATAGACAGTGAATTATTGTAAGTACACTGAAACCCGTTCAATGAATTGAAGGAACACGAGGTTAAAGAGGTGGGTGTTATTACCCTGACTCATTAGATGAGTGTCTTAACAACACTTCTAACTCAAGTATGTATATGTCGAGAATCTTATCACGGATAATGTTTTCACGAGATGCTTACACTCGATAGTAACGATAATGGTAATAATAAAACCCGAGGTAGACAGAATCAGAAAATAAAGAGTTAAACAACTTTTCAACCCGTCCTTCCTCTTCACAATGACTAACCCCAGGAGGTTCAGAATGAAGGTTGTCAACATTTTCAAATTCTTTGGAATATACCAAATGTCTTAGTAACAGGAAAATAAATATGAAGAACCAAGGGAATAATACACTTTAGGTTTTCGGAAATAGTGACCTAAGGTTTACAATCCGTTCTCCTAGAGTCTGAAATCGGGTTCACTCCGCCTTTAACTGTTTCGATTAACACAGTAAAAAGTCAGGGACGAAAGACTAAAAGGAAAATTTAAATCTGAGAGAAAAGTCGGTCCAACTGGGGCGACTAGTTCCGTCCGTCCGTCAACGAATGGACTAAGAGTTACTAAGGACGGTCCAGGAAGCCCAAAAGATGTGTAACATCCCTAGGGAGGAGTGAGACCGTAGACGGACAGGGTGAGACCTAAAACGTTTCGGGAAGATTCTCTCCTTTCGAGAAGAGGTGGATCAATGTTCCTAAGAAAGAGACCTAAGTCTGGACGGGACTCCTCAGATTACCTCCTTTACTTGTCCATCCGTTTTTATTAACCTTATGTTACACAGTTTATGTCGGTTTCTCTATAGATTTAACATGTTTTCGTCATATCGTCAGTCCTATCCTTTGTCTACCGTATGAGTTTTTCTTACTAAATTCTCTCCAATTATTAAATAAATCTTTTAACATTCGTCTCAATCCCTATTAATTCATAGTTGTAACTTTTAGACGAGGGTGGGGATCAGGATTTGTCCGTTTCCTTTCCTCGATAATGGTTTTAGGTCTTTCTATCGAGATCGATATTCCGTCCAAAAGGATTGTCCTTGAGGAAACCATCTAATTACGTTGGGAACAGTTAGGTTCCGGACCCTCCTTTTCTCCCTCAATCCCTTTATAATGATGTTAGATTGAGAGAAGACGGAAGACTCGAAGAAGGTCCCGGAGTGTAACAAATTAGGTGGTCATTCAGTCTTTTTTTTTTTTTTTTGGACCAATTACAACAGCTTTCTTCAGTCGGAGGGCCCCGTGTTCTATCTACCTCTTACCATCTCTCTCACAGTTTTTCCAGTTCGTTTCTTGTCCGGTCGTGTCTCATCGCCTTGATTGAGAGGGTCTCCTGAAGTTTCTATCGGAAAATCTCCTCCGTTATAAACTCGATGTAAGACTTTCTATTCATTCCCAACGACGACGACGACGACGACGATTCAGTGAAGTCAGTACAGGCTGAGACACGTTGGGGTATCTGTCGTCGGGTGGTCTGAGGGGACAGGGACCCTAAGAGGTCCGTTCTTGTGACCTCACCCAACGGTAAAGGAAGAGGTCACGTATTTCACTTTTCACTTTCACTTCAGCGAACCAGTACAGGTTAAGAATCGCTGGGGTACCTGACGTCGGATGGTCCGAGGAGGTAGGTACCCCAAAAGGTCCGTTTTCTCATGATCTCACCCCACGACAACGGAAGAGGGTCTAAGTCTTCGTCATACGTAGCATATACATCCGTTCGTCAGGGTACGCCATCTTTCTGTATTATAAACACCTCTTTACCCGGACTTTTCTTGTAAATCCTGGTCTGATATTTCTAAGAATTTCCGACACGATGTATTAGTCTGAGTTAGGACATCAATCAGTTCTAGGTAAGTTTCTGAAAGTCTCTCTATCTCTGACTGTACTTACATAAATTCAATCTTTTTCTATTGAAATTACAGTCATCTCTCCTATCTCATAACTCTTTGGTCTTCGTCCTTCTAGAAAAACCTCCGAGTCCGTTCTATTCCTACTTACCGTGAATTTCGTCACCGTTCCGACTACTTCGTTTCTTAGACAAGACTTCTATTTTAATCGTCTTAAACTTCTGGACAATTTTATTGATGCCCTCACGGTCGTTTCTATCCAGATTTACTCGTAGGTTAAAGAGCAAACTCCTCGCTCTATAGTCATCTACCACCAAGATAACTAATACTCTCTTAAGTTCTTCTGATCCGAACATCCTGTGATGTATCTCAAGTTCGAAACATGTGTCGCAAACACACGAACACCTCGAGATCACCCCTTTACAGATCGACCGTTACTTATTTTCGACCGATCCTCAGATCTCCCTCTGAACCCTCAAACCTCTTATGTCTATGTGTCAAACCTCTTGTCGTTAAAGAAAAAACATTGGATATACTTCATAACGGTGGTCTAAAAAGGAGTTGAAGACTTTTGTTTCCTTTTTTACACTGAGTAGCACATTACTTCATTTGGTGTTACTCTTAGTTTATTAGGTAACGACTACGAGGAACGATACCCTCCGTAAAAAGTAAACGAGTAATCACTATCTTTGAGTATTGACTCTGAACGTACCATCAAATCGTCACAAGAAATGATTTGTTTGTTGGGAGTCAAAACTTTTGATTGATGATAAACGAAGAATTCAAATTTGATTAAATAAAACATTTATTTAGGGTTCAAAGAGTATTATCGAAGTAAAATAATATACTTGAGTATAAAGTACTGAACGTTAACAAGAAGTTAACTCCGTGAACCATTATGTCACGGGTCTTTTTCACGAAAGGGAGTATCGTCCATGTATTATTTATAAATGTCTTACTTGCCTACCATCTGTCTACCTATTTACTTTCGTTATCAAATATAATTACAACTAAAACAATCTTCAAAAGACACACACACGTATTTTTAGTATTAGCTCCCTCTCGATCTTTGACAGACCAAAACGAAGTAGTCACCTTCTTTCAGTCTTAATCTATTAAGGGACAAAGAGAAAACACAGGTCGACGGAATTGGTGGAGTGGATTCTTCCTGACTTTATGAAGAGAAGGTCAAGAAACGACACAATTTACTAATAACTATATCTCAGAGTGTTAAAATGAAGAAACCATATTAGGGTCGTATTAATAGAGTTTTATGAGTTTTAAAAGAGAATCTTTATGACAAAATTAATAGACTTTGGTCACCTTCAGATGGTAATTATCGTGTGAGACTCCGTGTGCATTTTGGCTAACTAAAAAAAATTTCAAAAATAAAATGTAAACTCATCTCAATTGATTATTACAACACAATTAAAGTCTACAGGTCGTTTTACTAAGTCAATATGTATACGTACATGGATAAAAAAAAAGTATAAGAAATTAGAAAAAGTCAACAACGTATTATAACTCGTCTCAAGGAACATAATATGTCATCCAGGAACAACCAGTAGGTGAACTTTGACTCATCGGACATGTGCAGTCAGGGTTTGAGGGATTGATAGGAAGGGGGAAGGGAAGGGGAATGAAGGTATTAGTATTAAAGTAAGAGATGCGGACACTCAGACTTTGGACACTCAACTTAAAACTGAAGATTGAAATGTGTACTACTGTTACACTGAATTAGATGTTTAGTTTTTAACGACTTAAACCTGTAGGCACCACCAGGTCACCAATTCTGACACGACGGTTACGTCCTCGTACCCAAACTAGGGATTAGTCCCTTGATTCTAGGGTATACGTAAGTCACGCCGGTTTTCTAAAAAAAAAATTACAATTTAATAACGAATTTGAGATAAAAGAATTTTAGGAGAAGTTTAAAAATAAATTTTATTGAATCTTTGTTGAAAGACGATCCGTCAACAGGAACACTTTAAACCTCACTCAGTAATTATGTGAGGTGTTGGTACAGGGAAAAGGATGGAAGTAGAATCACACCAAAGAAACAGAAGTCACCTATGATAGTTGGGACTTGGAAAATAGTGAGTAGGTGGGTCGGGAGGGTCAGGGACATTGTTTATCTTTCTAAAGAAAGGTTGACGACGGAGAGATTTCTTACTTCACGTCTATGTACGTCCGATTTCTTTTGACCTAGAGTTCAATTTAGTACTGTGTCGGGTCCGTGGGTGTCTAGTAGACTAAAGACCCATTTGTCTCGGATGGAGATTTACTCAATTTTCATTGTCCTTCTACATTCTTATAACTTCTACGAACTGTTTGAAATAGAAAGTGACTTATGTGACTCAAAGTGACTTATGTGACTTATTCATGTACATGAATTTATACAGAGAGGATATCCCATGTCAGGTATAGGAGTAGTAGATACATAGAAAGAGTCGTGGATCGTGTTGTTATAGTCAACGGTCACCTTATTTGACTATTTGACAAGGTATGTATTAAAAAGGAAGAAAGATTTAGAAAACGTAACAGGTGAAAAAGAAATTACTTATATTTAACGAATGTATTATTTTTATTACTTTTCAGGGTTTTGACAAAAATTACACATATAAAAATATACCTAGACACCATAATATGTATCACACACATATATATATATATATATATAAACGTGTGTGTATACTAACATGATTGTTGTTTCCTTTCATTTTCTTCTCCAATTTTGACTGAACACTCAGACATGTATTATATAAAAGTTGTAGTATACTATTAAACTATCAATGTCTTATCAATTTATGGTTCATACATAAACATAATAAGATTTTCTACCGATTGTTTTTGACTTTACTTACGAAACCAACAAAAGAATACTGTGTTGACCCACTTTTCGTCTTGATGTGTCTTCAAAGTATTATCTTGAGGTTTGACGTAATCCGAACAAGTAGCAGTCCAAAACAATGTAAGGGGGATTGAGTTGGGTCTGAGGGACTCCAACCGTTTGTCCCGTTTCAAACTCAGTTTTGGTGCGGGAAGGAAACTCGAAACCCCTACGTGAATCTTAATACCCTCTTTGGTCATCTTTGTCGTCACAGAAGAAGGTCTACACCGGGCAGACAGTGAAAGTCACAAATAATCTATGTAAAGTCTGAGTCGGGTTATTGAGTTCTGGTAACGGACCTTCCTCTTCCTCCCCTCCCGTCCTCTTAGGAGTTCAAGACAAGGTGAGACTTATTCCACACCTATAACATTCTAAGAAATCCTCTCCCTCGTCAAACCTTCCTCCGTCCCACTCCTCCCTACCTTCCTCCCTCCCTACGTCCTTCCTCCCTCTGTACCCTCCTCCCTCTCTCCTTGGTTACTCCTCTCACACAGTATTGGTTTCTAATCCTAATTAGGTCAAGACACCAGGACTCTAGACTCTTTTTTTGAACTGGTTTAGTACAAGTGAACAGACCTCCGACAAAGGTACAGACTTCATCCCAAATAAGTATCTACTCGTAATTTTCCTGTTACATCCATAACCCCAAACGAGAAAAAAAAAAACCACCCCCCACCAATGACAATTTTTTTTTTGTTGTTGAGATTTATTAGGTCATAACATCTTAAACGATAATACATATTAAAAGATAATAAATACGAGAATTAAATATTAAAAGATAATATATATCAAAAGGGGAAATCGATAAGGATATTTATTACTTGACCTTTTATTAAAAGTAGAGTTATGAAATGAAGAAAAAGATAAATATTATCAGTTGTAAATAACTCAAGATTGGGGAAAGTCCGTGATACGATTCATAAAATGTATCCCAAAGAATCCCCTTGTGAACGAGGAGTGAGGACTACAACGGTACGTATACCCTCTTGTAGGTAATCTCATTGACAGGTACGGACTTATGTGACTAATGAAGGGTCCTCTCCTATTCGTTGAAACCACTCAAACCCAACTCTGAGTCCCGGGTACTGTTTCTGGTTTATATTAACTACCAGAAACAACAAGGAAAGGAGAAGGGGCAAGAGAAAGTGTATCAGGTCGGACGTTTTTTTGGTACACAAGACCAGACGAGAGTCACTCCGATCGTCGTCTCATGGATGACATTCATCAGGATGGGGACATTCAGACCCTTCTCTGTTACTGTTCAGAATTCAGGTCTGGGATCCAAAGTATAACTGGATAATCCTTTGACAGAGGACCCTGTCCTCTGTCTTTCCACTTCCATCCATTCGTAAAGAAACGACGTCCGTTTGTGTTACGTATCCGAAGTACAGAGTGATAACCTTTAGGGTGTTTCGTTTTGAATTCTCCTCACACATTCTTTTTGCGTACAGACCCGGTCTTTTGTTTTTGTCTCTGTTTTAATTGTCACACATTCTTTCGTCTTCTTTCCTCTACAAGTTTAAGTCGTTTGTTGGGATCGATCGAAATGATATTCGATTCTTACTTTCCCTCGTTAGATTTTAGTCCAACTTGGTAATGCTTAAGTCTACTCAGAAAGACTTTTTTTTTTTTTTTTTTTCATCTTGTCTCCTTTACATTGTGATCCACAGATGAGAGAACGATGTCTTTTTCTACAACGGCTTTCTTTACGATGACTTCCGAACACTGTAAGGTTCCCTTTCTGTTCCAGAAGTCCTCCTGAATTCTAACCATTATCTTTGAGGGATCTGGGTATCCCCATGTCCAAGGTTTTCGTCAAAATCAAGTCCAGTGACGACTCCCACTAATAGGACAACTTTGTTAACATCCTTCGTTCTCCTTCAGTAGGTCTCCTCCGCTCTCCACTTCCGTTGTTCGGGACACCTAGCTCTAACTTCACGACAAGTATTCTATCGTACCTCCGATACACTCCTCTATTTCGGGGTGAGAAGTCGCACCCGAGGATCTCGGTTCTCTGAGTTACCCTTTCCCCTTTCATTCTCCAAAACTTGTGTAAACTGTCCTTCCTTACCATGAAGTTACATTTTGGACAACTACCCTTGACTGTAGTACACTTTTCAAAATTTACAAAAATCTTCGGTCTTCACAACGTTTACAAGGGGGACTCTTTCCTCTAGACCGAGAAGGAAGGTGTAGTCTTGACTCTCTAATTGGAGAACTACCCACTAAAGAGGGTCAACTCAAATTCGAGTGTAAAAGAGTTGAGGTTTCTAAACCTTGACTGTCGGTAGTTTGACATATATCTTTGGGTTGATGAATAGTGGAGAGAGTGACGATAGTGAACCAGGTTCGGTGTTAGGACAGAAGGGATCTAATAAGGGTATCGAAGGATTTACTAGAAGGACGAAACCATGAACCAGGAATCTCAGAGAAGAGTTGGGTCGTAGGTCCACTAGAACAGTCAAGTTCAGTTATAAGACGAGACTTGTGAGGTCACCGAAGGTCTAGTCTCCCTTACGAGTGTACCGAGGTGTACAGACCGAGAGACACAGGGAGATTAAAGTAGAAAATAGTGAAAGATAGTGGAACAGGGATTTGAGGTAGGTGTGTCGGGAGGAACAAAAATTTGTACGGTCCTTGTGAGGACGGAGGGTGGACAGTTAAAAGAAACGGGAATTCTTAGAGAGACATCTAATTGGGGTCCCGAAAATAAGTTTTAACGGAAGGGACTGATAGGATCAATTTAAAGATTAGGGGAGGGTTGTACAGTATTATGGAAGAATTAAAAAAGGGAGGAATAGTACAGTGATTGTACATATAACAGTGGGACGAATAAATATACGTCTCATGTAGTACTCTTTGCGACCTGACCTTCTTTGTGTTCGACCTTAGTTCTAACGACCCTCTTTATAGTTATTGGAGTCTATACGTCTACTGTGGTGGGAATACCGTCTTTCACTTCTCCTCGATTTTTCGGTACTAGAAGCAAAAGACTTACAACTCGAAATTCGGTTGAAAAAGCGAGAGGAGAAAGTGAAAGATTAAGACCCAAGAACTTCCTTGGTGTAACTAAAGTCCACTAAGCCACGACTCCCTGTATAGGGGCATAGACGAAAAAGAACTGATTTTAACTCTCCTATCCTTTTACTCTCTTTTATTTAAAACCTAAAATTACAAAAATTGAAATTGAGTATTTCAATTCTCTTAAACTAGATCCCAAAATTAGGAAAACCTGAAATTGAATAAACCTGAAGTGAAGGTTCTTCCCCCTTAGATTAGAAAAAATTTATATTAAAGAGGTATCTTAAACTAATACCCTACACTTCATAGAATAACAATCCTACAATAAACCTCATAAAAATACAGTGGTGAACCATGGAAACACCTTAGGGATTACTCGATATACGTATAACATCGGTACTTGTACGTGACGAGTCTAGAGGTAGACGTCCTTCAAGTTACCTGACTGTCAGAGACCTAGGTGGCGATGCAAATGTAATTCCGGTCGAAAGGTCGGTCGATGAGGGTCCGTTGTTGACTCCTACCAATCTCATAATTTATTTCATCCAACCCTTTATTCATTTCTTAAACAAAAGTAGGACCCCGTGTTCCAGTGGAAATTCAATTAAAAAAATTACATGAGTAGACTGGACAAAGTCTTGTAAGTCATATAGTCCTCCTGGGTATCTTCTCGTACTGATTGAGGGGACCGTCTTGTTGGGATACTTTCATTCTTGACATAACAGGACTTTTAGACGAGTAAAAAAGGGGAGCTCCCGTGTCGGTCTCTCGGACCAACTAATATTCAATTTACCAGTTCGGGTCACCTAATTCTCTTGTTTACAGACCCTTTACAAATCCCATGTTGAAAGAAGGAGAATAAGACTAAAATCTTCCTCGAAATAAAGTAAAATCTTCCTCGAAGTGATTATCTTATGGGAAACAGGTGAGAGACAGCTGGGGACAAAGGAAGGTGTCCCTTTCTCCCTCACCAAAAGAAGGACTACTCAATCTTCTTAAAAATTTACGAATAGAGACGGGGAAGGACAAAGTAAAATTGAACCCTAGGTGTCTGTCGTGTGGGAGATAGGACAAGGAAGTACGACATCCTAATGTCACAACCCGAGGACACCCCGCCCCAACACCCTCTGTTCGTCCAAGGTGACCCCAACGTACACCCCTTCGGATATTACCACTATGTAGATTCGGTGTATATATTAAGACCAGAAATTTTCAAATGTTCCACTGTGAAAGTAGTGGTAGACAGAAGAGGAAAAGACGAGGTATTAACCACGACTTGAGACCATACCTCTAACTAATATATATAGAAAGGGAAAAACTGAAGGGACCACCGAGTCTGCCATTCCGCAGACAGATGTTACACCCTCTGGACCCAAGCTAAGGACCCAGCCCTTCTAGGGGACCTCTTTCTTTACCGTTAGGTGAGGTCATGAGAACGGACCTTTTAGGGTACCCACCTCCTCTGACCATCTGATGTCATCTGGTACCCCAGCGTTTCTCAGCCTGTGCTGACTCGCTGAAGTGAAAGTGAAAGGGAAAGGGAAAAATAGATCCTCCTTTGACTCTATGTCACTCTACTCGTTATAAGAGTTCTAGTATGTCGATTGTTCACCGTCTCATTGTTAAGTTCGTTTTCAGGTCAAGAATCGAAGATACGAAAGAGCAAAACAGTAAGGAATAATGTCAAGATAAAGGTACTACTTTCCAAAACTACGTGTACTTGATCTTTGTAATTTGATCACTTATGTAATCATCACAACCATTCTAAACCAAGACAGTAGAACGTAAATAAATAGGTCTAATAAAACTTTGAGATTTAACATTGTAAACTTTAGAGAGTAACTTACAGAACTGTTTATAAAGGTTTCTCCAATAAACTTCCTTCTGTATGGAAGATTAATAGAACAAGAGTGTACAACTGGAGATCGTGTTCTGTTCCTCACCTGGTTTTGACACAAAGGGGGGTCATAAAAGTAGAAACATAACCCTTGGACCTTTCCGAACTAAATCCATAAAGTTCGTCGGACTTGTATTATCAGTTCCTTAATCTTAATGTTACTATTTCTTAATTAGAATTTTAAGTTCGTTTTAAGTAGTTTGAATATATAGATAAGGTGTGAAAGTCCGTAAGTGACAGTCAGTAGCCAAGAGAAAACAGACCTAACAAGATAACAGACATTTCGTGACAACTAAATATGTCACTAAACTTATAAAAGAAATTTGGATAAAATATTTTTATCCACCTTTCGTCTTTTTATTTTACGATTATGAAGCCTGATCAGTTCATTCTGTTTCTACCTTTAATAATCCGTACGATGTTCGTCGTTCATAAACCGGAGTAAATTTAAGAATAACCTAAATGTGACCAGTTGACAAATTAATGTTTACGTTCTTTGTTTAAAATTCGTAAAAAAGTTTTACGTTTCTATTTCACTGTCTACATCTAGGTATTTTATACTTAACCTTTAGTCATAGTTCTTTATAAAGTCCTCTGAAGGGGTGTTTCTCAACCTGTATTGATTCCTACGGTGTACGAAGGGACGACCAGATCCTCAATTCTGAGGAACTCAGGTTACGTCCTCCGTGTCCAAGGTGGTTACTACACCCTTGATTCTAGGGTGTACGTCGGTTTTTTTTTTTTTTCTACTTTCTATTAAGATTTTCCTTTTTCTTTAAACGTTTCTCTTAAAAATCAAGATATCGAGCCAATTGTCCCTAGCTCCAACACTGAACTAAGGAAATACTCCCCTTTTTCTTCTACTTATGAATTCAAAGAGAACTCATTCAGTCACGTACTAGAACACAAACTAAGGGGTGTTCAGGGGACTTTTTGACGAAAATCGTTCAGGAAGGGTTGTAATTTTATGTAAAGAAGACTGGTTCGACTCTCGCGATCTTAAATTTCTGTCTGCAATGAAATCCTTTGAGTAAGACTGCATACAAACCACAAATTTAATATACATCTTACAGACCATACCAATCTTGGGAACTATTTCACGAGTGTCACTCTTTCGAATCAGTCAAAGGAGACAAAGGGATGAACTCCGAAGACGAGGAGGAAAGGGTGAACGGTAGTCCGACGTAGCGGTAGGTTCCAATTTTCTCCCTCCATTTATTCTTGTTTCCCCGTCCTTCACAGAATGGACTGACCGTGGTTCCCTGAGACCGTGACCAAAAGAAATTGACACCGTTTTACAAATTTCGGGAAAGAAAGACCAACTACAAGTTTCGACTGATAAGAAGAGTACCCACCAAAGTACCCATGAAACCACCGAGGGTGCAACTTGACGGACAGGACACCCATTTTGTAAACGAAGGTAGACGACTGAATACGAAGGAGGGTGTCATCACCCTTGGTCCACTTGGTTGGGAGACAAACCCAGTGAAGTGTTAAGACTCCTATTGAGAACTCACTTTAAACTTTACCGAGGTCCAGCCGAGAGAAGTCGACTTGGGTACACCTTAGGTACTCTTTGTGGTAGAAACAGGAACGAAAGTCACATGAGTTGCGTCCGACGTAAGACAGAGAAAGAGAAAGAGACGTGAAATCTGGTTGTAGAAGTTCGAAGAACAGAACAGATAGGTTCGAACAAATAAATTTGAAATAGTGGTGGAATAGGTAACGTTTATACCGACGAGGTTCATATTCGTACTAAAGGGTAGGGGGAAGGTTTTTTTTATCCCAGTGTGACGTTCGTAAAGCATCTAATATTTGAATATTCTGTTATTGTTAATGTATCTATTCTACTGTTTTATATTTTAGTATAGTTAAATATCAATGTCATATATTTGTAATATAAATGTCGTATTAATTAATATTAATACATATATTAATATTTTATATTTTAATGTACGTATTTGTTCAAAGTTATTGATAGTAAGAAAGTACCGAAACTTCCCTCGACCTTTCGGACCGTGTCTCGAGAGACGAATTACTTACATGGTTCAGTTCCTACTTTCATACTTTGTTCCAGGTGAGAAAAGAGCGTTTGTTTACAGGGTCTCCACCACTACTTATTCTGTTGAAAGACACGATGAGAGTTTATTGAACTACTATCGACTCGGAAAAGTAACGGATTCTGTCGAAACGGGTTCACGAGTAAAGACCCTTTAATAAAGGTAGTATCATTTACCCTAAGGGACAGGTTATTTGGCAATCGTCAACCACCCAAGGAGGTAGGACACCCCAGGAGGTGGAGACCATCCTGCATAGATTTACTGTCTATACGGGTGTCTCCACCAGAGGAACTCGGACTCCCTCTTGGGTGAATGGATTAACACGATACGTCCCACACTTCGTACCTTGAGATGTCGATATCACTCGGTGGTCACGAGGTATGACTTTTACTCTCCGAAATGATTTTGCATCCATCTTCACTTTCCACCCCTTAACACTGGTCACTTCCTTAGTCAAAGTGATAGAAAAAGACTGACGTTCGGGAAGTGTACTATAAGAAAAAAAAAAAAAAAAAAGCCAACATGACCCAAAAACAACGACGCTCGTCCGGAAGAGGTCACCAGTCACCCTCGAAGAGAAGTAACGTCACACGTCCGAAGAGTGACACCACCGAAGAAAACAACGTCTCATGTCCGAGATCTCGTGTGCCCGAAATGATGAACGGTGTGTGTCCGATTCATAAACACCGTATGTCCGAATCAACGAGGCTTCGTATACCTTAGAAGGGTCTAGTCCCTAGTCTGGACACAAGGGACTTAACCGTCCACCTAAGAATAGGTAACATGGTGGTCCCTTCAGGGTGTCCTATAACAATACGTACTAATGAACCCTGTTTGTAACTGTTCAGACCAAATTACATTACCAATACATGTGTCTACAACCCTCCATCCACTGAACCTAATATTAGGAGTGCGGAGATGAATCGTTTACACTTCGGAACCTGTTTGATGGACTCGTTCATGTACCTTATTTCCATCCTCATGAGTGAAGACGAGGAATTTCTCTAGATTTTTAGGTAACTTTAGTCTGAGACTTCGGGTATCAACAGCTTATTGAAACGTCCCTCGTACATCTGTGCTAATAGACCCGTTTCTCTGTGGTGGACGGTGAAAGATAAAAATAACTCAGAGGTAAGGAGGTCTCATTGGTTCTTGAGAGATCTACGTAGACTGTCCTGTACGAAGAAGAGGTCCGACACAGACCCCTGAGAATCCGTTCTTATGTCCGTCTTTCAGAATACAAAACTCCACCTTTCTGTCTTCCGCAACACCTAAAGTTCGCACTTAAAGTGTTCTGGGTGCCTGTTGGTACGTTGACCGTCGTAGGTCTCTACTCCTGGTTCACATCCTTGTCATTCCTAGGGATGTCGAGAGCCGATGTCAACAAACCTCGAGAAATGAGGTCAGAATGTGGTGAGTAGACTGTCGATGAGAGGAGTATAGAAAAGGTTGTTTCAGGGTGAAACTGGTTAAATCGTCGTTAGAAACTCGACCGTGACCGGAAGAGGAGACAACGTTGTGAGACGATTGGTGTCCGTATTGTCCGGGTCGGGGAGCAAGGATTTCGTCAGTTGTCTGTCGGTGGACTTTACCCCTCAGTACCGACTTTGAGACGGACCGTGTTACGATGAGGGACCTTTACTCACTGAATAAAGGAATAGATTTTAACTAGGGAAATTATACGAAGGGGTCCAATCGGTCAAATTTTTTTTTTTTTTCGTCATGAATTCTCTTATTCCTTATAAGCGAAAAAGACGAGATGGTAGGAGTAATAATTACAATTGAGACAGATCAAGGTTCGTAGTGTCCGTCTGGGTTGTTATGGAGGGGTTCACAGAGAAAAGGTACTTATCCGTTTGGAAAGGGTCTTTGGGGGTTTATCTGAGTAGAAATTACAGAGTGACTGGTCTTAACGTATTCCACTGACTAAGTAAAGATGTGGTAAGTACCTGCTCCTCTCACTAACCGAATTCCTTCGTGTTCTGACTCACTTTTTCCCAGTTAATGTTCCCCTTTGTACAATCTTTCTCCTTCTTTCTCTTGTCTACTGCTTATATGTTACGGCCACAGATGAGTGGGAGGTGTTTCCTAGACGTCCGAGGAGACACAATCTTTGGTTTGAATTGAAAGACGACGGAATGAATGAGTCAGGTTGTATGACTTATCAGTATCTAAAACGACTTTCTTTCCGTTAGAACACGGAATGTGAATGCTCCTGATAAAAAACTAAAAAACCAGAGAGAGTGGACCTAGAAGAAGAGGAGATAACGAAAAAACTGTCATTGGGACCCGACGGAAACGAAAGGATAACTCTTCTGAAAATAGGACATAGAGAATCCGAATAATATTCCGGTGTCCCCTAATGTTGTATCAATATACAATAACTGGATATTTATTTCGAGATGGTTGAAAGGTCCGTTTACCCAGTCTTTGAAAACCCTTTGTAAAGGTTTTATGTAGGTATTTTGAGATCCTTGTACGGTGTTTTTTTCTCCTAAGACGCCAGTTCATCAAACTCGTTAAAAACTTGTACGAAAGTAAAAGAACATCTAACGTCTGACTCTCCGAGACTCTTCAGGACGTCAATTTATTTGACTGAGTCTGACTCAAGACCTTAGTCTGACGTATGAAAGACCCGAGACAGTAAAAGATCGACACGTTCGAGAAATTTGGAGACAATGAACTCTTTTTCTCCCAGATCATTACCCCCAACGACCCTCTTTCTTCACTCTATTAGGTACACTTCGGAAATCGTGTCTAGAAAAGTCAGTAAATTGGACTGATGGATGACACACAACTCCAGGGTCCGGAAAGATTACCTCCTCCCTCTCCTGTCTTTTATTTGTTTATTTATCTTACTAAAGTCTACTACTACTTATGATTCTCATTTTATTTTGTATTACTACAATAACTATGTTTCGCATTGATCCTACTCTTACCATCAAAATCTACCCTCCCACTCTATTACGTAAAGACTTCTTCCGTAAAATAAAGTCTAGACTTTATACTCTTTTTCTGACCTCAGGAAATTGTAAATAAGTAAGTAAGTGAGTTGTTTATAAATGACTCGTGGTTGATAAAAAGGGACTATCGAGTCAACCATTTCATAGACGGACGTTACGTCCTCTGGGGTCAAGCTAAGGACGCAGTCCTTCTAGACGACGTCTTCCCTATCCAATGGGTGAGGTCATAAGAAGTCGAAGGGAACACCGAGTCGACTTCTTAGGCGGATGTCACGTCCATCTGGACCCAAACTAGGGATCCAACCCTTCTAGAGGACCTCTGCCCTTTCCGATGGGTGAGACCATAAGACCGGATCTCTTAAGGTGGTTGACATATCAGGTACCCCACTGTTTCTCAGTCTGTACTGACTCGTTGAAAGTGAAAGTGAAAAGTTGATACAAAGTCCTTACAAAATCCGTGACTTCTATCTCGTTATTTGTTTTAATCTATTCTTATAGACGAGACTCCAAAGGGACCACCGGGTTACCAATTCTTAGACGGAACATTACGTTCCCTGTTCCCAAACTAAGGGCCAAACCCTTCTAGGGTATGTGTCTCCTCGTTGATTTAGGAACATGGGGTTTATGACTCGGACACGAGATCTCAGTCTCTTGACGTTGATGACTCGGATACACGACATTGATGACTTGGGCGTTCGGAATCCTGGGCCCGAAACGTTGTTCTCTTCGGTAACGTTACTCTTCGGGTAGGTGACGTTACCTCTCATCTGGGGGTGAACGACGTTAATCTCTGTCGGGGCTCATATCGTTACTTCTGGGTGGTGTCGGTTTTCTATTTTATTTAATTAGTTAATTTGTTCATGTACTTAAAAAAAAAAATTTCTCATAGACGGGATTGTCTCGAGTGTAAGACCATGTCCTTTTATTTTTTTTATATACATCATACGTTGGACCATCGATTTATGATACCCCTTTTCCTCTTTTCCCCCTTTTCTTATCAATTAAAATCGAAATTCCAAAGTTCCTAGGGAGTGACTTTTACATTTGTGTATTTGTTTCCTACTCGACTTTCTCTACTCCTACACTCGGTACGTCTTTGGACCCCCTTCTATTAAGATCGACTTTCTTTGGTCCAGCACCCCGTTCGAACACGAATTGTATAAGTTCCTTATCGTTTACCCAATCTTACGGATTTTCCTTTCAGTCATTTTCTATCTCACCATTTTTATTATTATCATTATTATTGTTCACGGTCTAATACATTCCTATTCGTTTTCAGACTTCACTTTAAGAAGGTCCGTCTTCTTTGTCGGTGACACTTTCAGGACTTAGTCTTGGTTTCAACCGGACAAGTTCGTTTTTTCACACTGACTACTTCGACTTCGTGTGACTTGTTCCCCTTCTCGACTATACTCCAGGTTCTTAAGTAGACCCAGTCCTCTTGGAGTCCGATTTTTTATCCGGTTACGTTTCTTAAATGTACATGTATGTTTATATACATATATATATATATATAAGAAAGATTCATGTAACTTTTTTATCGATACTGCCAACAATAATAAGTACTCTATGATAAGACAACGTATCTAACTCTTTACGACGGAATCTCGGTCAAAATTGAGTGAGAGAACGAGTAGGGGGTACAGTTGGTTAGTGGTTCACAGTACTCAATATGGTGTTGTCTTCTTAGCCTCCTTGAACGATTTTCCGGAGGTTTGAGAGGACATGATAAAGAATTCAATGTCAATCAAGTTTAGTAAAGAGAGGAGTTTTAAAAGATCACTATAAAAATGAACATCTTAGTTTAGGTACAGGTATTTGACCGTTCCTAAAGTTCCAGAAGGAGCTCCACAGACAAGTGTTTAAGGGTAATTTCCGTAATTTACCTGTTTGACGTCACTCGCCTGGACGGACTAGTCTCGAATAAGGTAAGGGAGTCGGACTCGAGGGGAAGGGACACAAACAACGAACAACTTGCGGAAGAGGAGGAAGTCTTGGTCGTCTCAAGGGTGAGGAGACTTCAAGACAGACTATGGGGACCCGTCTCACCCGTGGAGGGAGGAAGTCGGTCCATGGTATTCACAGTAGACACGGAGACAAACGACACAAGTAGTCTGACGAAAAAAACCATTTGAATCAATAGTGAAGAGAGTGAGCGTAATCTGACATTCGTGCGACTTTCGTTTCCGAAGTAAAAAGTAGTAAAAAAAAAAAGATCTTGGTCACGGATCGTGTTAACGATCACACACCGTCCACGAGTTATTCGACGACTCCTTTGTTTTACGTCTCCTGAAGGGACCACCAGATCACCAATTCTTAGGCGGACGGTTACGTCCGCTGGACCCAAGATAAGAACGAGACCTTCTAAGGTGTACACCACCTCGTTGATTTGGTCCGCGACTCTCTCGGACACGAGGCGTTGTTCTCTTCGGTGACGTTACCCTTCGGACTCGCGGCGTCGATCTCCTATTGGGAACGAATGACGTTGATCTCCTTTCGGGTCCGTCGTTGCTTCTGGGTCGTGTCGGTTTTTAATTACGCAAAAAAGTCTGAAACAGAAAAATTTAGAAAAAAAATAAAAAACCGACACAACTCAGAAGCAACGACGTTCACCCGAGAGAGATCAACGTGTCTCACCCCCGATGAGAGATCGACGCCGTGAGTCCGAAAAGAAACACAACCGAAGAACGACGTCTGGTGTCCGAGATCCGAGCACCCGAGTCATCACACCACGTACCCGAATCAACGGGACACCGTACACCCCAGAAGGGTCTGGTCCCTAACTGGGGTACAGGGGACGTAACGTTTCACCTAAGAATTGGTGACCTGGTGCTACCTTCGGGATTATGAAAAAATTTTTTATTTTATTTTATGTTCCATCCTACACCGTTTGTGGAAATACATCTCGTGATCCTGTGTATTTCTCTTGTCACCATACTGGTATAACAGTTCCTCAAGTATTTAGGTATTATCGACTATGGTAACTAACTTAGTATTGATACCGTGTCCGCACGGTAAATTGTGAGTTTCGTTGTGTTACTCCATCCACAAGATTAAACGTCATATGTCTTACTCCAATTTGTCGCACAGGTTCAAGTATCTTATTTGTCCTAAGTTCGAATCTAGGGAGGTCGAAGGTTCGGACACGAGAAAAGTGATATGTAACATAGTTAACCCTAAATCGGTCCTTTTATTTGTCCCGAAAGTCTCCTTCCCTGTAAAAAAAAAGGAATGTCTCCTAATCAATGTGTCTACTAACCTTCTCCCTTCTTTGGTTTATCCCTTACACTTCGTCGGGTCTCTAAGTCGTCTTAGCTCTCCAGTAAGGGAACAACATACTCACTAAGACCCTCTTCCGCTACAATGGTCTCGGGTCTTCGGACACGACGGTCCCTCTCCTTCGATCTTGGTGCCACCCCTGGACGGGTTCCCTCTCGACCTCGGTCCTTCCCTCCCCGACAGGTGGCCCTCGGTCTAAGGTGTCCTTCGTCCCTTTCTTTCTCGCTCTTGAGGGGACCGAAGAGGGAAGGAGACGAAGGTCAGAAACGGCCACGAAGAATAACGAAATTGGATAGTTCTTAGTTTCTTGTTCTGTCGGACACTCTCGTCTCGGACCCGTCCCACCCCCACCCGGACTCTGGTCCCGTCCGTACGAGAGAAGTGGGCTTTACTTTTCTTTATCATAAATTATCCCCCGACCCGCCCGATAGCAGGCACCCCCACCGTTTCTCTATCTTTTCTGAATCGTTGATTTGTTATTGTTGTTTCCTACTCACCGTCACTAAAATTCGTTTAAGTTTTTTTTCGTTTTAATTATCACCGACGTCATCGTTGCCTCTCTGAGGAGTCTTCCTCCCTCTATGTGACTAATAATTTCTTTCCCTCTTAAGGACATCCGTTTCCTTTCTCTCTTCCGTAAGAACTTCTTCCTTGGTGAATTCGTAAAAGGACGTCCATTTTTTATGATAAGTCAGAAATTTTTTTTTTAGAAAGAAGAGTCGTTTCAGATATTATATAGACATGTAACAGTTCTTATTACTTTTGGTTTGTGTATGTGTGGTAGGTCCGCATCCTTCATTATGTGGTAGTAGACGTCAAATAGAAAGTTTTACAAATACCAAATTTTTTGTGTATACGTATGTGTATGGACACATACACATATACTATTGTAAATGGTCATATCGGTAAAAATTTAACATGGAATTTTTTCACATATAAGTATGTTAAATCGCCGTAATTAGTGTAACTGCAACAACATGTCGGTAGTGGTGGTAGATAAAGACTTTGAAAAAGTGGTGAGGTCCTTAGAGACATCAGTAATTCCTTATTGACATCGGGAACAGAGGTGCACGGGACAATTAATTAAATGAAATTTTATATAAATCCCTCAAGGGACCATGGGATCACCAATCCTAAGGTCCGAAAGTGACGACACCGAACCCAAGTCAGGGACCAACCCCTTGACTCTAAGACTTTCGGTGTACCGTGTCAGTTTTGTCATTACTACTATCATTTTGTATAAATTTTTATTCTACCTAATTACCTATCCAACTCCCTACAATTATCTACCTATTTGTACCATTACTTTACAATTCTCTATGTACCAGTACATATTATTTTACGATTACGATTGTAGTGAAGTACCCTTTATCTACCCCTTTGTCACCTTTGTCACAGTCTGAAATAAAAAAACCCGAGGTCTTAGTGACGTCTACAACTGACGTCGGTACTTTAATTTTCTACGAGTGAGGAACCTTCTTTTCAATACTGGTTGGATCTATCATATAAGTTTTCGTCTCTGTAATGAAACGGTTGTTTTCAGGCAGATCAGTTCCGATACCAAAAAGGACACCAGTACATACCTACACTCTCAACCTGACACTTCTTTCGACTCGCGACTTCTTAACTACGAAAACTTGACACCACAACCTCTTCTGAGAACTCTCAGGGAACCTGACGTTCCTCTAGGTTGGTCAGGTAAGACTTCCTCTAGTTGGGACCCTAAAGAAACTTTCCTTACTACGGTTTCGACTTTGAGGTTATGAAACCGGTGGAGTACTCTTCTCAACTGAGTAACCTTTTCTAAGACTACGATCCTCCCTAACCCCCGTCCTCCTCTTCCCCTGCTGGCTCCTACTCTACAGACCTACCGTAGTGACTGAGTTACCTGCACTCAGACTCACTTGAGGTCCTCTACCACTACCTGTCCCTCAGGACCGCACGACGTTGAGTACCCCAGCGTTTCTCAGTCTATGCTGACTCGCTGACTTGACTTGACTTCTAGATCCTCCACTACCTAAATATTTAAAAAAGTTGAACGAATAGACAAACTTTTAAAGAGTCACTTTCCCCTCCACCTAAAGTACGAACCCGGAGTCGGGGTCTGTAAGAGTAAATTAACCAACACGAACCCGGACCTGTAGTCTTCAAAAGTTGTGAGAGACCTACTAAAGTCACACACAACGGTCCCAACTCCTGGTGACGTAATTTTCGTACGACACCCTAGGGTCTCGGTCCCACTCGTCTTTAATCGTACCCTATTCGTCCTCTCCAAGAGTACCATTCGTATGACCCCACCAAACGGTAAGGGAGGAGGTCACCTAGTGCAAAACAGTTTTGAGAGGCAGTACTGTGCAGACAGAACTCATTAGGATGTGCTGTACCGAGTGTCGAAGTAGCTCAATGACTTCGGGGAAACGGTGTTACGTCGTCACTAGGTACTTCCCTCCTCTCACTTTCTCGACCGAATTTTGGTTTATAATTTTTTTGATTCTAGTATCGTAGGTCGGGGTAATGAAGTACCGTGTATCTCCCCCTCTTCCACCTTCATCACTGTCTAAAGGAGAAAAACCCGAGATTTTAGTGACGACTACCACTGAATTCAGTACTTTAGTCTTCTACAAACGAAGAACTGTCCTTTCAATACTGTTTGGATCTGTTACACGACTTTTCGTCTCTGTAATGAGACGGTTGTTTCCAGGCATATCCAGGCCGATAACAGAAGGGTCACCAGTGCGAGCCAACATTCTCGTCCTGATATTTCTTCCGTCTTGTGGCTTCTTAACTACGGAAGCTTGACACCACGACCTCTTCTGAGGACTCTCAGGGAACCGGTCGTTCCTCTAGTTTGGTCAGTTAGGATTCCTTTTAGTTGGGACTTATGAATAACCTTGCTGACTATGACTTCAGCTTTGAGGTCATAAAACCACTAGACTACGCTTGTCGACTGAGTAACCTTTTCAGGGACTACGACCCTTCTGACTCTCGTCTTCTTCTCCCGTAGTCTCCTACTCTATGGACCTACCGTAGTGGCTACATTACCTGTACTTGAACCCGTTTGAAACCCTCTACCGCTCCCTGTCTCTCCGGACCACACGACGGCAGGTACCCCAACGTTTCTCAACCCGTTGACTTGTCGTTGTCGTCTTCACCTTTCTCTCCCCTTTAAAGACCTACGTATTGTCTCCACCCCGTAGGTCCGTCTCGAGAATTCATGAAAGACACCGACCTGTCGGTCTACCCGGTCAAGGTACATTTCCTCCGTTTCGTCGACGAGTCACCCGGTGACTCTTGTACCCTAGTTAGTCGCAAAAGAACTCAAGAAATATACCTTGATTCGTCAAATATGAATGTGTAAATGTAAACGTACTAAGTAGAAAACGTTGTAAAGGATATCGAAATTGATTTTCGATTCTATGAAAATCGTACACTCGGGGGAAATCGGGAATTCTTCATATTCAAGGTAAAAGTTGTATACATTTGTATGTAAAAATGCAAAATGATTGAGTAGAAATTTGTTAAAAGGACCTCCACTTCTCTACTCAGACAACTTCGTTTTTCTTTTACAACATTGGACCCACTGGAACCCGAGTACACAGCCTTGTCCCTTTTGTTCTCTGTCGATCAGGACCCATTCTATCCCCGGGCGTTTCCCTCGGATCGACAGTCCGAGCCTTTAAATCGTTGAAGTTTCTTCGAAGGGATGGGGTTAATTAGTCATTATTAACAGGGAGGGGTCTTTTGGGTATAGACGTGATGGGTCAATGTCATACGGGAGACGTCATCATGTTTATAACGACATTGGGAAAAAGGTGAGGGTCCATAAAATTCAGAATAAGACCCCCAACACCACCAAACCTTCCAACAGAGACGTCATTTACTAAGGTTAGGTAAATTGGTACACTTTCTTCAGTCCTTGTGATTGTAGACTAGGGAACAGTACCCTGGGATCGGACCGAATCATGTCCACGGTCGACCTCCGTCTAGTCCCGGGTTTCCGTCTCCGTCTTACCGTATACTCCTTCTTCTGGTTTCCAGTCAGAGTCTCGTCGACATAGTGTCCACTCTAGATTCCCCTTTGACGGTCTGATTTTCGTCCTTCGTTTGTCTTCAAGTCCTCGGTCTCCTTACGTTCTTGTGTATCCCTTTCCCATGCGTTCTGTCGTTCTCCTAGGCTTGAAACCGACACTTACTCCGAGAAAGAAAACCCTTTGAGTGGGGCACCACGAACCCAATCGTCCTTCCTCAATCCTTTACGCCCCACCCTACTAGAAATGCTTGTTTTGTTTCTGTTTTTTGGATGTTTTTTAGTCTGGTACAATAGTGTACCGCATAATCGTCTACAAGTAAACCTACTGGGACTCGGTGGGTCTTCTCCAATTTACACTACGAAGGGTAAATTTTTCCCTTCACATATTTTGTAAAACCTTTTGTGACATTTATTATACCGATTTTTCTTTTCTTTTTTTTTTTTTCTCCAGAAAAATGGGACCTTCTTATTGGAAATCGACGGTCCTTTTAAGTGTATACACATTAGGGTGTGACAGCGGTATTTAGATCCATCGATACCGTCATTAAGTCTTTTCACCTCTGTATCGAAAATTTTAAATCTTCGAAGGTGAGAAGTTGAAATCCACAGAGACGAAAAGGGTCGATCCACTGTCGATAAAAGGAAAGAAGGAGTAACACCTGAGTATTCCATATAATCGTAAGAATATATCGAAATTAGGATACATCTTTAAACCTTTTGAAAGTTCCTTCCTGATGTTCCTCGATCGTATTGAGTACCCGAATACGCGATACAGATCTCTGGACACTGAGACATGAACCGGGGAGACGTAAGGTAGTGACTCCTCCGCTCTCTTAACCTCCCCAAGCTCCCTCCATCCTCTTGTCTCGGGACTCCGGTATACCTCGTCTTCTCTTCTCGGGGGCTCCTTTCTCCGATGACACAGGTCTTCATCTTCGTACCCTTTCTTACAGACCGTCTATGGATGGTGTTAGATAGTTCGAGAGTGTCCATTACTCCCTTTATCGTCCCTGAACGTGGGTACAAACAGAGAGACATTTACACAAAAGAAGGGGGGGGGAAAGATAACTACACAGAGGAAACAACCCCTTTTGTAAATGTTAACGACGGTTTGAGGACCAGACGGAAGAGAGGATGGGACGAGAATGGGGGTCGGACCTCAGACGAACCACCTTTACATCGTATATTACCCGGGTTTCAATTAGTAGACGTCCAAAGGGGACTATTCAGTGTCACACAAACGACGTGAGGAAGGTTCTCAGTTGTCGTCGACACCCCTACACGGCTCCCACCGGATACCGTAAGTCTCGCGACCGGGTCTACCCTCCGTTACACAACGCCTCCGATAGACTTGTGGTGGTAGACCTCACGGAGGCAACGGGACTTCCGTGAACAGACTCAGAGGTTACCTGTGTCGAATCTCTACGGTTTTTTGCTCGGTTTAAACGACCTACCTGTTTACCGGACTGCAGTCACCTTAAACGAGTATTAAACCCGGAGTACACACTACATGACAGACTTGAGTTTCCCGATCGTTTTGTGAGTCCCTCCTTCTCCTCTTCCTTTTTCTTTCTCACCTCCTTTTCCTCCTCCTCCTTCTCCTTATGCTTCACACCTTTTCCATCTACTCTTCTTCCTCTTTCTCTTCTAATCCTGTGTCGGTCCTGGACACCGTCCTGTCCAAGTCGAAAACTGAGGACCCCGGTTGTCAGGGACAATCAAACAACTTCCGTGACCACGGTTTATTTTGTACCGGAAAATTTCGTGACTTAATGCACTCACGTCTCGACAATTTTAGTCACATCGTTTTTAGGTCGACCCAAACCGGTCACGGCGTTTCATGTCTTACTACTAGCGAGCAAGACGGTTCTGGGTGCGAAGGGGTCTGCACCACCGGACTCGTCTTAATGAAATTATATACAGGTAAGAAATTTTGTGCCTTACAAGATAATTCTTTATCTATAGACAACAAAGACAATAAAAAAAGAACGAGATCCAGATCTCTGCCTAAATAATCCTTCGAAGGCTCGGAAAGTCAACGTACCGAGGGACCTTCACGATCCTCTGAGATCCTCAATGTCTAACTACATCTTCCCCTCGTCTTCGGTGGATTGTTAGTTCTTCGTAAATTTATATTCGTAACGACCCTTTAACCGATTTGTCAGGAGTCGTCTTTTCTTGACTTAGCGATTGTAAAGTCATTAAAAAACGATGAATAAAGGAGTAAGATTTGTTTCAAGCGAAAGTTTTTAAAAACACAAAAGTTTTACATAAAGTTTACATAAAAGTTTACATAAAGTTTTACATAAAAGTTTTAAAACATAAAGTTTTACATAAAACATAAATTTTTTATGTTTTTAAAAACATAATAAAAATAACTCCTTTCTGACTTTTAAAACTGCGAAGTCCGAGGTGTTTTGGACAGACGAAGGGAACGAAAAGATGACCAGTGGTGTGGAATTAAACAGAAACACCTTTCCGGTATGATCAGTAAGTCACCAATACGTGTCTAGGTCCGGATCTGTTTTTCTCTCCTTCACTAAACAAATCCTTATTCGTATACTAGGTCAAACCCGGTTAGTCTTAGTTCCGGTCTGAAAAAGAGAAAACAACCGACGTAGTCCAGAAATCAAAGCCGTACACCCTAGATCAAGGGACTGGTCCCTAGGTGAGACCCGGAGACGTAACTCTCATACCTTAGAATCGGTGACCTGGTGTTCGTTTCAGGGAACGATCTAGAAAGATGGTACCAACAATTCAACACCTTTACTTTCAGACTGTAATGTAAAACGAAGATGTTTTACTTGAACGGACTCTTATTTTAATCATCTATTTCCGTCTCGACTCTTTAAGTTTTCTTCGGTTCAGGAGTAGTCAAGTCAAGTCAGTGAGTCAGTACAGACTGAGAAACGTTCAGGTACTTGACGTCGTGTGGTCCGAAGGGACAGGTAGTCGTTGGGGGTCTCGAACGAGTTTGAGTCCAAGTAACTCAGCCACTACGGTAGGTTGGTAGAGTAGGAGACAACAGGGGAAGAGGACGGAAGTCAGAAAGGGTCGTAGTCCCAAAAAAGGTTACTTAGTCAAGAAATGCAGTCCACCGGTTTCATAATCTCGAAGTCGACGTCATAGTCAGGAAGATTACTTATAAGTCCTGACTAAAGGAAATCCTACCTGACAAACCTAGAGGAACGTCAGGTTCCCTGAGAGTTCTCAGAAGAGGTTGTGGTGTCAAGTTTTTGTAGTTAAGAAACCACGAGTCGAAAGAAATATCAGGTTGAGAGTGTAGGTATAGACTGATGACCTTTTTGGTATCGAAATTGATCTACCTGGAAACAAAAGTTTCATTACAGAGACGAAAAATTATACAACAGATCCAACCAGTATTGAAAATAAGGTTCCTCGTTCACAGAAAATTAAAGTACAGACGTCAATGGTAGACGTCACTAAACCCCCGGGGGGGTTTTTATTTCAAAGAGTGACAAAGGTAACAAAGGGGTAGATAGACGGTACTTCACTACCCTGGTCTACGGTACTAAAATCAACATACTTACACCTCAAAATTCGGTCGAAAAAGTGAGAGGAGAAAGTGAAAGTAATTCTCCGAGAAATCAAGATGAAGCGAAAAACGGTATTCCCACCACAGTAGACACATAGACTCCAATAACTATAAAGAGGCCGTTAGAACTAAGGTCGAACACGAAGTAGGTCGGGCCGTAAAGAGTACTGAGACGTATATTCAATTTATTCGTTCCACTATTATATGTCGGAACTGTATGATTAAAGGGTTAAACCAAAACGGGTACTTTGGTCGGTATAACTTCGATTATATGTATTGGAACCCAAAAAGTCTATCTGTTCAATTAATTCGGGATAAAAAACGAAGTCGATCAATCTCGACCCAAAGACAGTAAACATAGACTTTCTCAGAACTGATTATGTCCAGGGTTTCATGATCCTTTTTTTTTTAATGATCAAGTCTTCTACCAAGAAATGACATAAACGGAGAAAAGGGAAGGTCGAAATAATTCTATATTAACTGTATATAGTAACCCGGTGTTAAACTATGTTCATGGAGTACACTTTACTAAGGGTGTTATACCAATCAATGTAAGTGGTGGAGTTTATTAATGTTAAAAAAACATAAACGGAGAATTATCTATATTATTATCTATTACGAATAACTAGTAAGAATAATTCCCGAATACATAGGATGACTCCATACGTGATAAGAATAGTTTGGGTAAAGTGATTTCTCCTTAGACTCCGTGTCTCTTCAATTCACTAAACAGGTTAACCGGGTGATAGTAATTTTGTTTATAGAGTCTGAAGTTCGATACAACTGGATCAGGAAATTAAAAAAAGTCGTTTATAAATAACTCCTGGATGATCCGTACCCCTAAATCCCTACTCATACTGTACCAAAAAAGGATTTCGAAAGTGTCATAACCTTCCTCCAACCTATCCTCTGTTCCAGTTGTTAAGGGTACTTACTTCACTGCACCTCAGTGTCAGCTCCCTCCACGGTTGAGTACCTTCCCTCGTCCCTCCCAACAATTACTTCCTACCGTCTACTCCACGTTCCTTTTGTCCAGAACTCCACGGTCGTCCTTAATGGTCCGTCTCTTCTCCTAAGGTTCGTCTACCTTGTCGTACAAGTTACGATCTTTACGTTATTTCCTGTACTAAACAAACCCTTTATCGCTCTTAAAACAACACCGTCTTCTGTCAAAAACTCTCTCTCACTACTCTCTACTTAGATTTTTAAATCTCCGGTTGAGTACTTCACGATACTCCTCCTTCCAACCTAAATAGGTCATAAGGATCCCTAGGTGACTTTCTAGAGTTCGTCTCTCACTGTACTAATGTTATATAAAATCTGTCTAGTGTAATCTGTTATCACAATGAGGGAAAGTAGTAGTCAGGGAAAACACGTCGGGACGAGAAACTCAAACTCCAAGAAGTCCAATTAGATTTAAAATTTGAGGTGCTGGTGACGACAACAGTATAAAGAGAAAGGAGTCACTCGTTAGTCACATGGACTTCAAAGGAAGTGGTTAGTCGGTCCCAATGTCGTAGGAAAGTCTCTTCGTTAAGGGTCGGTAGACACCTCTCCATATAATGAAAGTGAACTACACACAAAAGAATTGTGTATACATACAGAAACACTATGTGACGGGAGACCGGGACTCTAAGACTATCTGGATTCTAAACCCTTCTACGTACCCCCAACTAACCTCTCTGATCGTAGAACTGTTTCAAGTAAGAAAATTTCTTACCCCCGCACCCCCGTGAAGGGACTACCAGGTCACCAAATCTTAGGTGGAACGTTACGTCCCTTGTACTCAAGCTAGGGACTAACCTCTTTATTCTAGGGTGTCCGGTACCTCGTTAATTCGGGCACACGACGCTTATGACTTGGGAACACGAGGTCCTTGGTGTTGATCTGTCAGGTACTTGGTGTTACTTTCTAAGGCGTACTACGTGGTTTCGAGGGCACACGACATTGATTCTGGGCTATGTCGGTTGCTTGTTCTTCTTCTTACCCCTAGACCGATACCCTCATTCACAGACTATTCGAGAGTCAAGACACCAAGATTAATTTTGTGATGTTTTAGAAGTACTGATATAATTATTACTATTGGAACCATCTACCAAGTTACCGTCGGGGGGTTTTGAATACAGGCACAGGAACATAGACCGGGGGACTAAACCTTTCTCGGAAACGTCAACATTAATTCCTATAACTCTACTCTAGTCGGACTACTTACAGGAGTAGTCTCTGTCTTCTCTTCTTCTGTCCCTGGTTCTTCTTCCTTCTCTAACTTCGCTACATCGTGTTCGGCTTCTTGCGGACCTTGGGGGTCTTCGACTTTCTCCTTTCCTTCCGAAGAGGGGGTCTCGGAAGTCTTCACACCGGGACGGCTGTGGAACTAAAGTCTGAAGGCCGGAGGTCTTACTACTCTTTTATTTCCTCGACCACCAACAAAATGGTGGTCCAAGTACTAGTAAACAATGTCGTACGAATCCTTTGAACCTGTCGAATAAAGATTATTCAACATGTACTTTCAGTGAAAAGTCTCCCTTCTGTTCAAAGTTTTGAAGATGGTAAGATATTTACTTCACTTCACTTCACTTAACTTAACTTCACTTCAACGAGCCAGCACGGGCTGAGAAACACTGGGGTACCTGTCGTCGGACGTGGTTCGAGGAGACAGGTACCCTAAAAGATCCGTTCTCATGACTTCACTCAACGGCAAAGAAAGAGGTCCCTTAGAAGGGATGGGTCCCTAGCTTGGGTCCAGAGGGCGTAACATCTGTTTACGAAATGACAGACTCGATTTACCATCTTACGTTTACTTAAACCCATTCAATTATTGGAGAGACTCGGTTAAAAGAGGTGGATTTTCGTACCTTTATCATTAGTACAGTAGTGTCTCACAAATCTAGTCGTCAGGGGTTGGAAAAACCGTAGTCCGTGTTCAAAGTACCTTCTGTCAAAAAGTCACCTGGATCCACACCCGCCCCTCCACAAAAGTTCTACTAAGTTCACGTAATGTAAATGACACGCAAAATAAAGATACTGAATAATGTAGCCGAGGTAAAGTATAGTAGTCCGTAATCAAGGGTCTCCAATCCCTGGGGACCAAATCTAATAATTTACTTTATTTACTATGGGTCGTGGGTTAATCGTTTTTGTTTGTTTGTGTCCACCAGTTTCTAAATAGGTAAACTCTTATCCTGGGTTGTGTAGGATGTGTCTGTAGGACCACTTTGTTCCAGAGAGTCCTCTGTCGGCTCTTCCAAGCGTACGTCTCAGGACCGGATACAGTCAGTGCAAACGTACATTGGTGAATCTGGGTAGACCACAGTCGAGAACGAGAGTGGTCGATTGGTGACGGGAGAGGGAGTTGGAAGAGATGAAGGACAAATGCATCTAACGACGAAGGACCGGTTCCCTTGACTTGTCAAAGTCGGTCTGACGAAAAGGGGACCTGGATACGGTTCTGATGGAAGAGACGAAAGGAAGAAAAGTAAGACGAAAGAAGAACAAAATCTTCGGTAGTGTAATTACTCGTGTCTAACGAACGCCGAGACTCGTTAGGTGTCGTTTCGTCAACGAGGAGAAGGACCGACAACCTGACTTAGTCTACCTGTACTCTTTTTTTGTATCGTCCTTAATACATCGGTACTTCTTTAACCAGGTCGGGACGAACGGAGTCGGAGAAGTCCGATAACTATGACTCCGAAAAAAGGAAGTCGACACGACCAGTGTTACGGAGGTGAGGGTCCGGATCGGGACTGGACAAACACACTTCGACAGGACTGGTGTCGACCGTCCTGTCGTCACTCAGCTTGAACTGGTCTTGTGGTCCCACCCTCCAACGGCTCTCTTAGATTAAACGCTAAGAGTTTCACTTTATTTACAGGTTTAGTAGACTCTACGAGAAAGTTTTGTCTTTTGTTTGTTTGTAAATTTTGACCTCCTATCATTTTTATTTTAAATTTTTATTTTATTTTATTTTGACCTCCCATCCGTACCTATAAAATCCCCCTTTTTTTTCCGTCCACTTTTACTAAAGGGGGTGTTGAGGTCCAATAGTAAGAAAAATTTAAAAAATAAATAAATAAATAAAAACTGACTCAAAAACAACAATGCACGTCCGAAAAGAGATCGACGTCACTCACCCCCGCTGAAAGAACAACGTTACATTCGAAGAGTGACGCCACCGAAGAGAACGACGCCTCGCACCCGAGATCCCCCGAGTCCGAAGTCATCAACACCGTGCAACCGAATCAACGGGACACCGTACACCTTAGAAGGACCTGGTCCTTAATTTTGGTATAGGGGACGTAACCGTCTGTCTAAGAATAGGTGACCTGGTAGTTCCTTCAGGGTCCAAATAGTAAAAATTGTGTCCTCTACTGTTATACCTGAGAGTAGACTGACCTAAGTTTAAAATCGAAACGGTGGCTACTCGACACACTGTAACGTGCACAATGAATTGAAGGAACACGGAGTTAAAGGAAAGGACATTTTATCATCATTATTATGGAGGGAAGTGAGTATTTTTTCCTTATATACTCAACTGTTCAATTTTCGTGAATCCGAGATATTCACGAACGATCAACCTTCATTTTTCTCCTTCAACTATGTCATACTTTACGAAATTACTCAATAAACTTCTACTACGTCCACCTCCTCCACCACCTCAAGTCCCATGCTGTCACCTTAACCTCCATCACCTTCGACTTGTCTTCTGACAGTAACCTTCCTCTTTCAAACCTCATCGTCTTTTCGTTCATGACAGACCTTGATCTCACGGACTTAACTCTAGGACGAAAGAGGTGATTTATCGTCTTGTTGGTGGTCGTCTAGACAAAGGAGTAGATATTTTACCTCTACCATCATTGTCACTGGTTAGAACGTCCTGACAGTACCTTAAGTTACTCAATTATGTCCTATACAAGTAAAGAATCCGATCACTAACCGTGTCTCGTTCACAATTGACAATAGGAATTGCAAAATCGACCTCTACTCTTCCAGTTTCTTGACTCCCCGGTTAACAATCGACCTGTGACCGGAGTAGACTCTACTACCGTTCCAAACTCCATTTGTTCTTGTGGCACTCGGACAAGTGTACTTACTCACAAGTTATTCGTTCACTCTACTGATCCTCAGACCATTATTTAGACATTCCTCCTCCTCGTACTGGTATCGGTTTACGTGATCGGAGGTTCACCGACTCAGAAAGTGTTCTCACACCTTTGCGAATGTCCCTCGTTTCTCCTGGGATTGTAGTATAGGACCGGGACTTTACTCGTTTATTTACTTCCGGTTCTCCATCTCCCTCGACAGTCTCTTCCCCGACTCCGAGATCCTCTCAAAGGACGGATCCCTCCCTGTCAGATCTACCTCACTTTCCTCAGCCCTTCCACCTCTTTCTTTCCCCCCCTAGTGAAAACGATACGTAGTGTCACTTTCAAGATACCTGGAAGTTACCAGATCTGGTCGTGACAAGTGATCTTACAGTTCGTCAGTACCTTTACAAGACACAGGGGTGACAGACTATGTCATCCGGATACACCGATGACTCGGGAACTTTACTTCGGACACATTAGTCACAAGAAGTTGTTAGTGACTCCCTAACCTTCTACGTCTTAGGGTCCAGGGTGAAAGTATGTAACTTAATCTTGGAGACATCAAACCGGGTTCCGAAATAGGCTCTCTAGGGGTCCATCTGTCGAATCTGACACGACGTTCTAGATTCCTCCGACCTTTTTTACCCTTAGGAACACCCAATTTACCGATAGTATATTCCAGACTAAACTCTTCAAGCTTTGGAAAATAAGACTCACTGAGACTATGAAAAATGAAACTTTGACAAACCGAACCAACTATGTTCTTTTAAATTTTGATTTTCTTATATTGTCATCTCTTTTATCATAATACAATTTCCAATTATGTATGATCACAAGGATAACTGACCGTCCAAAAATGGTGATCGTGGTGGGACCCAACCCTTCACGGTTGGGACTTCCTCCCGTATCGTTGGCGAGGTCATAAGGACGGATCTTTTAAGGTACCTGTCTCCTCGGACCACCCGAGGACAGGTGTCCCAGTGTTTCTCAGTCTCTGTTGGCTTCGCTGTGTGCGTACGTGGGTGATCCCAAAGGTGATCCCTTCTTAATTGACGAACTCTTCTTTATAAAACTATTGACGATCTTAGGTTTTCACTCTCGCCTTTCGGAAAGACACATTTTCTCTTCCACTTAAACTCTAAACCTCCCGAGGGACCCTACCTTTTTTAATCCCTTCTCTTTCTTCTTCCCTTTCTTCAATACGTTCCACCACTATCCGATTTGAGTATGTTACATTGTCGTGGGGGGAAGGTGTGTGTGTGTGCGTGGTTTTCTTCAGTTTATATCAAGGGGTTTAATGTGTATAAGTAACTCGTAAAATAAATTGGAGAGACACGGAGTCAAAGTAGGAGACATGTTGTTACCATTATAACGAATGGTGAAACCTTTTGGATGCCTGTAAAACCAACCCCAATTGACGACTCGAATGTCGAGTCGTAAGTCTTTTGATTCTAGTACCGTAGACTAGGGTAGTGAAGTACCCTTTATTTACCCCTTTGTCACCTTTGTCACAGTCTGAAATAAAAACCCCCTGAAGTTTTAGTGACGTCTACCACTAACGTCGGTACTTTAATTTTCTTCGAATGAGGAACCTTCCTTTCAATACTGGTTGGACCTATCGTATAAGTTTTCGTCTCTGTAATGAAACGGTTGTTTCCAGACAGATCAGTTCCGATACCAAAGAGGACACCAGTACATACCTACACTCTCAACCTGACACTTCTTTCGACTCGCGGCTTCTTAACTACGAGAACTTGACACCACAACCTCTTCTGAGAACTCTCAGGGGACCTGACGTTCCTTTAGGTTGGTCAGGTAGGATTTCCTCTAGTCAGGACCCACAAGTGACCTTCCTGACGACGACTTCGACTTTGAGGTTATGAGACCGGTGGAGTACGCTTCTCAACTGAGTAATCTTTTCTGGGACTACGACCCTCCCTAACCCCCGTCCTCCTCTTCCCCTGCTGTCTCCTACTCTACCGACCTACCGTAGTGGCTAAGCTACCTGTGCTCAAACCCATTTGAGGTCCTCAACCACTACCTGTCCCTCCGGACCGCACGACGTCAAGTACCCCAGTGTTTCTCAGTCTGTGCTGACTCGCTGACTTGACTTGACTGACTTGACCACTTTCGTGACACAAAAGATCGAGAACCCTCCCCCAACCATTTAATCTTGGTCATGCTAATTTATGTCTGTGGACCCCCGTCTCAGTCCTCTGATGATCGAAGACTTTTAAGGGGGTTTAGACTCCTTTCAACACATAATAGGGTGTCACATCTTAGTTCACTAACTCCACTAAAGTGACCTGAGTAATTAGTCCCTCCGGAGTCGAAAGTAGACCCAGTGTCGTCCTTTCTTTCGTTGTGTATTTGACCGGACACCGAGGACGATCATCTTAAGGGACTTGAAGTCCGACCAACGTACTCGGTGGCAGGTGAGTCCGGAGAGACGAATGGATCGTCAATAGACCCCGACCAGACAAAAACAAAGAAAAAATTAACCTCACATTAACGAAATGTTATAACACAATCAAAGACGACATGTTGTTTCACTTAGTCGATGTGTATATGTATTTAGGGGAGAGAGAACTTGGAGGGAGGGCGGGTGGGGGTTGTATAGGAGGTCCAGTAGTGTCAGACAAACGACAGAACACAAAAGTGGTAGAAGAGAAGTAGTGGTCTTACCAGACCAGTGAAGACTACAGTCGAGAATAGTAGGGGGTTGTTCCCTACAGTGTTCTTTCATATATCTATACACGAGAGTAGGATCTCAGATTCTTAAATCCCTTCCCTCAGTCGTCACACCGGGAACCACCAATCCACAGATTAAACGGGAACTTCCTCCGGTCTAATCCGTCCGTCCCGGAATCCGTTTTCACCCCGAGTCCGTCCTCCTTATCAAAACCCCTCGTCTCCACATCTGAACGGGTCTGTCAACCTTATATTGGTCCTGTCTCCCCTTTTCGTTTATATAAGGTCCTTATATACAGTCGCTAACTTGGAATCTTCAGTTTAGGTGTAATTCAAGTTCCTTATTCCCTACCAGTTTGTACCTTCTTCCCCGGGTTAAAGTCTTCGTTGATTTATGTCCTTGTGTCGTTTCTGTCCCGGTTCCGTTCTTACAGGCTTTCCTTACCCTAAAGATCGGTATCACGATCCGATGGACACCAATTCAATTGGAGAGGAGTCACTCCCTATCTCCAACGGGACGTGCACCTTTGTATGGAAAAATACACGTACACCATTCTATGTGTATTCCCAATGATGAAATTGATAAAAAGCACACACAAGTCACCGTCACTCAAGTAAGTGTTAAATCACGTTATAGTGGTCAGAGGTAGGAGTCTCGAAAACGTAGTACGAAATAACTGATACGGTTTCCGAAACTGACACACCTAGTGTTATTTGACACCTTTTAAGACTCTCTTTACCTTTATGGTCTGGTGGATTGGACGGAGAACTCTTTAGACATACGTCCAGTCCTTCGTTGTCAATCTTGAGCTGTACCTTGTTGTCTGACCAAGGTTTATCCTTTTCCTCATACAGTTCCGATATATAACAGTGGGACGAATAAATTGAATATACGTCTCATGTAGTACTCTTTACGACCCGACCTTCTTCGTGTTCGACCTTAGTTCTAACGACCTCTTTATAGTTATTGGATTCTATACGTCTACTGTGGTGGGAATACCGTCTTTAACTTCTTCTTGATTTCTCTGAGAACTACTTTCACTTTCTCCTCTCACTTTTTCAACCGAATTTCGAGTTGTAAGTCCTTTGATTCTAGTACCGTAGGCCAGGGTAGTGAAGTACCGTTTGTCTACCCCTTTGTCACCTTTGTCACCGACTGAAATAAAACCCCCCGAGGTTTTAGTGACGTCTACCACTGACGTCGGTACTTTAATTTTCTGCGAATGAGGAACCTCCCTTTCAATACTGGTTGGATCTGTGGTATAATTTTTCGTCTCTGTAATGAAACGGTTGTGTCCACGTAGATCAGTTCCGATACCAAAAAGGTCACCAGTACATACCTATACTCTTAACCTGATATTTCTTTCGACTCACGGTTTTATAACTATGAAAACTTCACACCACAATCTCTTCTGAGAACTCTCAGGGAACCCGACGTTCCTCTAGGTTGGTCAGGTTGGATTTCCTCTAGTCGGACTCACAAGTAACCTTCCTGACTACAACTTCGACTTTGAGGTTATGAAACCGGTGGACTACACTTCTCGACTGAGTAAACTTTTCTGGGACTACGACCCTTTCTGACTTCCACTCTTCTCTTCCCCTGCTGTCTCCTACTCTACTAACCTAACGTAGTGGCTGAGTTACCTATACTCAAATTCACTTGAGGCCCTCAACCACTACCTGTCCCTCCAGACCGCACGACACCAGGTACTCCAGTGTTTCTCAGTCTGTCCTGACTCTCTGACTTGACTTGACTTGACTTGACTTAGACTTTGAAACATGCGCAATTTGTTGTCGAGGGGCAAAGGACGAGGGAGGACGGGGAACATCGGTGAGAAGATGAAAAACAAAGATACTTAAAGTGCGTAGACACGACGTACGATTGAGCCAAGGCAGTACAGGTTGAGACACGTTGGGATACCTGACATCGGTAGTCCGAGGAGACCGGTACCTCAAAAGGTCCGATCTTATGACCTCACCCAACGGTACTGGAGGAGGTCCCCCAGAAGGGGTGGGTCCCAAACTTTGGTTTAGAGATTACAGAGAACGGAACTGTCCGCCCGAGAAATTTTTGTGATCGTGGTGGATCCTTCGCGACGAGTAGGTCATGAAGTTCATTCACCTTACTATGTTATAAAAAGGAAAATACAGACCAAATACTTTGTATAAAAATTTTATAGGGGAGTTTCAAGGATTCCTTGTACCGTATGTACGGGGCCCAGTACAGAGTTCATCTAGACGTTCATTTGGTTGGTGGTCGGTGAATAGGTGGTGACCAAGACTAAAAGGGAAACTCCCTCTACTCACGTCAGTTCTCCTTCCGTAGATGGAAGAGTGAAAAGTAACACAAACGACCACGACGGTTAAACGGAGGAGACGGGGGGTTGGAACTAGTGATGAGGGTCACAATCGAGACAAATTAACGTGGTGTCGGGAGAAATTGGGGTTTCACCATACTTTAACGACAAGATTTCTCACTTTGCAAAAAGTTGTTTGGAATCCATCAGACCATAGATTTGTTCACACAGAGTAAACAAAGAGTGAGACACTATGGTAGATGGAGTCGGAGGGAGTGGACGAACCACACACGGGTCTCTATAGGGGAAGACGATGGGTGATGGTGAGACGAGAGTGGATGTAGGACGAGACGAAAGGGTCGTGGAGACGGGAGGGGACCCTAATCCCGGATAAAGTAGTAAGGGTGAGATAAGTTTCAATAGTAGGTAGACACATCCCAGAGTTAGTAATCAAGGGTACCAGTAATGATAGGAAATAGGATCTTCCAGATTCTCAGAAGTACATCCTGAAGGTCATCAATTCTTAGGTAGACGGTTACGTTTCCTGTGTCCAAGTTAGGACCAAGTCCTTCTGGGGTGCACGGTGAGTCCCGGTGATTCGGGCACGGGGAGTTGATGACTCGAACACGAGATTTTGGGTACTCAACGTTGATGACTCGGGTCACGACGTCGATGACCTCCCGTATGTGGGATCTCGGGTCCTAGGTGTTAGTCTCTGCGGGTTCGTGGTGTTGTTCTCTCATCGGGGACTAGTGGTCTTGATCTCTTTGGGGCACGTGTCGGTACTACTAGGTCGTGTTTCTATTTATTTATGTATTTATATTATTTATCTAATATTTTTAAATATTTCTCGGGAGTACGCTAGTCTGGGGACCACCGTCGTGACTGGAGGGTCTTGAGAGTTCCATTGCACGTCAACTCGGAGTGGTACCGGGAACCTTGAGTACTTAAAATAAAAACTTTCTCTATTTCCTCCCCGTTCAACTTCTCATACCAATTTACTGGTCCGTGACAGTCTCCCGAAACGACTTTCCGACAACCGTTGATATCTCCCAGTTTTTGATAGGAGTCCCAGACTTTCACTTGTGACGTGTCTTCCTTTCATATAAAACGAAACTGTTTTAGTCTAGGATTAACGAAGCAGATGATCCACCCACTGGAAGTTTTTACTAAATTAGACCTATTGGGTGTCAAAAGAATAAACGTTTTAACTTTTTATCTCATGTTTCGTATATCCCAGATAGGATATACCTAAGTATAACCGACACTCTTTGTCTTTATGTTATATTTGTCAAAGTTGTTATAAGAAAATAAAAAGAAAGTGTGGTTTCAGGACTTCATCTTTGAGGTCTCGACAAGGTGTCACAGGAGTCCCTGGGTCCCGGTGGAGTGACGAGAGGTATGGAAGACACACCGGAGTACCAGGAGCTAACACTGATCTGACCGTTGGTAACGTAGACAGAAGGTACTTCGTCCGACCTGTTTCCCTACTTCTTTCCCATTTGCCGTACATGGTAGACAGAAAACTTCTTTTAACGGTCTTCGACGGTATGTTATAAAGACGAATGTAGAGTAACTGTTCTTACATCAGTGTATTAGTGTAGATTCGACGTTCCCTCCGACCCTTTAAGGTCCGTCGGAACACGTGTCAATTTTTAGTCCTTAGGATACTGGTACTTACTCCTTGTTCCACCCAAACCTCCCCCCCGTAAGACTCCGAGACAATGTACTCAATGAATAACATTTCTAATTACATGAGGTAGTTATTTACAACCGATAAAAATTATCTGAAGGAACTCCCTAACGATTCCTCATTGAGTCCCTTCGTCTTTGTTCTCACAGGGGTTTACTTCCCCGAAGGGTCCATCGAGTCTACCGTTTCATAGACGGACGTTACGTCCTCTGGACCCAAACTAGGGATCCAACCCTTATAGGGGTGTATTTCTCTTCTGCATGGAAAGTAAAATGGGAAACAATTCTATTATTGGGTCTGTAACATCAGATACTCCACGATTGAATTTTAAAAGTTTCAACAATAAAGGAAATAAAGTATCCCGAGACGAGTGAGACTTTCATAGAATAACTGAGTGTGACTCGGTTGGTCACAGTACAGATCCGTCTGAGAGTCTTCAGACAGATCTATATAGTTATAGTTTTCTAGTTTCTAAAACATTTTCTAAAAGTTTTCTGGGTCCAGGTTAAGGACAACCCCTTCTAGGGGACCTCTTCCTTTACGTTGGGTGAGGATATAAGAACGGACCACTTAAGGTACCTGTCTCCTCGGACGTCCAATATATCGGAACCCCAGTGTTCTCAACCTGTGCTGAATCACTTATTTGGTGGTGGTGATGAAAGGAGGGTTTCGGAGACTAGTGGAAGTTACCTACTAGTTCCGTGACCTTCTTAACTAACTAATCGACCCGTGTTGATCCTGTCTTAAGACCTTGACATCTCTACACCTCCAGTCTAAGGTCAGAGCATCGGAAATTCTCAGATACAATCGTCTTGATGAAGGGTAGAAAGGGACAACTTTATAATATAACTAGGGTTATATATTTTGACCATTGTCATCTCGACCAGACTAATTTCCACCCCTCTCGGGTTTTGGGTCAGGTGGGAAGAACGGAGAATGGTTTGTGGAAGTTGGGAATGTACATCTCAGGGACCCATAGAGGTTCTTTGAGGTCCCGAGCAAGGTGATTGGAGTCAAACTTACAGGAATAAGACTAGGTAAGAGAACGAAATTTTCGACCAGTACACTTTCCCTTTCCTTTTTCAAAATCTCAGTCTGTCAGGTCCACAGTGTGAAACTCTATAATAATCAACACACTGAGAACCCGGAGTTAAAAGTGTAAACATTTTACCTCAACTACTTTCGACGAAAGGACGCAAGATTATTCTAAATTTCACTCAAATACTTATATTTCAAGGGTCGTGTCTCGTCGAAGAGTTATTTACGATCGAGGCAAAGAAGAAAAGAGAGGGGAATTCCATCCTACTATCGATCGTGTAGAAATTGTATCAAATTGTAGAAAAGGGGTGGTGTGACTCGTGACACGCACATCTACTCACACGGAAATACGTACGCAGATCTTTGTATGTCCAGTGGTGACCTCTCAAAAGTCATGACCGTCGATTGCTAATGACATCACACACTTTTGACAGGAGTCCGTAATTAATTCAATTACTTTCACGATAGTCTATTCTGACCCTATCATATCTTACTTGTTTAACCGAAGAATGTAAACATAAAAAAAAAAGGTGTTGCACACCGTACACCTTAGAATTAAGGGAATATTCCCCGACTTGGACGCCGGGGAAGTCACCTTCGTCCCAGACTTGTTGACCCAGTGGGCACCTTAGAATTGGTGACCCGATGGTGACCTTTAGGGACAAACTTTTATAATTAGTTTTTTTACCTCAGATAATTATAATCGGACCGATAGCGTTATTTCTTATACTTACAAAAACTTCTTTATTATTAAAGAGGATGGATGGATAAACCCGTCTCGTCGGTCTCGTGGGAGTACGAGTCATATTCCGTGAAACCTAGTGAAATAAATTTTCACTTCCCCTCCCTGGTCAGTCCGATCTCTGGTCGTGGAATCATACCCCAAGTTCTTAGGGTCGTGTTTCTCCTACCGAGTCCGGACCGTAGGCTCCCTCGAATGAGTAAGATCTTAGTCTCTCGTCCCGTGTCACTCATTACCAACAACTTCCGGGGGTTTCTGTAGGTGTACGATAGAGACCTTGGATACCTATACATTATACTGTACCGTTCACCCTTAAGACCTTAATTCCGTTCCAACGTTTACCTTAATTCCAACGATTGACCGACTGGAATTTTATTCCTCTAATAGGACATAATGAGTCCACCCGGGTTACATTAGTATCCCAGAACTCACACCTTCTCCTTCTTAGTCTTCTTGTACACAACTACCTTCGTCTCCGACCTTGTAAAGTCACACTTCTGCGTTGGACGGCAACGACCGAAACTTCTACCTTCCCCCGGTACTTGGTTCTTGACGTACACCAGAAATCTTCGACCTTTTCCGTTCCTTTGTAATGGGGGAGATTCCGGAGATCTTTCTTTCTTTTGGGACGACTGTGGAACTAAAATCGGGTCACTCTAGATAAAACCAAAAGATTTGACGTCTTGAGATTCCATTATTTAAACACAACAAATTCGGTGGTTCCAACATTATTAAACTGTGTCTTCGTCAACCTTCGATTATGTGACCCACTACCCGTTTGTGACCCTCTAATGTGTTCCGTCACCATCCGCCCTCCGTAGGTACTCGGGTCGACACCTTTTGTTTATAGTGTCTTCGACCCCTCCACTTCGGGTTACACAGTTCCGAGTGTTATCGAATTGTCGGTAGAGAGACCCAGTAACCAAGTAAAGAACCCATTCAACCTCTACCGATGAGGAATGGGGAAGTTCGGACGACTTCATCCCGTTTTCCTTTATACCCGTGTGAAAGGGTTTCACTCTGAAGCCACGGAAAAAATTCGTCAGTGGTTTACTAGAGTCCTTACTTACTAGAGGTCTCCGGGGTGAGACCAGGGACGACCCGTTAGGACGTCCACAGGACTGTGAAGGTGTCAGTCCTAACGAAGAGTCTGGGTCCGAGTGTACAGGGACACTCATGGACAGAAGGAGAATGTCTAAGAAGTTTTAAGACATATAAAACGAAAGTAAGAGTCTCGACTCTTCCTTTCCTTTATAGAGTGGTCCACGTTCTTTTATGGCGTTCTACTATCGTAATACTTATTATCGTTATCTATCGTAAACTCCAAGGATTCGTGCGAAGTGTTTTTGTAGTATCTGGAGTGAAGAAAATTACTAACACTCTTAGTATTAGACTATCTCACGTATGGTAATTATAGACGTAGAATGTGTATTGATTTTAGGCCTCTCTAATTTCTCGGACGGGGTTTGGTGTCTGGATCTTGTACCACTGAGTCAAGTCAGAATGAGGTTTCGGGTACGGAAATCAGTGTCAGGAGGTTCCGGAACTCACGGTGTGACGAGGTCTTGGGTGACGTCTCACCCTTCGGGGTCGAAGGTCACCAGGAGGGTTATGGTCCCGTCTCTAAAACTGACTTTTGGTGAAGGTTATTATTTTATTATTTGGACCAAGTCTATAGATTACAAGAAAGTTGAGATTGACAGTAAGGTGTGACCACGTGGCTCGCTGAAAGGGAAGAATCCAAGGGTCAGTTTATATAGGCACAGAGGGGCCCGATTGAAGAAAAGGGATAAAGGAGTGTTTGGAGTAGACGATACTGAACGTACACTCTCTTTCCTTTTTCCTCGACCCTTCTCCTTCTACTTAACCCGACCCGTCCATCTCCCGATTCTCAGGACTCGGGATACACTCTTACCCGTTGTGCCCACGGGTGTCTAATCTTCGATTTCCGACCTCAGGAAATCAAGTCTCAATTCTGCTCGAGGGTCGAGTCCGTCGTATGGGGTACGAAGCAGAAGGGACATGCGGAACTGAGATAAGGACGAACCCAAAGGGTCTAGGTAGAATGGTCTCCATTTCTCCATTCGGTATCCTCTCTTGTACTTCTCTTTACTTTTCTCCGTCTCTCTAAGTCAGTTTACGAAGAGATAAGCCAAAGTACATGTCAAAGAACTGACGAATGGGGGTTTGTGAGGAGGAGTCGACTTTTCGAGACGGGGACGATATGACCGGGGACGAAGCACGGTCATTCCTAAGGTAAGACAGTGACCGGATACAGTCTCGAGAAAGAGGGATCCCTTTTATCTACCGTTAGATCCTCCGGTCCGTAAGTGACTTGTTTTAGTACTCGTTGTAACTCGGTTGTCACAAGATCCGTGTCCACTATCTTTCTACTTGTTCTTCCGACAAGGGTAGTTTTACTTAGAAAGTCCTTGTCAGAATGATACATTTCCTTAGGTCTTTCGGAAAGGTTTCGGTCTGTGAGTCTCGATGGAATTCCCAGATCCGAAACTTTGTCTGACTTTGAGTCATATTTGAGATTTTAAGGAATTCGGACCGTTGAACCTGGGAGGTTCATATACGAAAGAAAGAAAGAAAGAAAGAAAAAAAAAAAACTCATATTAACGAAATTTACCACGTCATCAAATACATATGTATATAGGGGAGGGAGAACTCGGAGGGAGGATGGGCGGAGTAGGGTGGGAGATCCGGTAGTGTCTTCTCGTTCGACTCGAGGGACACGGTGTGTCGTCGAAGGGTGGTCGATAAAATGTGTACCATCCTATATGTATATACAGTTAGAATGAGACGGTTAAGTAGGGTGGGAGGGGAAGTTTGGGGGTACAAGTGTTTACACAAGAGATACAGACGTAGAGATAAGGACGGGACTTTTGTCCAACTAGTTATGGTAAAAGGTCTAAGGTATATATACGTAAGTATATACTATAAACAAAAAGAGAAAACCTGAATTGAGACATACTATCTGAGATCCAAGTAAGTGTAGTGATGTTCGCACACGAACTAGAATATTCTTGTGTCCAGTAGTATGTTCTATTTTCAAAGTAGAATCTACGGTTGAGACCATCACTAACGGATCTCAGGATACAATTTCTAGTCCTTTGAGGTAAACCCGAGGTCACCCTTTTGCCCAACACTATCTCGTCGGTACAGCCGGTGTATATAAATTCCTTACCACTACCATTTACACGATACTAATGTTAGGGTCGGATGCGACCTACTAGAATACAAAAAGTGTCAACAAAGTGTGGACGAGTAAAGGGTGGATCCGTTGTTCCACATCCCTTTCGTTACAGTATCTCGTCTTCCTCGTGGTCTTCGACTCGCCTTCTCGAAAAGAAAGAGAAGACTTTCCCACCCTACTTTACTCGCGTCCACAGATCTTAGTCTCTCCGTTCTGAAACGTCGATCCGAGAGGTGCGAGGACATTCAACAGACTAGGATGTGTCTAGTGTCAACTAAGAACAAAAAGTACCATCAATACAAGATGTTTAGAGACGTTTGTGACTTAATCATTTATACTTTGATAATAAGTATTCCCTCTATGTCCCAATGCAAGAACGTGCAGAGGTCACTTTGTAAAAGTGTTGGTTAGTTATATATTGATATATTGAAATAAGATACATACGAAGACGAACACACGCACTCTCGAGTCAACGAGTCAACACAGACTGAGAAACGTTGGGGTGTCTGACGTGGGGCGGTTCGAGGAGACAGTTACCTTAAAAGGTCCGTTCTTATGACCTCACTCGACGGTACCGGAGGAGGTCCCCTAGAAGTGTTGGGTCCCTAGTGTGGACACAGAAGACACAGAGGACGTAACCGTCCGCCTAAAAAATGATGATCGTGTACCTTTCGGGAACCCTTCGGGTACGAAGACGAATTTCCGTGGAATAATTTGTACATAATCACCGAGTAATTGTAACTTGGGTGTCAGTTGTTGTGACATTGAGTACGGGCTTGTTTCGAGTAGATTTTGCAAAGGAGACATTCCGTATAGTGTCGACGAACATGAATCCTTGTGATCCAGAGTGAAATTGTTATGCTAATGTCCGGTAAAATTTGTCATTTTAGTGTTTATTTGTCGTGTTTTTTCACTTTTTACACTACGATTGATTTAATGTTTTACCTTTGAATAAATGTCGCATTCTCGACTGTGTTCTTCCCTCTCGCAACGGAACGAACGGAGTCGACCCTTACACGTTCAACCTCTTTAGTCCAAAAAAGTGACGGGACGCGACAGACACTTACTGATTTCCCGGCTCTCCTAACTAAACCCGAATGTTTATTTAAAATCGCTCATTCTTTTAAACGTTTATACCTTGGGTGTTCATTACTTCTGTCTGACATGAATCGGAGACACTTGGAGTTACTATCATGGAGGAAGTGTGACGTCTAATTTATTCTCCTCCATATATTTCACGAAGTGTACTAAGGTTAGTCGAGAAATAAGTTTTATCGGCGTAAGTGGAAAACATGGAACAGACGATACGAGTTAGACGTCTCTATTCATCTATGATACTCTAAAGGACTGTTACACGGTAGAAATAGGGACCTCATATTTAGTTTTTAATGAGTCACAGGTAGTTGTTTACTTACTATACTGATACCTTATACATATATGTTACATTATACAGTCAGTAATTTTCTTACTTTTCAACGGTAAACGTTATTACATCTACCTGGATCACCTCTTCCGTTACCGTGGGGTGAGGTCATGAGAACGGACCTTTTAGGGTACCTGCCTCCTCGGACCATCCGACGTCAGGTACCCCAGCGATTCTCAGCCCGTGCTGACTCGCTGAAGTGAAACTGAAAAGTGAAAGTACGTAACCTCTTCCTTTACCGTTGGGTGAGGTCACAAGAACGGACCTCTTAGGGTCCCTGTCCCCTCGGACCATCCGACGGTAGATACCCCAGTGTGTCTCAGCCTGTGCTGACTTCGCTGAATCGTCGTCGTCGTCGTCTACCTGGATCTCCCATGATACGAATCACTATACAGTCTGTGTATGAGAAACAACAGTGAATATACATCTTAGAATTTTTTTTATTTTCTTACTTATATTGTTTTGTCTTTGTTTGAGTGTCTATATCTTTTATTTGATCACCAATGTTTACCCCTCCCCCCTCCCCCAATCCTGTTGTCATACGCCAATTCTCCATGTTTGATGACACATATTTTATCTATGTATTCCTATATAACATGTCGTGTTCCTTTATATCGGTAATAAAATATTATTGAAATTTACCTCATATTACATATTTTGATGACTTAGTGATTCGACATGTGGACATTGATTACATTATAACATTTAGTTGATATGAAGTTGAATTTCTTTTTCTTTTTTCTTTTCTTCCATAAAACTTGTGGTTTTCCTCCATAAAACCCCTGTGATTGTACGTCCCCAGTCGGATCGGTCCTGTGGACCCCTACCCTGACTTTGTCCTTTTAATGTATATCAGGGTCGAGTATGTCTCACCGTGGTAGACGGTAGTAGAGGAGGAGAGACTAACAGACGATATGAAGAGTCGAAGAGAGTCGGCTGTCCAAAGGAGAAAAAGACCGAAGGAATGTGGAAGTATCAAAACCGAGTACACTAAGACCAAAGGTACCTCAGCCAAGGACGGACTGAGGTACACCGACCAGGTGTGTGGACATCAGAAACGGACAGATCGTGGTAGGAGGGTGAAGACCATTGTCTCATCGACTGACATGTACTCCAAGGTCCTAAGTGTACACTGGGTCCGGACCAGTAACTTAGACAGAGAGGACTCTTAAGCCACGAAGGAGCCAATAGAAGACAGTGCAGACAGTAATCAGACACATAGAAAACCGACGGAGGACCAAAAACAAACGAGTCTCGTAAACAAACAAGCACCAAAGACGAATGAGTACTTCAGACCTGTGACGGAAGAGAGGTACAGGCGAGAGTGACTACTACTATTAGTACTAAAAACAGAGGGGTCAAGACTAAGGATCTTATTTTTTTAGTGACCGTGTCAATTAACGGTAAATAAACCCGTTTTGAAAGTACGGTCCTGTGGGATTTCCGATTACGGGTCGAATGACGAGTCGACGAGGGTCCATTTCGCGGACAGTAACAGGTTGTTAGACCTGTCCTGACATCTCCATTCTTCCAACATATACCATAATTTTCACCAGTGGATACAAATTTTCAAATATAGTTCGACCAATAGGTCTATGGATAGGAAAAGACAGTGGGGTTTAGGTTAGATACTTCTTTAAGATAATCGACATGAAAGTTTCATACAAATCTTAGGGAAGAGTGGAAAGGGTGAAGTTAGTGAAACGAGGTTGACGTGACGGAGAGTGAACGTAACGAAGTCATCAATGAACGAAGATATGTATTGGGGAAGGGTTGTGTCATCGGTCTCACTAAGAAGAAGAAGAAAAAAAAACAAAACCGACGCGACCCGGACTCAACGTCGTACACCCTAGAGATCAACACCATGTGTTTGTGAATCAACGTCGTACTTCCTAACTCAAGGGACTAGTCCCTAACTTGGACCCGGGGGACGTAACCCTCGTACCTCAGAATCGGTGACCTGGTGGTCCTTCAGGGGGTCTCACTAAGAAAATTTGGATTTAGTCAAGTACAGTAAGGAAACGAAGTATATACCGTTGCCGAGGGGTAGAGTGGTCTCGTTCTCGATTTCCGGATCGGGAGTAATATGAGCCTGGAGTAGCGAGGGTGAAAGGGGGAACGAGTAAGACGAAGTCGGTGTGAACGAAAAGGAGAACGAAAAAAAAGAAAAAGGAAGAACGAAAAGGAGATTATAAGTTCTGTACGAGGGTGGTATCCCGGAAACGAAATCGACGGGGTAGACAGACTCCGTGTGAAGGATGTAAATGACTGAACTGATTGGGAAAATCCAGAAATGAGTTTAGAGTGACAGAGGTGTTCCGGATAGACTGGTTAGATAAGTTACGAGATTGATATCATGATGGACGTAATATCATTCAAGACGTCATCATTTATGATACACACGTACACACGTACGAGTCGGTGAAGTCATCACAAGCTGAGAAACGTTGGGGTACGTGGTATCGGGTAGTCCAAGGAGACAGGTACCCCTAAGAGGTCCGTTCTTATGATGTCACCCAACGGTACGGGAGGAGGTCCCCTAGAAGGACTAGGTCCCTAGATTATGTCCAAAGGACGTAGAGGACGTACCATCCGTCTCAGAAATGGTTACTCGGTGACCCCTTCGGGCATCATTTATGATATATACTTTCACTTTCAACGAGTCAGTACAGGCTGAGAAACGCTGGGGTACCTGAGATATCATATACACATATATGGTATATATCAAGGGGTGCAAAGGTAAGGGAGAATGAGCCGACATGAAAGACAAGGACGTGAATAGTGAAAGAATTACACCCTCTTGACCCAAGTTAGGGACCCAACCCTTCTAGGGGACCTCTTTCCTATCCGATGGGTGAGGTCATAAGATCAGACCTCTTAAGGTACCTGAGATGTCAGGTACCCCAGTGTTTCTCAACCCGTGCTGACTCACTGAAAGTGAAGTGTATATTTAATACGAGTAATAAATAATGGACAGAGGAGGACGATTTTACATTCGAGGTGTTTCTGTCTTGAGAAACAGATAAAACAAGGGAATACATATGATTCTTAAATCTTGTCACGGACCGGGTTCTCGAGGTTTTTATAAACGACTTAACTTAACTTAAGGAGCCCTCCCTCGATATTTGTACCATCCGTGTGATTCCGAAAAGATACGTTATATTTTATAGAGAAAGTCACTTTAAATGTGTATATACATATGTATAGTCATTTCTCTTTTACAGACACAAGTTATTAGATTCGAGGGTAAGTTCTTAGATCTTTTTCATGTTTTATTTAGGTTTCGTTTTCTTCCCTTATTGTTTCTCTTCTTTAGTTACTTAAACTTTCTTTATGATACTTGTCGAGATATGTGTATTGAAACTGTTGAATCTACTTTACTTGGTCAAGGAACTTTTTGTGTTTGATTGTGTTGAGTGGGGTATACTTCATCCAGTAAACTTATCGTGATAAGTTCTTTTATTATGATAATTACTTTAAGTGATGAACGGATAGTCTTACCCATTTTATTTTTCATTCCTACGTGTCTTTAGTCTGGTGAGTATGTAGTACCCATCTGATGTTTTACCTTTCCGGTGAAACCTTTTGTCAAACTATTATAGAAACTCTTGATTTGTACGTTGGTGGAATATTGGTTCGTTGACGGGTGGACCCACATTTACGGTCTCTTTAAAATATAAGTGTGTTTTTATACATGTAATTACAAATATCGTCGAAATAAACTCATCGGTTTTCGACCTTTGGGACTACATGAAGTTCCTCACTTACAAATTTGTTTAACCCACATAGGTAAGTACCTTATAAGTTGTTATTGTTTTATTACGTAATAATATTTTAGACCTAGTTAGAGGTCTCTTAATACGACTCACTCTTTTGGTTTTTTATGTATTACATACTAAGGTAAACGTCTTGTAAGAACTTTACTATCTTAATATCTTTACCTCTTGTTTGACTACCGACGGTCTCCATTACCGGACCCGACCTCACTCCTCTCACTGTCTTTCCACTTATACCAATACTGTCCCGTTGTGTCTCTACGAGGACCACTACTTTTACAAGACATAGTTATGGTTAGAGGATCAACACTGTGACTTGATATGAAAACACACTACAATTGTCATCCCTTTTACCCACAATAATCAGTCCCAAGAGAACTTTTTGTCTCGGTCCTTCTATATATCTATATCTAATATCCATGTCTATGTCTTTATCTGTGTCTGTATCTTTGTCTGTATCTGTGTCTGTTTCTATATCTCTATATATTCTTCTCTAAACAACATCCTTGACCAAGTGTGCCAACACCTTTGACTTTCAGGGTACTAGACGACAGTCGTTCGACTCTTGGTCCTTTGGGTCACCATATTAAGTCAGGTTCATGATTCCGGACTCTTGGTCCTTCCAGTTATCACGTTCGTGTTCAAGTTTCCGGACTCTTAGTCCTCTGGTTATCATATTCGGAGTTACAATCAGGTTTCAGGGCTCTTGGTCCTCGTGGTGCCAGGTTCCCGTCCTCTTCTACCTACAGGGTCGAGTTCATTTGATTAAGTGGGAAGGAGTGAGAAGGAAGTGGAAGAAAAAGATAAGTCCGAGAGTCACCTAACCTACTACGGGTGGACGCAACTATTCCTACTAGAAAAAATGAATCAGTTTACTAAGTTTACGATTAGTGAAGACCTTTATATGAGGATCTGTGTGGATCTTTATTATGGAATGGTTGATAGACCGTAGGGAATCGGGGTAGTTCAACTATCTATTTTAATTGATGTGTGACCCATTTTTCATTTTCCCTAGAAAGACATAATAAAGAATGTTGACGTACACTTAAATGCTAAGAGACTTTTCTTTTCCACTTTAAATTTTTAGAAAGATAAAATTCTATGGTACCTGATGTAAATTATTATCGATAAACACCCCATCCCCTCTTTCTCTTTATGAAATAATTTAAATTAGTGACTAACATTTTGACATAGAGTAAAATCTTTACAGTTTTACACCTTTTTCCATGTAGAATCTTTGATCCTTTATATAATTCACACGTACAAATAAACATTTTAATTAATATGTGAAGTCTGTATCCCTTGGTGAACCTTCATTTTTATGGTTTTATTGTCGTTGGTTGATATTTACCATTCTAAAATCCGTAAGAGAGAAAAAAAAAAAAAATCGAATAGACGTAACAGAGTAAAAAGATGTTACTTGTACATAATGAACATATTGAAAGTTTCGTGTCGTATAAAAAAAGTGTCATATAAAAATTCTGTACTGAATCGAGACGGGAATTAGGGAACGAGTTTTTGAATGTTGGAATCTACAGGTATTCGTCTACTTACCTATTCTTTCGACACCATGCATATGTGTTACCTTATAATGAGTCGGTAATTTTTCTTATGTAAACTTAGTCAAGATTACTCCACCTACTTTGACTTCGGATAATATGTCTCACTTCATTCGGTCTTTCTTTTTGTGGTTATGTCATATGATTGCGTATATATACCTTAAATCTTTCTACCATTACTATTGGGACATACGTTCTGTCGTTTTCTCTGTGTCTCCATAACTTGTCAGAAAACCTGAGACACCCTCTCCCGCTCCCACCCTACTAAACCCTCTTACCGTAACTTTGTACATTTTATAGTATATACTTTGCTTAGCGGTCAGGTCCAAGCTACGTACTATGACCTACGAACCCCGACCACGTGACTCTGCTAGGTCTCCCTACCATACCCCTCCCTCCTCCCTCTCCCCAAGTCCTACCTCTTGTGCACATATGGACACCACCTAAGTACAACTACGTACCGTTTTGGTTATGTTATAACATTTCATTAATCGAAGGTTAATTTTATTTATTTAAATATAATTTTTTTTGGGATGTTGGTTAGGGGTTTATTGATCAAAAAGTCAGATAAGTGTAGTATTTTTAGTCATAGAGGGTTTCGTCGGGTCTGTTGATATTAATAACCTTTACTCACGATAAGGTTCGTTTCCAGACATGAAGAACACGGAAGTCTCCCGAATTCCTGTACCTAAACCAAGGTCATGTCTAGTTAATTGGACCGAATAAGTGTCTCCTTTTGCATTTCCATGTGGTGGGTGTACTAAGTGTTCCCGGTCCGTGATGAGTTTGTAATAGGTGTTCTCTGTATTTGTACACTTTCGTTTGTCCGCTACGTTTAGGTAGAGACGATTCGTCGGGAAGAGTGTGACCCGTTAAGGAGTAAAGGAGTTTACCAGTCGTCTTTTATATTCGTCTAAGATTTTATCAACAGTGTTAGTTGTCGGTTTTTGATTCCACGTTTTTTCGTGAGTGTAGACGTTGGGTTTGTGGTTTAGGGGTAATAAATGGATGTTATGAGTGTGTGTGTGTGGGGTTCTCGATATTTCTTTTGATGTGTTGGGATTATTGTGTAACTCTCTTTTAGTCCGATCTACCTCTCGATAAAGACGAGTATTAACCTTTCTGATTTGTTTACTATACCAGTATGAAGGGTGACTGTTTAAATTACGTTACGATTAATTACTCCGTAGAAGACACCACCGAGTTACCATTTCTCAGGTGGACGGTTAAGTCCTCTGTACCCAAGTTAACGACCCAGTCCTTCTAGGGGACCTCTTCCTTCACCGTTGGGTGAGGTCATAAGAACGGACCCTTTAGGGTACCTGTCTCTTTGGACCGTCCGATGTCAGGTACCCCAGTGTTTCTCAACCTGTGTTAACTCACTGTCTCGTACGTTTAGTGTTCAACAAAGAGCGTACTCGTTCATCGGTGGAGACCAGGTTTTGTGGTACAGGTCCCGTACCGACAATAGTCGTCCACCAGACAGTGGGGTCTGAAAGACAACGTAGACTCTGATCTTGTTGAGTCTTCGAACACCCGTCAAATCCCCAGCCCTCCTGACTGTCAACTCCTTCCTGATGCTTCTCTAAACTCGTCTCAGTTGGGTTTGTGTGTTTCTCGTTCTAGACTTTAGTCTTCAGGTCTTTCTTTAGTCACTGTCCATCAGTCGGTACCCTTGGTTGCCGCAACTTTCGGTTTCTGTCAACGTCAGTGTCGCTCATCTAAGGTCTTTGTCTTGACTCTGTCTGACCCAGTTTTCACCCGTAAAGTCTTTACAGTTCCCCATCGCTACGTCTCTGCACGAATGTTTCTCCCGGCTTGTGACAATAATGTCAGTGTAATTTCCCGAAGGGTTCACCACGATCACCATTTCCTGGGCAGACGGTTACGTCCTCTATATTTTCTGAACCCAAGCTAACGACCCAGTCCTTCTAGGAGACCTCCTCCCGTACCGTTGGGAGAGGTCATAAGAACGGACCTCTTAGGGTACCTGTCTCTTCGGACCGCCCGATAACAGATTCTCAGCCTGTACTGACTTCGTTGAATCGTGTGTGTTTCCTGACTCTCGTTAGCAACAAATAGACTCAAACGGGGATTAGACGAGGAAGAAAAACAAAAGGATTATTAATAGAAAATAAAATACTAATTATAAAAAGAATTAAAATAGACGTCTCGAAGAAAAATTCGTAACTTCACTACACAGGAAACATTATATTGTATATAATCTTAAATAACTATTTCCCATTCTTTTTATATTTCGAGTAGACATTAAGTTAGTAGGTTCCGATTGGTAGGTCTGGAAAAAAATTACGGAGACATAAGTATGCGTGTATAGATACAAGTGTACGTGTAAAATTTTAAAATTAACCTCCTATTAACGACATATTACAACATAATTAAAGACGACATGTTGTTATACTTAGTCGAGACACATATGTATATAGAGAAGGGAGATTTCGGAGGGAGGGTGGATGGGGGGTATACTTGTATATAATTTCGGTTTTTAGTGAAGTCAAGAATTTCCCTACATTCTCCCTTCTTAGACTATTTTGATCTAAAAAAATTTCATCTGGATAACTATTTTAACCTTTAAAGTCTTTATTTAAACTTGGATGGATGTCATTCAATTTTTGTACTTTTTATACCACCTTATTCACTGTTTATTTACTTAGAGACAATTTGTTATGTCCTCTTTGATCTATGGTAAAATTTCTGAGATTGATGTGAACTAGAGTCGGTTTTCCGGTTTTTTGTTACTATTAAAGATGATATACGGCGTTATATAAACCTCCATAATTTATTGAGTTGTCTTTAGATAACAGTAAACTTCTATTTTTCAAATTCTAATACTATTGTATAGAAAGGATTGTCTTTTGTTATATAGTTAAAATTTTATAGTTTTGTAAATTTCTTTAATAATTACCCATAACACGATATTTTGTGTTTCGTTTGATAAATTAATTTTTCACTTAAGTTCTATTTCTCGTTACCTTACTCTTTGGTGACTTTTATTTACAGTTTATTTAAAACAACAGATATTATGTATTTCCTGACTATTTTTATATTTTCTGGTCAGAGGAAAAAATCTCTCTATTTATCGGTTTTCTATTTTTATTGTTTTTTATGTTTTCCATTTTTTGTGAACCCTTTTGAGAAACGGAGTGATTATTAATTCCTTTGACTTAAATTTTGTTACTACTCCATTTTTAAGAAAGATGATGGTTTTCATTCTTTTTTGGTCACAATTCTCAGATTATTAACCATTCGTCTGTGAACTTGTAACGACGTCATAACTTTTAATCCTTTTAGAAAGAATTTTCGTTGGACCATTATCTCGAAAATTAGGGTAATGCCCTCATTTTTTCTCTTTTAAAAAATTCGATAAAAAATATGAACATGATGAATAATAACACTTTTTGGTCTATATTCATTATACGAGGTTTGTCTCTCTAATTGAGTAATATTGTAACTATTTAATTATACCATCTTCTAACTTAATGATTATTTTTATTATTTAGATACTTGTTTGACATAATTACCTCTTTTTATATATTTATCGTACTTTTATTGAAGAACTATACTTATACATTTGTAATACAGACATGTTGTTACTTCCAAAAATTTCATTAGTCTTAGAATATTTACCACCTATAAAATCTTATTTCCGTAAGAAACATGAAAAACAACTAGGTAAATCTTAAAAAAACGAACCTAGTTGAGTTTCAAACCAATCTATATGTACTTTGGTGTTATATATGTTAAAAGTTACTTAAAAGAGTCTATTCGTTGATGTTGGAGACCGTCTACTATATAGTGTTAAAAGACGGGAGGAGGTTAGATAGGGGTAAGATCTTGAGGAACCTTTTCGACTCTAAATCTTACCTTTACGGATGGTCAATCAGTCAATAAGGATCGAGAGAGGGGGTCCTGAGTCTATGAGTAAGGGGATGGACGACACTCTCAAGCGACTGTCGAGAGTCTACTTACAGAGAGGTTCATAGCGAGAGGGAGTTGACTTCTTTCGATGGAACGGGCTCCAGTACGAGGAAAGAAACCCCCGTCGGTGATTATTAATGACCGGTTACTACCTCCCCACCTATAAGTAGACCGGTGTGAGTGAACGGAGTGCCTAGCCGTGGGTTACCCGAGGATACCTTCGGAAACTACGTTGACATAGAGAGAATAAGGAAGGAGACAAGTTGGGTAATGATTCTCTCTGGTTGTGACTCAGGAGTTATACCGTGGTGAGAGGGTCCTCTGGTTGGTTGTTGAACTACCTTTCAACTGATAGGACCTTCCCCGACACTAAGTAAAACTGACCTTACTTATATATAAATCCCATATCCATACGGAAAGGGTAGGAGTCCCGGAGTCAGTCGTGGTGATAAACTTCCGTACACCTACCTCACGAACTAGGTGTTTGTGTCTTAGGACATTATAAAACTAACTTGGGTCCTTGGGTAAAGTCTCTTCCGTGTTGTACTGGGTACTGGAACCCTAGGTAAGAAAGATAAAGTATGGTGTGATATGTCTTCAACAGTTGAACTGTCACTGTTTTACCGGAAAATTTCCACGTCGACGTCATGGTGAAACCTCTACTACGGAAGGTTTCTACCTCACTATAGAAGGTTCTACGCCGTATTTGGTATTTAGTTGTTCCTAATATAATTATACACTGGCACAAGAGTTATCATATTATGTACCGAGACTTTAGGTTCTCTTCCTTTATCCTCTCCAAGACCGAAGACGAATAGTGAGTGTCACTGATTAACACCGTAAATGTGAAGGACAGGGTCGTTGTGACCTCAGACACAAATCTCCGGAACCACTAACTGACTCATTAAAAACGTGTTAAAAATACCATTTACCTCATCGGTGTCGGACTCTTCCTGTACCATTGGTCTCCGGGCGGTGTATTCTGCGACTATACTGTCACGACTTCCACTCCCTTTACTTTTACCAAACATATCGTCCCTCTGTTACTCATATTTAACGTTGGAAGTCTACTCTAACGCACGTAAGTCCCACCATACCAACATCTGTTTAACGTGGGAAGTCTGGCCTTCGTCGTGATCCCCGAGATCAAATAGGTGATTGGAAGGAGAACATCTAAAGGGGTGCTTGTATTTGGTTGGTCTTAGGATCTCCTCGACAAGGGCTTTGAATAATATCACTTTCACTCACCTTTGTCACGTTTGCCAACCGACATTACCTACGAGACCATACAATGAGTCTAGGAAGAAGGACTTAACTCCGTTAGTAAGGGATTCGACGATCATTACAACCGTCGGCTACCGAGAGTCTACCCAGAGAGAAGACTATAACAAGAGTCAACCTCTCTCAGTGAAACAGGTTCGAGTATCCGTCGGATGTTGATTACTGACCAGATACGGGTTCATACTTACGGGTCAGGAGAAACTCGGTTCCGTCCTGTCTCAAGGGGTCTCCTAACCGTCCGGCTGGAAACAACACTGGTGAGACGGTAGGAAAATACGTCAGGATGAAGGACGTGAGGAAACGACCGTAACTTAGGGACCCGTGAGAGGTCTTTCGAAGGACGTACACTTATAGATGGAGTCTCAGTCAAAGATCCCCTGAGTCACACGTTGTCAAGTAACAAAAAAGTAAAACAAAATAAAATTGTCTTTTCTAATAGATAGGTGTTCAGAAACGCACTGGTAGTATATCTGTAATTCCTAGGGACCCACTAGTCATAGACCTTTCATGTAACAGGAGTGGTCGTGGTGACTGTGATAAAGGAGAGGAAAACTCTGACAAAAGGACCCCGAGGCAACACACACGTCTTACAATCTTCGTTAGTCCTTTTGAATGTCAAGACGAAGATAGATTTCCAGTAAAGGAAAGAAGAAGACGAGAGACCAACACTCTCAGAGACTCGAAGAGATAGGGTAGGAAGGTCCTTCGGTAACCAAGGTGATAGCCCGTGAAAGAGTGAGGTGAGTGTCAGTTTATTCAAGATCTACGACTGTCTCAACACCCTTAGAGATGTCCCAGTGGTCCTCCTCCCCTTGAATTCAAGAGGATCGACAGTCAGTGGTAGAACTAAAAGACAAAGAAAGGAAACGAGGGTATCGAAAAGAGAGAACTAGTCTCTCAATTTAGTGAATGAGTGAGGTGACATAGAAAAAAAGAAAAAAATTCCTTACTACAAAATAAATAAGGAAATCGGAGGGGCTCATTGTACACCCTAGAATCGAGGAACTAATCCCTAGTTTGGAACGGGGGAGGTAACGTTCGTGTCAGATTTGATGACCTGACTGTTCCTTCAGGGAATGAGGTGATATAGAAGTTTAGGGAGACAGACGATACTAAGTTGTAGAAAAACGACATTTAGAGACGTAGTGTGAAATTTTAAAATAATAATAATAACATCATAATGTGGTATTCCCGAAGGGGTCACCCAGTCGTCCATTTCTTAGGTGGACGTACGTCCTCTGAGTTCTGTGTACCCAAGGTAGGGACCCAGTCCTTCTAGGGGACCTCATCCTTTACCGTTGGGTAAGGTCATAAGAAAGGACCCTTTCGGGTACCTGTCTTCTCGAACCCCGACGTTTCAACCTGTGCTGACTCGGTGTGTATATATATGTGTAGTGTGAAATTTTCAAGATTTTCTGTTTCGATGTTTACTTTTACTTCGAAAAATGGAGAAGCAAGAAAGAAAGGAAGGAAGATAGAAAGTCCTATAAAGAACACATGGTTGAGACTCAGTAGAGAATTCCCTTCGACCCGATATATATGAATTTGAATCAATTACAATAATTACACTGACATTAGATTTTTTTCTACATGTTGTACTTTAAACACTCAATACAAAATAAACCCCGTTTTACTCCTGACGACGGACCTTTTATCGTGAAGTCTATCGAGACTCACGTACACACACGTACGATTTAGTGAAGTCAGTACAGGTTAAGAAACGTTGGGGACCTGATATCGGTGGTCCAAGGAAACAGGAACCCTAAGAGGTCTATTCTTATGACCTCACCCAACGACATGGGAGGAGGTTCACTAGCAGGGTTGGGTCCCTAGTTTGGGCGTAGAGGATTCAGAGGACGTAAACGACCACCCAAGAAATGGTGATCGTGGTGGGTCCTTCGGCCTGTCGAGACTCTCTGATGAGGTATCTCCATCATCTCCTTCCGGTTATACATTCTAAAACCACTTCTCCCCTCAAGTTACGTTAGTTCGTGAATGAAATAGTCTCCAAAAGACGATCAGTGTTTCACGACTACAGTAGTACTTCCCTAAATCTCGAAAAGATCTCCCCCTTCTACGTTTCTGACCCTAGTACTTGTGTCAAGGACTTTGATGGATTGATAGATTTCTGGACAAGGTACTCAAAGGGACCTTGTGTCTCACGGAGTCAGAGGTGGGACTTGAGGGAAGTCCCGTATAGATTCCAGTTGTCGACGTCATCGTGTCCCGAGTTAGCGGTGTCTCCGTCTACCGTTTACGGGAACCGTTCACGATCAAACATCGACTGTGCTGTAATCCCTGTGTTGGTAAAGAAGAACTCTACCGGGATCACCGGTTTGAACCGTCGTTTAATGTCCAGATAGACATCATGTAGGGTGACCCCGTTGTTGGGTCTCGAGAACGGGACTCTACCTTTCATATAATTGTCGGAAGAGGAACACATCCTTCCAGAGATTCAAAACATTTCCGGGTGATATAAATGAAATCATTTCACTTTATAGGGATCGGTCATCTAAAGATAGTTGGTCGGTGAAGAGTTTCTGGCTGACCTGTTCCTTCGACCTTTAGTGTTGAGCCGGGGGAAGGGTCGCTGAGGAATTCTGTAGTCCCACGTGAAGATTTAATTCTCAGTGTATTTTAACTTTGAGGAAGTAGGAGTGTAACGACAACTGGAATCAGGATTTCGGACCTGTGTGAAGAATTGAAAAGATGTTGGAGGTCTGGAGACTGGAAATTTAGTAAGAAGTATATATCGGAACTAAGAGAGAGTCCTGTGTCGAACCCTAGTCGTCTCCCTTGATGACGAGGAGAAGTAGTGTAATAAAGTTTCGTGACAGAAAAATTCACCTCTTTGTACATCTTTCATCTGTTTCTAACACTGAAACCTATATTAATAAGGAGACCAACGTCTCTAAGAGAACGAAAAGAAGTAGAAAACATAAGATGGTACCCGTGGTAAAGAGACTGAAACGGAAGTTTGAAAACAAAACCAGGACTCAGTTTTAAGTCCGAGGGAGTATACCCTGTTTAGTTTATTTCGACTTTTTTTCTTCTATTTAACGTGGTGTCTTGGGACCTTTGAAGACTTTAACTTCCGTGGTTCACTAAAACTTCTACCCTTACACCGTACACTTACCTTTCTTTTCTAATAAACTTACAGAAATATTAGTAGGTAATCTAGGGATCTAATAGGGTTTTCGTGTCGGTTCACTGAAGGATTTTCTTTCACTGTCAGTGAGTCAGTACAGACTGAGAAACACTTGAGGACCTGACATCGGGCGGTCCGAGGAGACAGGTACTCTAGAAGGTCCGTTCTTATGACCTCATCCAACGGTAAAGGAGGAGGTCCCCTAGATATACTGAGTCCCTAGTTTGGGTCTGGGCGACACAGAAGACGTAACGTCCGCCTAAGAAATGGTGACCCGGTGGTCCTTTCGGGAATGTTTCCAATGGATCTTCTTCAGTCCGTCAAAGAGAACTCTCTGACCCAGTTTCCAAGAAACGGACCCCGTACTCTGGAGGGACTTCTGTCCCCCTAATCTACCTCCAGAGACATTCCTTACTACTCGAGGGACGTCGGGGTGGGAGGTCGGAAATGGGGGTTATGAGAGATATTCGGTCTAAGTATTTGAGGGTACATTTTTCTAAAGAAACTGATAGACTGATTGGTCGGATTCTCTTTTATAGATATTTATTCCTGTAAACTTCCATGGAAGGTGACGGGGTGGGGGTTTGTACTGTGATGACGTTTCGAGTTGTCAGGTTATGTGAGACGTGTAAGTGTCTTCCCCGTAAATTCACGGAGTGAGAATTTATACTTATCCGTCGGTAAATACTTTTTAGTGTTTACATTTATGTTTGTTTTTCTTAAGTCTCCCTCTACTATTACCACCTTTATTTTCTTTTACAGTTCGTGATTTTACTCACGGGAATCTCTTCATACCCTTTTACTTATTCTTGTCATACGATAAATTTTTGTTTCGTTTTGTTTTTGTCCCTGTCCTTCCTTCCCCGTTAGTCCCTTGATCTTTCTCGAGATCTTTCATTTTTGTACTACCCTGAAGGGACCGTTGGATCACTAATTCCGGGGTACGAAGGTAAGGTCCCCCACGTCCAAGGTAGGAACCAGTCCCTTGATTCTGGGGGATACGACACACCGTACGGTGTGTGGGGAGGTTATTTTTTCTTTTCTTTTTTTATACTATCCTCTAAATTCTGTTTCTTTTAGAGGTTCCACCCCCCCTTTCCTTTCTATTCTTCTTTTAGTCTAGTCAAACTCACTAAGTTGTTGACTTAGTTTTCAAGATCCCACTTGTCTTTTTTACCTCTCCTCCTTTGAGGATTTTATTTTTATATGTACTATTAAAGAGTTTTGACTTCCTTTGTATAAAAGTCTAGTTTTCCCGGGTGTCACAATTTCAAGTAAAACATGTCACCTACTCTTTTCTGGGATTAGATTCCACGGTAGTAGTACCTTAATGTCTTACAATCCTTCTTTTCCTTCTAGAGTTTTGGAAGGTCTCTCCTCTTTTTATTAGAAGGTCAGGGTGTCCTCCATGGATCCCAGTTTGAGAGTTACCGTTACACCTTTCGATCTTCTGTCTCTTCGTTACATAAATTTAAGATTCCCTTTTAATAAAGGTTGGATCTTAAGATATGGGTCTGATAGGTAAATTTACACGACGATTTTTTTTCCGTAAAGTTTGTACGATCAGGATTTTTTGTTAAATGGAAGGTACTTGAAAAAGAGTCCTTAGATAACGTCCTACACAAGGTGGTTTGTTTCACTCGTTTCGGTTCTCCTTTTATACTCAAGGTCCTTTGTTCTCTGGGTCATTTTCTCTCTACGTCTCTCTGAAGAGTTTTACTACTTTTTTCCTTCAGTGTCCTACTGTTAACCCGTCGATCGGACCTTTCGTTGTTCGGGTCTGACTTCGACCTGTTACTTTTCGAGGTCCTACTGTAGGTCTTCTTTACAGACACTCTTTTGTTTGTTTTGACTATCTCACTCTCTAAATATTAAGACAGTCTCCCGAATCCGTCTTTAATCACTGACGAGATACCTTTGTCTTCAATTTTTTTCTGTTAATAATTGGATTCCCTTTTGTTTTACTGATATATTCTGTGTTTCACTTGTCGTTAGTCAAGTGGACACTTGTTATAAAGGTATTCGTATTATTATATTTGTGACTTTTACCCAAATTAGTTTTAACACTATAATAATGTTACCTTCCTATCAATATCCACTTTCCACACACAATATCTCTCATGACATTCTTTTGTTTTAAGATGAGAGGTATTATTCTTTAGTCCTTTATTACGAATTTGACTTTTCAGTTGACTTTTTTTTAGTGTTCGTGGTCTACTTTCTCGATTTTCTACACTGGAATTAACCGAGATGTCTCACCTTTAGTCTTCACCCCTCCTCACCCGTTTCCCTGACAGTAAAACAGAACAACGAAAACCATTTTCGGAAGACAAACTGAAAAATATGACGGACTAAAAAATTTTCTGATTTCGTTTTTCTTTATTCAATCCCTCCTTTACTCCCTCTTCTCTTTTATTCCCATCTTTTTATTCTACTTCAGTCTTCATGTTATTGTAATCTAGGTCATGTGTAGTGACGATTTCTATCCGACTTTTAACCCAAGACTCGAAAAATCGTCGGTCGTGTTTCACCCTTTACATTAGTGAATATGTCAAAGTGTTACAGGTTCTCTATTTTTGTTTGGTGAATCAGTCCTCTTTATATAGATAAGGACCATGACTCTAGACTCTCCGTCAAAAGGGTAGACAGGAGGATTTCTCCTGTGGTACACTGCATCACTTGGTGTAGGAGTAGTTGAACGGATGTCATCTATGTTATCCAAATATCTCGATAAAGAATAGTATAGAAAGTTGTACCAAAGTACCATTTTACGGTTACGTTTCAAGTCATTTTAGTTGAGACACTCCTCTATTTTTGACCAAGTGAAGTCTTTCTGTTATTTTGTGTCACAGATCACACACCCGGACCCAAGGTTTAGGTGGAGAATTTTTTCAATGAGTCGATGAGACAGTCAAAAGAGTAGATATTTTACCCCGTATTTAGTAGAGGATCCTCAAACACTCCAAATTTATTCACATATGAACACTTCATGAATTTCGTTACGGACCGTATATATTCGTGAGTTTTTTTTTTTTTCTCGATAATAAGTCTCTCTTTTTTAAATTACCTAGAATCTACAATTGTGGTATCATTTTTTTTTTTTTTTTTTTTTCGTCACACTATGGTCACTCCTCTGTCTATCTATCTCGATGACCTCATCATGTCTCTTTATCTGAGTGTATTCGTTCCGGTTGACTAGAAGTTGTTTCGACATTTTGTTGAGTTACCCCCTTTCTATCGGAAAAGTTGTTTACCATGATCTCGGTAACCTGTAAGTATGTCCGTTTCTTTACTTGAAGTTGACTTCGAATGGAATAGGTTTTTAGTGAGTTTTACTTAGTATCTAAATTTACATTTTACAGTTTGATGTTATGATAATCTACTTTTGTTTCGTCTTTCAAAAACCTTGGATCTTGATCCACTTCTTGAGAACCTGTACTGTGACTTTCGTATTAGGCATTCTTTTTTTAACTATTTAACCTGAGTAGTTTGAAATTTTGCAAAACCAGACGTTGTGTAGGAGAAGTCTCTTATTTTTCTGTTCTGTGTCTTACCCTTTTACACAAACGTTTGGTCTTTTATAATGTTTTCATGACGTTTGGTTTATAGAAGTTTCCTGGTATTTCACTTCAAAGAGTCAGCTCAGGCTGAGAAGCACTGGTGTGCCTGACATCGGACGGTCTGAAGAGGTAGGAACCCTAAAAGGCCCGTTCTTATGACCTCACACAACGGTAAAGGAAGAGGTTTCCTGATATTTCTTGAGAGTTTTTAGTTATCATTCTTTTTTGTTAGGTTAATCTTTTTCCCGTTTTCTCTTCTCCATAAAGATATCTCCACTATATGTCCATCATTTATTTTTACACAAGTTATAATAATCGGTGACGACGACGACGACGATTCAGTGAAGTCAGCACAGGCTGAGACACGGTGATCCCTTTACGTTTTGATTTTCGTGTTACTTTGTAGAAGTATGTAGATGTTTTCACCGATTTTACTTTTATCACTGTTTTGGTTTGCGACTCTCTTGTTGACTAAGATAATATATAACGACCATCATTTCACTTTACCAAATCGATTAGACGTCTTATCAAACCGTTAAAGAATTTTTTTATTTGTATATGAATGGTATGCTGGGTCGTTAGTGAGGGGATCCGTAAATATGTCTCTTCACCCTTAAATTCAGGTATGTTTTTGTATGTGTCTTACAAAGGACATACAAATAAACATTATCCGATTTTAACCTTCGTTGGGATTATAGGAAGTCACCCACTGATCAATTCTAGTCAAGTCAAGTCAAGTCAGTGAGTCAGTACAGACTTGGAAACACTGGGGTACTTAACGTCGTGCGGTCCGGAGGGACAGGTAGTGGTAGAGGGCCTATATTGAGTCTGAGTGCAGGTAGATCAGGTACTACGGTAGGTCGGCAGAGTAGGAGACAGAAGGGGAAGAGGAGGACGGCGGTTAGAGAGGGCCGTAGTCTCAGAAAAGGTTACTCAGTTGAGAAACGTACTCCACCGGTTTCATGACCTCAAAGTCGAAATCGTAGTAAGGAAGGTTTCTTTAGGGTCCCGACTAGAGGAAGTCTTACCTGACCAACCTAGAGGAACGTCAGGTTGCCTGAGAGTTCTCAGAAGAGGTCGTGGTGTCAAGTTTTCGTAGTTAAGAAGTCGTGAGTCGGAAGAAGTGTCAGGTTTAGAGTGTAGGTATGTACTGGTGACCTTTTTGGTATCGGAACTGATCGGCCTGGAGTCAGCCGTTTCATTACAGAGACGAAAACTTATACGATAGATCCAACCAGTATTGAAAAGAAGGTTGCTCATTCGCAGAAAATTAAAGTACCGACGTTAGTGGTAGACGTCACTAAAACCTCGGGGTTTTTTATTTCAGACTGTGACAAAGGTGACAAAGGGGTAGATAAAGGGTACTTCACTACCCTAGCCTACGGTACTAGAAGCAAAAGACTTACAACTCGAAATTCGGTTGTAAAAAATGAGAGAAGAAAGTGAAAGTAGTTCTCCGAAAATTCAAGGAGAAGTGAAAGACGGAATTCCCACCACAGTAGACGTATAGACTCCACTAAATATAAAGAGGACCGTTAGAACTAAGGTCGAACACAAAGACGGTCAGGTCGCAAAGAGTACTACATGAGACGTATCTTCAATTTATTCGTCCCACTGTTATATGTCGGAACTACGTGAGGAAAAGGATAAACCTTGGTCAGACAACAAGGTACAGGTCAAGATTGACAACGAAGGAGTGGACGTATGTCTAAAGAGTTCTCCGTCCAGTCCACCGGACCATAAGGGTAGAGAAAGTCTTAAAAGGTGTCAAATAACACTAGGTGCGTGAGTTTCCGAAACCGTATCAGTTATTTCGTCTTTATCTACAAAAAAGATCTTGAGAGAACAAAAAAAGTACTAGGTCGACTACAACGGTTAAACTAGAGACCAAGGAGACGGAAAAGATTTTGGTCGAACTTGTAGACCTTCAAGTGCCAAGTGCATAACGACTTCGGACCGAACCTCTTAAAACTCGTAATGAAATGATCGTACACTCTACTCACGTTAACACACCATCAAACTCGTAAGAAACCGGAACGGAAAGAAACCCTAACCTTACTTTTGACTGGAAAAGGTCAGGACACCGGTGACGACTCAAAAGGTTTAAACGACCGTATAACTCACGTCGTGAAAGTGTCGTAGTAGAAAGTCCTAAACTTTATCGAGTTGACCTTAAGGTAGTGGAGGTGATCGAAACAAGCATCACTACGATTCCGGGTGAACTGAAGTGTAAGGTCCTACAGACCGAGATCTCCTCACTAGTGTGGTAGTACTAATAGACCCAGCACTTCTAGAAAAAACATGGAAGACACATAAGAACGGTAGAGAAGAATTATAGAAGACGAAGACAATCCAGGTATGGTAAAGACAGGAAATAGCTCGGGTAGAAACGTACTTTACAAGGGAACCATAGAGATTAAAAGAACTTCTTTAGAGATCAGAAAGGGTAAGACAACAAAAGGAGATAAAGAAACGTAACTAACGACTTTTCCGAAAGAATAGAGAAGAACAATAAGAAACCTTGAGACGTAAGTCTACGAATATAGAAAGGAAAAGAGGAAACAAAAAGCGAAGAGAAGAAAAGTGTCGATAATCATACCGGAGGGGTCTGTCGGTAAAACGAAAAAACGTAAAGAAAAGGTACCCCTACCAGAACTAGGGACAGAGGACATGTTACAGTGCTTGGAGTCAGGTATCAGGTAGTCCGTGAGATAGTCTAGATCTGGGAATTTAGATAAAGAGTGAAGGTGAAATATTAGTATTCCCTAAACTAAATCCAGTATGGACTTACCAGATCGCCAAAAGGGATGAAAGAATTATGGAGGTTTAGTACCTCATAAGGAGTTGTTATTCTTCTTTCTTTGACAGCTATGTACGTTGTTGGACCTACCTAGACCTTTCTTAATACGACTCATTTTCCTTCGGTTAGAGTTTTCCAACGTATGACATACTAAGGTAAATGTATCGTACGATTTCTACTATTTTAATATCTCTGCCTCCTATCTAATCACCAAGATCCTTAAACCTATCCCCCTCCCCTCCTCGTATCCTTACTGTTATTTACCCCATCTACTCCCTAGAAACACTACTATTTTATCAAGATATACAAGTAACCACTAACTTTCACTTTCACTTCAACGAGTCAGCACAGGTTGAGAAACGCTGGGGCACCTGACATCGGATGGTTCAAGGAGACAGGTACCCTAAGAGGTCCGTTCTCATGACCTCACCCAACGGTAAAGGAAGAGGTCCCCAAGAAGGACTGCGTCCCTAGCTTGGGTCCAGAGGGCGTAACGTCCGTCTGCGAAATTGGATGAAAGACTTTACACCCCCCCTTATATCCCTCCTGTTTCATTGTGAATATGAAATCGTTTAATGAGACGGTTTTGATGTAACTTGGTCTTTTCGGTGAAATAATTAAACGTTACTTGTTACTTATAGTGTTGTTATCCAGTGTAGGTACACCGATCAGTAAAGAGGGGAGAAATTTCGTCTGTAAGTTCTAAGATTAATCTGACAAACCACTTGGACCTTCGTCTTGGTCTCCATAATCTTATTAAGTCACAAATTTTCCCTGTAGGAGAGAATCGGACTACATAGTTAGGATGTTGTCCCTATGAGTCCAGTACGATTCCTCGACCTTTGTGACCTTTAAGTAACCGATATTAAGGGACCTACCTTGTTGTCTGACCAAGGTTTATCCTTTTCCTCACGCAGTTCCGACACATAACAGTGGGACGAATAAATTGAAGATACGTCTCATGTGGTACTCTTTGTGACCCGACCTTCTTCGTGTTCGACCTTAGTTCTAACGGTCCTCTTTATATTTAGTGGAGTCTATACGTCTACTGTGGTGGGAATTCCGTCTTTCACTTCTCCTTGAATTTTCGGAGAACTACTTTCACTTTCTTCTCTCATTTTTTACAACCGAATTTCGAGTTGTAAGTCTTTTGCTTCTAGTACCGTAGGCTAGGGTAGTGAAGTACCCTTTATCTACCCCTTTGTCACCTTTGTCACAGTCTGAAATAAAAAACCCCGAGGTTTTAGTGACGTCTACCACTAACGTCGGTACTTTAATTTTCTGCGAATGAGCAACCTTCTTTTCAATACTGGTTGGATGTATCGTATAAGTTTTCGTCTCTGTAATGAAACGGTTGTTTCCTAGCAGATCAGTTCCGATACCAAAAAGGTCACCAGTACATACCTACACTCTAAACCTGACACTTCTTCCGACTCGCGTCTTCTTAACTACGAAAACTTGACACCACGACCTCTTCTGAGAACTCTCAGGCAACCTGACGTTCCTCTAGGTTGGTCAGGTAAGACTTCCTCTAGTCGGGACCCTAAAGAAACCTTCCTTACTACGATTTCGACTTTAAGGTCATGAAACCGGTGAAGTACGCTTCTCAACTGAGTAACCTTTTCTGAAACTAGGACTCTCCCTGATCCCCGTCCTCCTCTTCCCCTTCTGTCTCCTACTCTGCCGACCTACCGTAGTACCTGAGCTACCTGCACACAGACTCACTTAAGACCCCCAACCACTACCTGTCCCTGCGGACCGTACGACACTAAGTACCCCAGTGTCTCAGTCTGTGCTGACTCGCTGACTTGACTTGACTTGACTTACAAGTGAAACTCTTACAAGAACGGTCATCTTGACGTTATTAGTCTCCGTAAACCGACCCTGGAAGAGAGGGTCCTCTCATGAACGTACTTGTGGCGGGGGTAAACAGGATCTCTGACAGGAAAGAGATACGAAGGTGTTGGAGAAGGTATTTTATTGTTCGGTCAGGAAGACCGCTTACTGCGTACAGAGGGGACCTACTAAAACGTATCTAAACAAGGTTAGTCAACGTGCATACACACACGAATCAACGAGTCAGCACAAACTGAGAAACACTGGGATACTTAACATCAGGTGGTCCGAGGAGACAGGTACCCCTAAGAGGTCCGTTCTTATAACCTCACCCAACTGTACAGAAAGAGGTTCCTAGAAGGGTTAGGTCCCTACCTTGGGTACACAGAGTGTAACGACCGTCTAAAAAATGACATTCGGTGGTTCCTTCGGGTTCTTATGATCTCACCCATCGGATAGAGAAGAGGTCCCCTAGAAGGGTTGGGTCCTTAACTTGGTTCCAGAAGACGTACCGTCCATCTAAGAAATGGTCGACTCTATGGTCCCTTCGGGTTACTTAACGTATCCCCGAAATTTAACTTAAGAGTTTTTCACAACCAACGAGTCAGCACAGACTGAGAAACACTGGGGTACCTGACATCCGAGGAGACAGGTACCCTAGGAGGTCCGTTCTTATGACCTCACCCAACGACAAAGGAAGAGGTCCCGTAGAAGGACTGGGTCCCTAGCTTGGACGTCCGTCTAAGAAACGACAGACTCGGTGGGAGTCTACCATTAGACTTAAGAGTTTCTCAGTATTTTAAAGAAACAAGAACTTAATTGGAAGAACATGGGTAGTATAGGACTATCACTATATATATATTTTGATTATTCTTCTAGAAGCTACACTTTAAGATTTACAGTCTTCGTAGATTCTTGAAGGGACCTTCAAGTCACTAATTCTGAGACACGAAGGTTATGTCCCCCGTGACTAAGTTATGGACCAGTCCCTTAATTCTTGAGTGTCCGACACCCCACACCGTTTTTTTCAATTGTAACATAAACTACTTTTGTTTTAAATTTTTTCTCTTTATAGTCTTCGTAGATTTGTTTCCATAATAGAATTACATTTTTATTAATATGTAAATTTTAATGTTTTAGTAACGTTGATAACTTCTTATCAATAAAGAAAGAGTGTCGTACGAACAACTACCCACTCTAAACGACCTACGTTTACTAGGTTATTATTACAGTGGTTTTAGTCTAAAAATTCCAACGCACGTGTGACAAGACATATCTCACCAGAGTGAGGTTTTCAAGGGACTCATAACACAAAACCACCCATTATTATAGAAAGACCAAATAACATACACACGACACAACTCTATACATTAGGAGTTGTATAGTATTAGTCAAACGCAAAGGGTCCACCGTCATCCCCATCTCTTGGGTGGACGGTTACGTCCTCTGTATTCTCTGAGTTCAAGCTAGGGATCCAACCCTTCTAGGGGACCTTCTTCTTTACCGTTGCGTGAGGTTATACGGACAGACCTCTTAGGGTACCTGTCTCCTCGAACCACCCGATGTCCGATACCCCAACTTTTCTCAACCTGTGTTGACTTCACTGTCGTACGTGTGTCATTTTCTGTCCGTTCAGGTACCGTAAAGGAGGGTGAGACGTCTCTTTATTACCTGTAGGATCACTTTCATGACATGAGACTTAAACGTTTTACAAATTTTCGTTAGAAAATCTGATTATGTTGTGACATTACGTTTATATGTGGTTATTTTTTTAAAAAAATTCGTTAGAAAAACCATTAAGGAGTGAATATATAGATATAAATGTAGTTCTTAATAATGTCACAAAAGATAAAATTTCTTCTTGTTCTTTTACATTATTATTATTAATCTAAAGTTCCAGTAAAAAAAAAGATATTTTTCAAATTGTTTAATGTAGTGGGTACCGTCGTTCTCATTTTAAGTCTGACTGAACGAGGGAGTTTAACACAAACCAATGGAACATAAGAGATCATAGGAGACGAACAGAATAAAGAGAAAAGTTAGAAAAAAAAGAAGAGATCAAAACAAATTTACCATTTTCGTCCCATAAGGAGTAATGATTATTAAAGAGGGGTCAGAATTAAGTAATGCAAGTCCTTTCAGTCTCTTTTGTGATCTGAGTACTTACTAAAACATTATAGAAATAGATAGTTCTATTTACCTATACGGAACCGAAGGGACCACCGAGTCTCCAATTTCGTAGACGGACGTTACGCCCTCTGGACCCAAGCTAGGGGTCCAGCCCTTCTAGGGAACCTCTTCCTTTACCGTTGGGTGAGGTCATAAGAACGGACCTCTTAGGGTACCTGCCTCCTCGGACCACCCGATGTCAGGTGCCCCACCGTTTCTCAGTTTGTGCTGACTCGCTGAAGTGAAAGTGAAATCATAGAATCCTGAAGATCTCATTAAGGTTATATTAAAATCCTAAGGTTTCGTCACATACTCTTTTACTTTAAATTTTTTTTAAGTGGAGTTGACCAAACCCTTATTTTGAATCGTATTACAAAGATAGTTGAACACAACAAAATAAAAATAAACTAAGGAACTGATACATCGTGTACTTACAAATACTTTATGTACTTATATAAATGAAACTCAAAACGAAAGAAGGTCGAATACGTATTGTTGGGAAAAAATAAATACATTTGAACTTTATTATTATTATTCAATCGACACAAGTCGAGACAGGAAACTCTACTTTTCTACGTCAGTGTCGGGGTCTCCTACCAGTATACCAGAGGTGACGGAGAGTTGTAATATTTTTCACTTCTGACATGAGTCTTAGACAAGTCTACTGGTAAAGTGGGTTCTGTATAAAAACAATTTCTGTCTTGTGGTCCGTAATCTCCTGACACTCCGAATCTTAATTGTACAAATCAAAACGTTTCTGTTTCTTTTTTTTCTTTCTAGTCAGGGTACATCATAACAGTGGATGACTGAGGTAGGAGGACGTTGTCCTGTCTTAGACAAGAACAGGAGTACCGGTCTGGAAGTCGGAATATGTTGAGGTACTGTGAGTAAACCGTCCTTCCTAGTTTCCTGTACCTAACAACGGATGAGAACGGATGTACAACATACTCCACCGTTCTTGTGAAGAAATCCGAACCAAAAATGACGACCTTTACTAGTCTAGTCTAATGACGTACAGTCAAGTCAAGTCAAGTCAAGTCAACGAGTCAGTACAGACTGAGAAACGTTGGGGTACTTAGCGTCGTACGGTCCGGAGGGACAGGTAGTGGTTAAGGGTCTCAAGTGGGTTTGAGTACAGGTAGCTCAGTCACTACGGTAGGTCGGTAGAGTAGGAGACAGCAGGGGAAGAGGAGGACGGGGGTTAGGGAGGGTCGTAGTCTCAGAAAAGGTCTCAGTTGAGAAGTATTCTCCACCGGTTTCATGATCTCAAAGTCGAAATCGTAGTAAGGAAGGTTTCTTTAGGGTCCCGAGTAGAGGAAGTCTTACCTGATCAACCTAGAGGAACGTCAGGTTCCCTGAGAGTTCTCAGAAGAGGTTGTGGTGTCAAGTTTTCGTAGTTAAGAAGACGCGAGTCGAAAGAAGTGTCAGGTTGAGAGTGTAGGTATGTACTGGTGTCCTTTTTGGTATCGGAACTGATCTACCTGGAAACAACCGTTTCATTACAGAGA